>CM076578.1:1391918742-1392248710 GCA_034641835.2 Pinus albicaulis
CTACTTCACCTGAAGTAGCGTCCTCATTCCTCTAGTTTCTTTCAAGAGGAGTCTCCATGGGTTTTCCGACCTCCATGTGGAACTTCCTCGGAAACTCCCTAGAATAATTGCCCTGAGATACAAATATCTCCCCATTGCTTTCCCATATCTCTAATCCAAGGAAATAATGCAAGAGCTCCATGTCCTTCATCTCAAATTCTCTTGCAAGATTATATTTGCAATACATTATGAGCCCCTCATCACCTTTCAGTATCAAATCATAGACATGAAGTAAAATAATAAAAAGCTTACCATCAACCACAATATGATATAGGTTTTCATCTGCTTCACTCTTGGTGAATCCCAGCCTGGTGAAATAGATGTCAATCATAGAGTACCAAGCACGGGGTGCTTGATTCAGCCCATACAGTGCTCTCTTGAGTATGCACACATGCAAATCCTAGTCTAAGCTGTCAAAACCTTTCGGCTACTCAATGTAAACTTATTCCTTAATAACTACATTGATAAAGGTTGTCTTTACATCCATCTGATGTATTTTCCATCCCATCTGCATTGAGAGTGCAAGGATGGATCTAATGGATGAGTATCTCGCGACTGGTGCAAAAGTCTCATCATAGTCAATCCCCTCCACCTGAGAGAAACCTCTGGCCACAAATCTAGCCTTGATTTTCTCCACACTCCCATATATTTCTTGCTTCACCTTGTAGACCCATATGGAGCCTACCATTGACTTCCCCATCGGTCTTGGGACCACTTCTCGTGCATTTTTATTGATAATGGATTCATACTCCTCAACCATGGCATCAAACCATACCGGTTGCTGCACTGCTTCCTCAAAATATGATGGTTCTATATCAATACCTTCACTCATAAGAGCCATGTATCTAGTGTACCACTATGGGGACCTTCTTTTCCTGTGTTGTGATGTGGGTAATCCTAAATTCTCTCTCGCATCCAACAATAATCTGTCAGCCTTTGTGGTGTCCTTCCTTCCATCTCTTATGGATGGCTCTACATGAGTGGTTTCTACCACTCTTTTTTCCTCTTCTTGTGGATTCTCCACATCTTGAGGTTCATCATTTGGACCTAAGAGCTCCTCAAATGCATGCAACTAAAGCTCCCTCTAAAGGGAGAATCACATGGATTTGTCTTCATCAAACTTCACATCTGTTTTTACCACTACCATCCGATGTGATTGAAAGTAAACACGATAGTTATGAGGTGTATCATTGTACCCCACAAATATCCCCAAATATACTATTGGTTGAAGCTTCTTCCTGGAATATTTGGTCACATGACAATAGACATATGAGCCAAAAATTTTAAAATATGAGACATCTAGTTTCTTACCTGAAAAAGTGTCCTCTGGTGTACTCATCCCAAGTATCCGATGAGGACTTATGTTATGCACAAATACTATTTTATTGCATTCCTCTACCCACAGATGCAATGGTAGGCCCTAATCATGCAACATATTCCGTGGTTCTCCCACAATAGTTCTATTCTTTCTATCTACAACCCCATTCTATTCTGTGTTATGAGGTGCAATAAATTCTCTTTGAATCCATTCTAAGCCAAAGAAGTTCTTGAATTTATTAGAGATGTATTATCCACCATTGTCACTCCTCAGAGCCTTCCCCATCTTTCCTGTATCTTTCTCGACAATTTCTTTGAACTCACAAAAATTAGAGAACGTTTGATCTTTATTTTGCATGAAGAAAAACCAACACTTTATTGAAAAATAAACAAAAAAAAATCACATAATACCTCTATTTTGTTGTGGAAGTTGTTGAGAACAATCCACACATGCCTGAGTGAAATCTATGGAGGATTTCCACTCCTTGGATTTCCTTATTATGAAAGGTGGCCTTTGTATACTTCCCCATAGTACACCCTTTGTATATGTCTCTCTGTGCAAGTGTACCCTTTGGAAGCCCTGTAGAAATATGTTGCATTATCCTCAATGCGCTGTGGTGAAGATGGCCCAACCTCCTGTGCCATAACTCAATGATGTCTCATCTCACCACTTTCTCTCCTTTACTACTCAATGCTACGCAACCTCAATATCAATTTTGTAGAGGTTAATCACCCAAAAACAAATATTTTTCACCTGTCTCGTGGCCTTATGATGAAGGAATGCCTTTCCTTCACTGAAAATCACATCATATCCACGATCTTCCAATGTAGAAACAGAAACCAAATTCTTTTTTAAAATAGGTACATGCATGAGATATTTTAGTATGATGAGTTTACCTGACTCTATCTGGAAAGCAGCTCTACCAATTCTAGTAGCACTATACCTCTCGTCATCACTCATCTCTATGTGCATCTCGAGATCCTTATCCTCCAAGCTGGTGAATAATTCTTTGTTTTTGGTCATGTGGAATGAGGCTCCACTATCCAAGTACCACACAGATACCAACACCGATGAAACCATGCATGTGATGAGGGTGAATTCCAGCTCAAATTGAGAAGCCAATTCTTCATCTTCTTCTCCTCCTGAGGCCTTCTTGTTGTTCTACTTTTGTGGAAAATTTGTGGCATAATGTCCCTGCTCATGAAAGTTGAAACAGTTCAACTTTGAAAAGTCTCAATTCTTTCCTGAATTTCCAGTCTTGGATTTGGAATGGGATTCCTTCAATTTTCCTTTCTTTTCATTGATAGCTAAGGAAAAATTTTCCTCATCATAATTCTTTGGCGAGGATCCATCTCTGGTGCTACGCCTGATTTATTCTTGTGCCAAATCAGACCAAAGTCGCTCCCAATCTGGAAGCTTCTCCCTCCCATTAACATATTCATGGTATATATGCTAGCTCTTGGGAAGGCCTAAAAGATCTAGGCTCCCCAAATCATTTTTGGTCGCAATGACCCCAACACTTCCAAGCTCAACATGACATGTGGTGAACTTCGTCAAGTATTTCTGGATTGTATCGCCCTTTTCCATTGTGAACTTCCTAAGCTTGTCTTTCAATGCCAGCTTCCTATGGTAACTTCTATTATGATACATAACTTTCAAGGCCATCCACATTGAATATGAATTCACCTTCCCATGGAGTTTTGAGAGAATATGGTCTTGAAATACCTCTAACAATATCCTTCTCGCATTCACAACATTCTTCTTCCATGCATTAAGGAGTTGAGTATATGATGCTGCATGTTGTGGGACATCAACATCTATGAAATATTTCATTATGTTGTCCTCAAGAACTACCTCCATCATGTCCTTCCATCCAATATAATTAAAATTTCCCTCAAGTTCATATTTGACTCTCAAGCCATTGAAAAAAAAATTATTGATCTAGTGTTGGATACCGAAGAAATAATTTGCAAATTCGAACTCGATAAAAAAAAAATATGTTCTTCTCTTCTTATTGTGATTCCTGGTGCCCTGATACCATGTAGAAAATCTAGCCATGGGGATTCAATTTTATCTTATGATGTACTAAAACAAGATATTGAATCCCTTCTACAATTTGCGGAAACAAACACGATTAGATAATCACATAAACAACTAACAGAAAGAGACAATAAATCACACAAAACAAGATGTATCTGGGGAAATCACGCTGCCTAAAACCCCACTATATATATATTTTATAAATTCAAGGATCATGAAACAATGCAATGCTTTCTCTCTCAAGATAACTTCTGCACTCTTCCAACTATCTTGCAATAATATAGGAAAAATTGGACAAATACTTAGTCAATTCTCTACCTCTTCTTAGCGTGCCATATTCACACATTCCTTCAGGAATTAATGCCCTATTAAATAGTAAAATCCCTTGTCTTTACTGCACAATCCATCCAAGGTTTCCAACCGACCCTATAACTGACATGTACAATTTTCTAATTAGACAATTGATATTTATCTTCCCTTTAACCTTTGTCTCAACTTGGTATTCATCAAAACTGACATGAAACAAATATTTATAGTGAATTATTAGTTAATTGATTAATCACTCATTGTGAATTAAGTCAGATTTATTTCACTGGACCTCTCACTAGCTCATCACTCGGTTAGAACTATTTAAACTGATTTTAACTCAATTAATCGAGTTAACTAATTACAACTCATGCATAACTGCAATTGGACCCCCTTAAATCATGGAATCACTCTACATTCAAGCTCTCTAACCCTCAAATGAAATTTCCTAAGCTAACTCATCATTCTGACTTATTTAACTAATAGAAGTTGTTATGAGATGAAATTACAATTTGTCTTCCAATTTAACTAAGGGAAAATTAAATTAGAAGCCCCACTTTGGGGTGCCATTTCTTGGTGCCATTTCAAAAACTTGAAAAGAGGAATCATGTCATTAATGAAAAGTATGAATAAATTTATCACTTAAAGATGAATGAAAAATAAGTAGGTGTGAAGGTTTTAACCCTATATAGAAATTAACTGCAAACAAATTCTTAAAACAAAAAAGATATACAATGGTGATAACGTAAAAAAAATATACACAGATATTTTCCCCTGTATCCTAAAACCGGGAATACTAGATTGATTTTTAATTATATTCCTTTCAATGTTACAATACATATATATACATTTTAAAGTATTCATAAGCCCCAATCCACTAACCATGGATTAGAACATAAACATATTTCCCTTGACCGGATCTACAAATACCATGGGAAAAAACCACCATGCCAAAAAACCATATGCAAAACCATGGATATCCCTTCCCACCATCTTTGGGTCCACCCAAGTCTTTTTTGGTTTGCATAAAATAATTTTTTTCTAGCACATTTCCTTGGAAACCATGATGCATGGAAAGAATATAACACACACCCAAAATTTTCCCACTTGTTGTTTTCTTTCCACATCGGGGGTCACAAGATAGCTTACTCATTTCTCCAGGGCTACAGTGCCCATTATTTCTCTACACTAAGAGAATTTCTCAATGTTCTCAGACGTTGTCAATACATCTGTAACATTCTTTAGAGTGTCCACCTTTACAAACAACACCTTTTTAGCTTCAACCATATCCCTCACAACGTGATATTGAACATAAATGTGCTTTGTCTTTGAATGATATGTAGGGTTATTTTCCAATAAAATTGCACTTTGACTATCAAAATATATCCTTATAGCTCGTTGTATCAACACCATATTTGAACATAATCTCTGCAACCAAATTTATTCCTTTCCTGCATGAGTGGCTACCATGTAGTCAACCTCTATAGTTGAAATTTAAACTATAGATTGTCGCTTTCTCAGCCAACTTACTGCTCCTCCAAATAGGTTAAACACATACCCACTTGTATATCTTCTATGATCCAAATATCTAGCCCAGTATGCATAAAAAATGCCATGTATTTACAAATCTCTATCTAATCCTAGCCTTCATTGGTAGCACACAATATAATCATTGGTGCCATGCAAATACCTGAAAACCTACTTCACTTTTTTCCGATGATCCTTCCCTGGTTTTTACATAAACATGCTCAATACTTCCATTGCAAGTGCAATGGCTAGTCTAGTACATACCATTTCATACATCAGGCTACCAATTGACTCACATATGGAACACAAGACATGTCATCTTCCTCTTCTTATGTCTTGGGACACTGTTCAACATATAAATTTACACCTAAAAGAATATGAACCTTCACTAGTTTCCTATCCTGCATATTAAACCTCTGCAATATTGTTTCAACATAATTTATTTTTTTTAACAAGGGCTTCCTCTTTTATCGATCTCATTTAATTTTCATGTCCAAAAATATAGTTCGCAACACCAAGGTCCTATTTTGAATTTAGAGGACAATTGGCTCTTCAAATCCTAGATAATTTCTTTGTCATTTCCAATGAACAACATATCATCCACATACATGACTATAAATAACACTGTCATCAATTAATTTAAAATACACACAATGGTCTGCTTTCCTCCTTGTGAATCCAACTCCCCATATATATGTACCAAATTTTTGATACCATATCCTTGGTGATTTTTTTAAGCCATACAAAGAAATTTTTAACCTGTATATCAATTATTATTACCCTTCACCGCAAAGACTTCATTTTTCTTCATGTAGATCTCTTCCTCCATATCCCCATGAAGAATTTTTTTCTTCACATCCATCTGTTCTACCTAAAAATAAAAATCAAGAAAAACATGTAAAACTAATATAATAGAAGCTAACTTGGAAATAGGATAAATTTATCGCCAAAATAATTTCGTGACACCTAAAAATAACCTTTTTCTACCAACCGAGCTTTATATTTATCAACCTTTCCTACTTCGTTTCCTTCCTATCGAGAAATACACTAGATCCCAAGCCTCACTTTTATCCAAATATGCCATTTCATCGACCATGGACTCCTTCCATAGTTTTCCATTCTCTAAATCCACTTCCTCCTTGATAATTCTGGTATCATCATTACTAATAGATAAATAAAAAATTGAACATAAAGCAGATGTACCATACCTCTATGGCTGATTTCTCTCTCGAATCAATCTTCTAAAAAATAGAGTGTGTGGCTCTTCCTCTTCAAATTCTTGTTATTTTGTAGATTATAATTTTTCGTCCTTCAATTCAAACTCTATCTTCTCAGGTTCCTTAGGAATTCATGTTTAATAACATATTTCAACGCTCTAAACACTAAATCTTAGTAGTACATAGCCTTCCTTGTTTCTAGGTTCCAAATCTTATAACATTTTAAACTATCCTTATACCCAATAATTATGCACCTTTCAGAATTACTATCAAGCTTGTTCTTTTCTCTCTTGGAACATGTACTTATGCATCATAATAAAATACACTAAGATGTGAGATAAATGGTTTCTTACAAGTCGACATCTCATGTGGAGTCTTATCCTCCAATGCTAATGAAGGTGATATTTTAAACATGTAACATGAAGTATTCACTACCTCTCCCTAGAATTCTTGTCCTAACCCAACACCATTGAGTGTGCTTCTTTCCTTATCCATCAATGTCCTCTTCATCCCGTCTGAAACTCCATTTTGTTGAGGTGTGTACATACTAGTAATTTTTCATTCTATACCATAGTTCTTACATAACTCTTCAAATTCCTTCTTGCAGAAATCTCAACCATTATCTGTCCTCAACACATTAATATTATTCTTTGTCTAACTTTCCACTAGAGCCTTAAATCATTTAAACCTATCAAAGAATTCATATTTCTTCTTGAGGAAATATATTCATGTATTCCTCGATAAATCATCTATAAATGAGACAAAGTACAAATAATTACCCAATGATGGAACTGACACAGGGCCAAACACATCACTATGCACATGCTCCAATATCCCTTTTTCCCTTTTAGTGCTAGAGGGGAAACTCACTTGATTCTGCTTCCCATATACACAATGTTCAAAAAAATAAAAATCCAAAGAGAAATTAGACATACCTTCTACCATACCATTACCATGTAGTATCTGAAGGCACTTCTCTCCACTATTTCCAAGTCTTTGATGCCACAACATAGTCTTTTATCTAGAGACCACTATATCTTCATCTCCACTTTCAGGAACCAGAAAAATGCTACACCCATTAATAACAGTGCTACCCAGGAGCTTGTACATAGTTCCAATCTAAACTCCCCATATCAATAGTAGTGTGCTCCCTTAACCATCTTGAATGTATCTTTCTATAACACTTTTTTTACACTTGCATCATCGATATTTCTTACATAAATAATATTTCCGGCCAATTCAAGAGTATGTAGAACACGAGGAAGTGCTCTAATAGTTCCACCTTGCAACTTCATCTTGAATATGCAACATCCAATGATTCTATCCTTATTTTCATCCCCTAGGAATACATCACCAACATCATATTTCTCACACTCGTAGAACCACTCCCTATGGGTAGTGAAGTGAAAGTGTGCAACTGAGTGAATCAACCATGCCTCATGATATACATGTGTACTTGAAGAAGAATCCAAGTATACATCCAGACCCTCATATGAGGTGGTTTTAACCTTTGCAGAAGGAGCATCATCATATACATTTCCTTTCTTAGGAGTTTTATATCTACAATACTTTTTTCAATTCCCTTCCTTTCCACATTTCCAACATAATTTTACAAATTTTCCTAGAGATCTAGATTTCCCTATAGATTTAGATCTTCCACTTAAGGACTTATTTTTCTTTTTGTTCTAGGACCACCCTCTCACATACAAGGCATCTCCATATTTTTCCATCCCATCTCCTATAAAAAAAAGGATGAGACAAAAATTGGCTTACCACGATATTAAACACATTTAGGTTATTTTTCATTGAGTCTCCATCCTTCATCCTCAGGTTATACAAATCTATTTTTAGGAAAAATTTGTTCACCAAAGACTTATATTGATACCAAGTCCCCAAATTTTCCCACAAATCCTTTTTTGTAGCTGCCCCTGATACATTCAACAATATTGAATCTGAGAGACACAATCGTATTGTGTTCTTCACCTTTTGATCTAACTTCGCCTACTCCTCTACCGACATTCATGTCGATGTCATACATGGATCTATAATAATCCACTGATCTCTATCCACCAAAAAATCCTCCATCTTGAGTTTTTGTAGCTAAAAAATGTATCCATTGAATTTCTTTATCTTTATCTTTCCACTATTCACCATCTTCTTTCATCGCAAGAGTTTATATATATATATATATATATATATATATATATATATATATATATATATATATATATATATATATATATATATATATATATATTTGTGTGTGTGTGTGTGTTGAAGAATTCATAAACCCCAATACACTAACCATGGATGAGAACATAACTGAATTCCCTTGACCAAATCTAAAAATACAATGGGAAGAAACCACCCTGCCCAAAAATTGTGTGTGAAAAACCATGTGCAAAACCATGGGTAGGTCCACCCACAATATTTGGGTCCACCGCCCATCCTTGGGTCTACCCAACTATTACTAGGTTTGCATAAAATAATATTTTTTCTAGGGCATTGCCTTGGACCCCGTGATGCATGGAAATAATATAACACACACCCAACAAGATGAAGCTCCATGCAATGAAGGCACAATTTCCAAGTCCCCGCAAAATAAGGTTGAAGAAAATCCTGGAATAAAAATCCTTTAAAGGGAAAATCGAATCGAATGAGAAAAAAAAGATTGAAAATGTTGCTCCTCCAGGAAGTAATGTTGAGGTAATCAATGACAAGGAATTAAAAAGTACTAATCCTCGTATAATAAATAATGTCTTCAGAATATCATCAAGGAAAGACGTCTCATCCAAGTACACTCACATATTTTTAGGTATTATTTTTCATGTGCTAAATTTTGGCATAAGGCTAGGGATTGAAAATATTATGCTAGCGATGATTATCAAGGTCATTACCAAAATAAAAGACAAATTTATTCTGAATTGCTTCATCAACAAATATTATATGTCAGTTTTTCCATCATTCAAGTTCCACATTGAATGTTACAAATACCATAGCAATGGACACAAATCATTATTGTAGATACTTAATGGAGTATTCTATGAAGGAGCCCTCTAATATTAGACATAAGAAGAATTATAGAAGAAAACAAAATTAAGAAGATCAAGTGAATGAAGAAATATTAGAAGTCATTCTCTTAGGATTTGGAAAGTCGTAATATCGTGATGAATCTACAAGTATCATGGAAGAATATTTCAAGGCTTAAAATGATGTTACATCAAACCAGATTCATATATGATTATCAACAATCCAACCTGAAACTCCTTGTATTGTGAATGTTGGAAAAAGGGGAGTCTAAGTAGTAAAAAATACAAATATAATATCTATCTTTTGGTTAGTATGATATGGAATGGAATTCTCTCAATGGTTAATGGCAGATATGATCGACATTTTGGATATATTATTCATTTTTTTTTATATTTGAAAAGTGATGTCATTGAATTTTTTTTGGTTCTTCAAGATTTCGATGAGGAAGAATTGCAAAAGGACTCATTGAAGCGTATTGACAAATGGAATCATCTTGTGGCAAGTCGTGAGAGGCATAACATGTCAATGCGAGAGAAATAGTCGAAGGAAGAAAGGAAAATTATAGGAGTTCCAAGAAATATACTTCGTCAAGGGGATTTACCCTTTTCCATTATATCAAATGTGGAGAGGAATAAGCAAAGGACTATAAGAATCATGGAGATAGGGGACACAATAATCAAAGGGGGAGTATGCGTGTTTCCATCAATGAGAAAGGGGTATAATTTTGAATGATGTTTTCATTGATGCCAATGTTAGTCTTCGAATGATCTTAATATATTTTAGTGGATTGCATTAATTGGAAGATCCAATGGAAAAGAAGTCATGGAAGGAAGAGAAGGAAGGCTATCACTTGTGGTGTGGTAACGATTCCCTCCATTTGATGAAGAAAATGAATTGGAAGATCGGTGAATTTTCGAACAACACCATCATTAGCTAATCATACTCATCATGTAACTTCTAATGGTAGGGGGAATGATAATTAATCCCCTATGTTAAGGCAGTATTCCTTGCCAAATTTGGTTCCCTAAAAGTGTTGTCATGGTGCCCATAATAAATTATTTAAGGCATATTTTCTGATTGGTCAATTTTTGGCATTAACAATTCAACAAAATCTTGATTAATTTGTGTTGGTTATAAGTTGATGACTTCAACATTAAAAGGAGAAAATTATTCATAGATAAATTAGTTTAAGAGGAAGGCTTAGGTCAACCAACAAAAAAAATGTTATTTATCAGGTCATGTTCTTTAAAAAAAAAATTGGCTCCATGGTTTTATGGGCTAGTCGCCCCCCCTTCTAGACCCCCTCCTTCCACTATATAATAGAGCTCAACTACCCTCCTAGACACATGATTCTTTTGCCTATATAAAGCTTTTTTTCACTTGATGATTTGGATGCTAGTGCAGAATGAAAATCAATGAATAAGGTAGAATTTCTTAGGCTACATCGTGCTATCTTTGGTTGATGTTTTACATTAGGAAAGAAACATATTCTAAGGCAAGACCAAGACCTATTTTGGTCCTATCTAAGACTGATCATAGGTGGCTTTCTAGGCATTCTTAAGGAAATATTTAGTCTTATCTAATGCAAGGTTATTGGTTGAATTCATACTATTTTTTGGGCTTGCAAGAGGGTCATCCATGCTGAGTTTCCTAAAGTATTTATATTACTTCTTAGGCTAGATTTTAGAGAGGTTGACATATTGCTAAGACTTAATCCATACCATTTGTAAGGCTATCAAGATATATTTTTGGGGAAAAAATAGATGTCAGTAAATTTCAGGAGAAGTTCCTATGTTAGGCCACAGAAGGGACCCCATATAAGGCTACAAGATAGACCTGTAAGGGTTGAGTTTATTCTGTGTGAGCCATCCAACATTCCCTTGGTTTGGACATAGAGGAAAGAGGAAAATTAAGGCATTGATATGAGCATGTAAAATTTTCTTCTAGGATATATATATTATGTTTTGAGCTTGTTAGGGCCTATCTAAGGCTAAAATTAGGAGACTGAGTTAAGATTTAGGGATTGATGCTAGCATTGTTTCTAGGGGAAAGTTTTAGAGGCATATTTCTTGTGGGACTAAAATAGATCTAACCTCTTCTAGAAAATAGAAGATGAGCATCCCATGGCATGTTTGAAAGGATTTTGTGACTTTATTAAAGTAATTTTTGAACAATAAGTTGAGGCCTAATCTTGAGGTAGGATAAACATAGTTCCAAGGACGGTTTGCTAAATTTATATAGGGAATTTTTTAAGTATATATATGAAGACAAGATTGAAGGAAGGAGGCATTCTAAAGTGACAAAAAGGATGATATTTATGAATGTTGATCAAACCTCCTTCAAGGTGATGTGATTTGAGGTATGATTTTATTTCATTCCAAATATATATTTTTCTTCTAGATAATACGTTTACAACTTATAAGACTGATCCACTACAAGAAAACTCGACTTATGATCTCTACAGTATATTGAATTGAGTTTATATCATTTATTATTTATCTTTGTTGAGTATGGAATTAAATGACAATTATATGTTAAAGAAATAAAATAATTGAGTTTGATGATCTTATCTTATTTGCAATGTAAGTGTTGGTCAAAGCTACTAAGGGATACTTCTTGAAGTATAGAGTAACTATGTATTGATCAAAGACTGAATTCGCCTATCACTTTTAATTAAAAAGAAGAGGTTCTAGGGTTTTTTCCACTGAAATCGGAGAAATAAATTTTCCTTGTGATTTTATTATCTTGTGTTTCACAAGGAAGTATTTCATATAGTTTAAGGATGGGGATAGGAGAAACATAAGGCACATTGAATTTTTTAAGTAAGAAAGATCTAAGAGTGACATAGTTTAATTGAAAATATAGTTTGATACTAGAGGTGAGTAGAGTTGTTGTTGAGCATGTATGCTGAGAAGATAAATAAATTGATGTATTGAGCAAGTTATTTTATCAGTGAATTTTATAGAGTATGCTACTTAGGTTTTCAAATTGAAGATATCCTATTAATATCGTTTTTATGATTGATGGAAAAAAGTGGAGGCATTATAGTAGTGTTAGTGAAAATAATAGTGGTTGAGACTTATGACTAGTGTGATATATATTATTACTATCTTCAATATTTAGGGTTGCAGGGTGGTGCATGGTGGAGATTGGAGTGTCCTTTAGGTTGGAGCTTGAGAACAATTCAAGATGGCAGGGTGGTGCTAGGGCAAGGTGGATCTTTTTAGGTGTTGGAGTATCCTTTCAGTTGGCGCTGAACAAACTAGGGTGTTGGAGAATCCATTCATTTGGACATGATAAAACCATGGTGTCAGCGGTGATAAAACCAGGGGGTTGGAGCTTCCTTTGAGTTGGATCTATTAAATCATGGTGTTGGTGCATCCTATCAGTTGGAGCTAAAAACATAAGGGGGTTGGAGCCTCCTTCAAGTTCAAGTTGGTAAATGATGGTCTTGGAACATCATTTCGATTGGATTTGATAAACCAAAGGGTTGAAGCCTCCTTCTAGTAGTTGTTGGAGAATATTGGAGTTTGGAGCTTCTTGTTGATGTAATATTTAAAACATATATTAAAAAATGTTAATTTTTTTCTCTCTGGGACCTATAAATATATTGTGTACTTTTTATGATGTTGTACATTCTTCAAAGGTGTTGTTAATTTTTTAATTTTTTCATGATCTATGATTGAAATTGTAAAAATGTTCCCAATAATGATTCACTCCCCCTTAGTACTGGTAAATATTTCAACAATTAATTTCTTTTTTTGAAGATTTCTCACATTGATTACTCGGCATATTTTATTTTTTTTTATTTTTTTAATTTAATTAATTTATTAGAGAAATTGGAGATTCATATGGTTTTAAATAACATTAGCTACATTGTACTATTTAATTCAATAAGAAATAGAGATTTATTTCTTGATTATTATTTTCTTAATAATGTATTTATTTGAAATTTTTTAATTGAGGACTTGAGTAAGGGAACTTACAATTGTAAAGTTTATTTTTTTAGTCATATTTATGCCATTGTCTATACCATTTCCTTGAATGGATGGAGCAATGTTATTTAGTGAAACTATACATTCGATAGTCTTAGATTTATATTTTAAATCCTGATGATGCATTAGTTCCCAACGACTTTATGAGGTGAGCTTTATATTTCTTTGACCAAATTAGAGGAGAAAATACCATGTACTTATGCTAAATATAAAACCTATAATCAAGAGAAAAATGTTCATAGTTCAAAATTTTTATCATCATGCATTGCTACATGATATTTTTTAAATATCCTAATAATGAAAATGTTATCTCATACAAGATATTGACGAATAAGATATAATATCCATTTTACTTGATTTGATCTAATTTGATGTGATTATAGTTTGATGTTTACATATATATTTTATGGTTTAGTATTTGTTACTGTTATCATGATATGGAATGTTGAAAATAAATACATATAATTGATAAAATTTATTATGATATATGACATTATTTAGGTTTTTATAATTGTGTTTGGAAGAACCATAGGTGCATATGGACTTTGGATTAAGTCAATATATGTGAGGATTGGGTTAGTTTATATATAATTAACATGTATATGATATTTCTTATTACTTATCCATGCTCAAAATTGCAATTTGATATGTTTCCTTTAAATGCGTGTAGATACAAGGAAATATTTTCCAAATAAGGTTACAAATGGGAAAACAATTTTATAATGATATGAGACACAATGAGTACCATCAGGAAGAGGGTGCATAGCAAATATATTCCTAACTACTAGCCTCCTACTATGTAATAGGTTGAAAAACATATGTTTAAACATATTTTTCCCATATATTACAATGTGTTTTTGTAAGGTTAGGTCATGGATTGAGTCAATTATAATGTCTTGCTATGGTGTGTCAAATAAGGTGTTAATATTCAATAATTAATGACCATTAGTCACTCATCAATAATGAATGAGTTGGGTTAGTTATGTCACAACCATGGCACCATCCACCATCATCGAGAATTAATACTTCAATGGTATGTGGGAAGCTAACATCCTTGGAACATATGGAAGAATACTTGAAGAACATGAATGGTTGTGGAGCCTATATCTAGCTCTTGGTGCAAGTAACTTGAAGATTTGTGAAGGTTATGATTAGTGCTTAGTGGATGGCACTTGAAGAGTTATAGAGGTTATGTATAGTTCTTAGTAGATAATATATGAATGTTACCTACTCTTGTTATTTTTATTGAATTTTGTTTGATTTATGTGTCCTTTGGAGAAATGAATATTTTCATACATGCCTTCTATTTTATCATAAAAAATTTAATGTATTGTGTAAGTGGTTTGATTGGTCGTATAGACCTATGCACATTTTTATGAAACATAAAATATAACTTACTTGATAATTGGAACTAAAAAATCTTGTAAAAGTGGTTGAATCAAATGGAAATAAAAGAAAATTTGTTTGAACAGAAAATAGTAATTTTGTATGCATTCAGTTAATGAATAAAATGAAAAGGTATCTAGTGAACATCTATGAGCAAAAGTAGGAGAAGAGATTAGGATTTAATGAATAATGTATATTTTGTCTTTGAAATAAATAAATACATGTGCATGGAGTAACATCATGCCTTTAATAATTAAACTAATGAGTGTTTTTCATGAGATGTATCAATTCCACGAATGCCACGAATAACAAAGTAGGGTTGGGAATGAAAGCTTACCCTTTTATACCCTAACGATTAATGATTTTCACAACATTTGAGTAGGTTCATTACAAATTATCTTTGTGATATAGTTTTTAGTTTTGTCTGAAGAATGTGTTAGTACCATAGAAATGGGAAGCTTAACACTATGGAAGAGCCACACATTATGAGTACTAGTTTTTTTGTTCATATTATACAACCCATTATAGCTTACCGATCCATTAGGAAGAATAGAATCCGTTGTGGAGTTGGTAAGGTGGTTATATAGCAAGGAAATTATGTTTGGAAAAAGATAATTGGAGCAAGTACTTGGATTAATATTGGAATTAAATAATAATTGAGGGAGGTTCTTCTACAACAATGAGAAAAAAGGCACAAAATTCTAGAAAATTCAATTTGTAAATAAGCACCCTATAGATTAGAAAATATTTTGGTTATTTTTTCAAGATAGATTACGAATTAAATATTGCATGGAATAATTATAACACTAGATTGGAGTTATAATATATATTTCTATTTGTTATTAAATGTCCGTAAATACCTCACCCTGAATCATGAAATATAACACTATTTTTTATAAAACTTGTTCCTGTAAATTTAAATCATATGTGCTTTTACTATATAAAAGTAACATATTCTTCTAAGAATGTGATCCTTTCCTTCATATAAAATGTATATACATCTTGTATCATGATTTCTCAACTTAAAAATTTGAATTGTAAAATTTTTTAAGTGAGTTATTTTCTTCATTTTTTCCCTGTGATGGACAAGCTAATATGTCATTTCATAGGATGAATTTAACTCTATTTTAAAAGTGTATTAAAATTTTTTATTTATTTTACATAATTCATAATCTAATCTATAAGAAACCCCATAGTGAACAATGATTGTCAATCTCCCCTTTTGTATGTTCAAATTTTACCTAGTTAAACAAAATAATTTATCTTTATAGTTTAAATTAAAGTCTATATGCATGGTGGGTTTGTCTTTCACTCAACATAGATAATATGCCACATCAAAGAGCTCAAGTTAATTTCAAGGTGGATTACTACAAAGAATGAGGGCACAATGGGTGCGGGTCAACGTGAAAAGATTAGTTGTATTTTTTTGAGAGTTTCCTCATATACCTATCCAAGAGGAGCTTACTTAGGTGGAAAAGGAATTGTAAAATAAATATGTACCCTCATGGACATGGAAGTGACCACAAAAGTTTTCGTAGGTTCCTAATTTTTGCAACACTCGAGGGCAGTATATTCAATACATGTATAGGGTGGACATTTATTGGCACCTCAATTTACTTCTTGAAGGGTCTTGGTGGAAAAAAATAAAAGTATGGAATACATCCTCCTCTCTTTGGATCACATGTATCAACACATGACATAACTAGATAATTGGTTGGGGAATATTGAGAAACATACTAACATTTCTCCTAATTCTAGTTTATCTCTTAGAAAGAAAAAAGAACCCATACCTTTTGAAGCCATAAATTTACATAACTCCTCTTGATTTGGATCTTGGTCTCATATTTTTATTTTTTATGTTCTATTCATGTACTTCTTAGTCATTTAAATGCCTATGAGGTTTTTTTTTATCATATATATTTTGTGTTCGGATTCTCTATATAGATTCTTATCTTTTGCTCTTTCAAAAAGATTAAAATTCTAGCTATGGTTATGTTTCCTCGTGTCTAACCATGACAAAATTCAGGGACTTAGAATATACTACTTAGTTTAAAGATAATAAAAATAATTTAGTTTACAAAAAAAAGTTTATATGCATGTTACCATGATTATGTAACTTCTTACCATGCTAGAAATGAGTGATAGATGTAATTGATTTAAAACATACTCTTGAATCACTTTAAAACTTTTTCTTCTTACTCTAAACTGATTGGCTAGTAGTGATGATATAAAATTTTGATTAGGTTATAATAAAATTGCCCTTTAAGCACTCTTAACAAGATTTTTTTCATATGAATGAACCCTACAAGGAAGGATATTCAATTAAATCAAAATTTACAAGAAAAGTGCTATAATGAGTCCCTTACCAACAACCATTAAGAGAATTATGTTAGTGTGAAATATTTTTGTAAGTGTGAAAAAATACCTTCACTTAATTTATAGGTGACTTATCACCCTAACAAAATAGAATGGTTGCTTCTATGCTTCAAATTTGTAATAAAATGTGACAAAAAAACCTACAGCACAATAGATCTCGCAAAAAAAAACATATAAAACATAAAATTAAAGTGCAATAAATGAATGGAGGACTTAATAAAATGATAATTTTATTAATAGGACTAGTGAGGAGAAATTACAACATGGGAGTGTAGCTCCCCCTCCATTGGATGGGTTATTTCTTGTCCTTGTGTTTCAACAGCTTGCTTCTCTCTCTCAATTTGTAATGGGCAGAAAAAAATGTCTTGAAAACAAGTGGGAACTCAAATGTTATGATATGATAGTGTTCACTATGAGAATGGTCATGGAGAAGAATGGAAAGAAAACCCTCTATTTATAACAAAGTATTGAGCTGAATTAGGCATTATAAAATAAGAAAATATGATTGACTAAATCTAAATATAGTCGCTGTGAATACTTTATTATATTTTTTGAGAGGAAAAGATATTCAAAATGGTCAAATATCTTTATTTATAAAGTGGTTGAAGAAATTAACATATAAAATTGATTTACTAATCACTTTCTGAGAATTAAGAAAGAAATAACTATTAAATAGTGGTTTAATAATTATCCCATAAGAAAAATAGGGGATAATTAAGGAATATATTTTTTCCAAAAAATATTAATAAGAAATAATAAATAGAAATGGTTTATTGAATTATTCCAAAGTGATTAATTAAAAGTTAATAAGAAATAATTATCAAATAATGATTTAATAACTATTTTTGAGAGAATATTAATTAAAAAATAATTTATTCAATTATTCTCATGGGGAGTTTTGGATTTTAATGAGAAATAATTTAGATATATGGTTAACTAAATCGTTTCCTACAGTGAAAGTGGGTTTTACCATGGTAAAATAATCCTACATGGTGTATTTCGATCGAACTAGTAAGAAATGGCGAGGTGAACACTTTTCGGGTGATAATATATTGCTCCCCAATGTATGAGTGTCAGGAGAAAATTATATGATCGAAACACGTTGTAGGTTGCACTTTCACAAGACACCAAAGGGGATTCAAAGAGAGAGAGAGAGAGAGAGGGAGAGGTAAGGAAGGACTAATAATGGAGGGGGTGAGACCTATTTAACTCATAGAAGTCTCCTTTTATTCGTAAGTACATAATCGCAAATAAGGTGGGGGAGACATAGCCATACCCACCAGGACAACTGAGTACAAATAGTAAGTATGTGCCCAGAAATATCGATATGAGAAACACCGTACATGATACATATGTTGGCATGAAAGGTCTAGAAAATAATACAATGATACAATGAGTCCCATATCCATAATGTGCTTGGAAAATAGAGGCCAAGAATGAATATAATAACATCTGTTGATATGATTACATGAGACATAATGTGTAGTGTCCTATTTTTCCTAGTATAATTTTGTCACTCTTATTAAGGGTCATTTTTAATGAGTTATATATATGGCATATTGATCACTAGATTGGGTAAAAATGTTTTATATACATAGTTATATTCCTCTTATTTTTATGTATGGAAGATTGATTACTGGTTTGGGAAAAATGCTTTATATAGTTGTATTTTCTGTTATGTGTGGTATAGTTGATTATGTATTTTATATGGTGTTATTCATATGTTTCTCTTTTTGCATATAACTTATGAAGTAGGTGTATGACATGGATGGTGATCCTGGATTGAGACACATAGACCCATGGATGCTCATGGTTATGTAGAACATATGGTTAAATTATGATTTATGGATGATACATGACTTTTAAGATTATATATATGTCTAACATTATATTGAGCAGGATGTGGTAAGGGACCTGGGAATTTCCCAACAAGGATGTTCAATTATGAATGAGTGTGGAAGTCATTTATTCAAAACCTAAATGACTTTGGAATTCATGAACCATTCTTTGTAAAATGTGATTAGGTCAATTTCATTATGAAATTCATATGATTCCTTTGATCTATGAGAATGTGATGTGTGCACGTCTTTGAACAAGGCCTTACCAACAAACTATCATATGGGTAAAATCTCACAACCAGTACCATCAGGAGAAACTCTGAGTTCCAAAGCACAGTAGATGAGAAGGCATGGAAATTAGGGCACGACGTCCTAAATCAAAGAAAGATAAAGACACAGAGTCTTTTATATTTAGGGTGCGGAGTCCTAAATATTTAAAAATATCAAGTTGTGGGATCTTAGATATTTGGAGTATATGAGGGTGTGGAGTCCTCAATATACTAAGGCACAGAGATGCATGAAATAGGGGTTCTAAATCCCTATTAACCGAAAGAAAAATACCATTCATGGATAAATTTACTTCAATAATATCTCAATCTGACAATTCTGGAATGAATTCTAAAAATAGAAAGTCATGTCTAGCATCTCAAGCATGAATTTCCAAAAATAATAAATCCCCTTTCATAAATTGGTAATCAGGCATAGTTGAAGGAAATGTAATTAACTTATCATTAATCAATCCTAATAGTTCAATATTGACTTAACCATCAATATTATTAATATTATAATTATCTTTTATGAGACTACGATATTTTATTAAAAGGGAATTACAAATTAAATTCATCTCTTAAATAACTTCACACCTCTCTCCTTCATGACTCTTATGGCTCTATGTAAATATCTCTCTATTTTAAACATTACACCCTCTTTTATGCACTCATTAAATAATGGCATATTCCTCTTACGCTCATTAAAGATATGTCATAACATATTCCTCTTACACTCTCTTTAATGCATATGTTACACTCTCCTTAAATAAGGCATGCATACCTTTCCTTAATGGCATAAATTACACTCTAAATGGAATACAAGGCACCTTTATGACAATAATTTGTGTCTCCTCCTATATATGAGTCTCATGTATTCTCACTTGGGGGAGGATGTTGATGTGGAGAGCGGAAGAGACTTGAGGGATATTATGGGAGGGCAAGATATGGAAACTATCCCATTGCTTCCAAAAAAAATCTGGAATTATTACTAAACTACAAAGTATCTCTAGATATTGAGGTTGAACATGAGTGATCTTTAGAGGAAGTGAAAACTATCTTCCTTAGTTTTCCTTGCATCTCTCTCTATTGTTGTATTTTGATACTTCTTGTGAGCTTTTGCAGCTCGAGGGTTCCAGGGGGAGAATTTCTTCCTAAATATGGATGGGAGGAAAATCAGGTGGTTCACAATTAGTTGGTAAGGATATTGGCATTGGAGCATACTCTTATTGGAGCTGGAGCATACTTCTATGCTTTTGGAGTTGTACAAATTCACTATAAGAATCTCATTTATGGAAATTCATGTTGTGATTCATCTGAAATTTAGGAGGTATCGGTACCATATCGATATTGGACCTTGAATTTGATTTCAAAATTCAAGTTTTCATACTTTGATTCCCAAATCTGCTCTGTTTTGCATATTTTTTGCTGCATTTAGGAACTGTGTGTTGCTTTGTTTTGCTGTTTTTTTTTTTTTATCTTGTATTTTCCTAATAATTTATACTGATGAATCTAATATATTCTAACCACATGGAAATTTATGTTTAAAGTATAAATGGTTAATAATTTGAAAATATAAATAACTTTATGGAAGCTTGTTTTATAACTGCCAACTATTTGTCAAAATTCTCCAATGGTTGTTGTTAGGATGAATTCTAATCACAACTGTACGAAAAAAAAAAAAAAACACTTTAGCTGTGCATAAAAATAAACCCTAACATCAAAGATGGCTACCAATTTCTTTAGATCTACAGCTAGTTGACCAAGATAAATGCTACAAAATCTAGATCTATGCAATAAAAGACATTAATTAGTAAATAAAAGCAAGAGTTTCTCCATGCATCCAATAGGCAAGACAAGAATATTTTTAAAGAATTTTTGTATTTTTTGACACTTGGGAAGGGAAAATAGAAATATGTTACCAATACCTCTCAATGGGATGGGTTCTTGTATGTCCTTAGCACTTTAGATCTAAGATATCTCTCTCTTGATGGTGTAGAAAACCTAGACAAAAAATGGAACTTAAAGGGAGCTCACAAGAAAAATGGTAGAAAAATATGACAATGATGGAGGATCAAAGTCAGACAAAAAGTATAGATCCAGAGTGATATTTAGGTAACAAAAGGTAATGAGTGAATGGAAATATAACAAAATATAACAAAATATTGAGTTAGTCTAGATATTGGTGCATAATTAAAATATTATTAACCAAATGTAGATCCAAATTTTATGGAATATTTTATTATATTTGTTGGAGGGAAAAAGAATTTGAATTTGGTCAAATCCATTTATTTGTAGATAATAAAGAAATAAATGATTTGTTTATTATTTTAAGGATGCGGTTGAGTAATAATTAAATAAATAATGATTTATTCGATTATTTATAAACGATTTAGTCAAATTTAAGAAGCAATATTATTTAAATAAGGTTTAAATAATTATTCCTAGAAAATAATAAGATAAATAATGATTTATCTAATCAATTTTCCTGTTTTGGGTTAAATATGACCAGGAATATTAATTAAATTGTTGTTTAGCTAATTATTCCTTGAGAAAAATAAAAAAAATATGGATTTATTCAATATTTCCTCATGGGGTTTGTTGTTTAGACCATAAATAACTTAATAAATTTAGGATTACTAGGTTATTTTTCATAGTGAAAGCAATTTTACTAAGGGTAAAATTGGTCTTACATGGTCTACTTTGGTCCATCTAATAGTAACAGGTTAGATGACCAAAAATTGGTGTAACATATTGCCCCACAGCGTGCGAGTGTTAGGAGCCAATCGTAGGAACGAAGTATGTAAGAACTCAATCACTAGACACCGAAGGGAAATGCAAAGAGAGAGAAATATAAGGTAGATCAAAGTGCTAGAGGATAAGACCCTGAGGAGGCGAGACTTAGAGGTGTGAAAAGTCACTTTTATGAGTGAGTACCTGTGCTACAAGAGGCGGGGGAGGCATACCTATGCCCACCGAGACAAAGTACAAATAATAATGCATCCAGTAAACAAGGGGCTGAACTATATAGTACATGTTGGCATAAAAATGAGCTAGATAAAGACATGACAATGGATTCCACATACATATTGTGCCTGGGTTAATATCCAGGACTTATACAATAATATATAAGTACATGAGATATAAGTACAACCAAAGAGGCCTTGTAAATAGGAGAAGGCTCTAAAAATTTGACTGATACCTGCAAACTACAAGGCACTGCAAGCGGCTGAGGCCAAAACCATCAAATCTCTAGAGTTGCATCGAAAGCTATGATGAAGAGGTCATCTGGGCATGTGGGGAGCTACCTGAAGGGCCACCCCCTCATGAGGGCTAAAACATCTCACACACACCCGGGAATAACTGGTAGAATCTGCTGCATCAATGAACCATCAAGTGTATGTATCTCGATCATGCCATAAGGAGCTAGAGCTGAGAAAAAATCAAATCAAAGGGTGATAAGGAGTCCCTTTTCTTGATTCAAGGCATCGAAAAAGAGTGGAAGCTGGAACCAAGGTACACCGCCCTCTAGACCTGTCTTCTGGAATGAATGAGTCTATGTTGGAAGAAGGAGGTCTGCCATAGGTGAGGCAATAAAGGATCCTAAACTAAAGCACGAGAGATAATAGTAGAGAAACTGGAAGAATAACACTAGGGATGATGAGGAAATGGGAAGTACTGAGTAGTGGGCAGACGGATTCCCTTATTAGACCATGAAGGGCATAAATGACCTGGTAGTGACTGACACAATATCACAGGGGACAGGGGATAGTAGGATTGAAGGCCATAATGTGTGACACGTGAGAGGAACCAAGAAATGAAGGATGGAGGACTATATCAGGATACAAAGGGACTTGGGATAGACTCCATGGATGCGATGATGACACAACTCAGATGCTCTAAAAAAGGGCAACTCGATGATGTTTCCACACTGAAAAGGTCCAGATGGGATCATAAAAACATGAGTACAATATGGTTACTCATGACAAAATTCGACACAATCATGGACAAGTATGGAGGCAAAGTGGTGCCCCAAGTACAAGTGTTGTAAGTGAAGAAATTCAATTTTGAGGAGTGGTGAAGTGACCCTTGGAAAAATGTGTTGTGGTGAACTATCAAAACACAAAAAACTAACAGATACCCATTTTAGAGCTCGGTGAGAGCTTTCCAATGGTATGGATGGTTTGTCAAAATTAGCTATGGTTTGGCCGCATCGGGTGAAAGTAAAATCTGGGGTTTTTCTTTTAATAAGGCATTTTCCCTCCAAATTCACTCATTTGCAAGTGTAGCTATGGTGATGGCAGAGAGGAGAGAAGGCCCTAAATCTTGTGGCGATCATAGTGGACAAACCGATCGTTGGAATCGAGATCCATTTTTTGCAGGTAAGAGGCCTAACCCTACTCTTTCATTTCGGTGGATTGAAAGTTTATATAGGTGTCCATAGCTCAGGAATAGACCCCTGATTTTCTTCACGGTCAGGTCGCACTTTTTGGGGCAATATTTGCGACCTGGGTAGCAGGTTTTTGGTAGAAAACTGCAACCTGTCCCAGGATTTTTCCTAAAAGGTGTGACCTAACAGAGAGGGGATTTATGTGTTGTTATTTGGCTGAGAGTTGGGTTTTAATGTTTGAATGTAGTATTTCCTTTCTTTACACTGACAAATATGATGGTTTTGTGAAAATATGGTAGAATTGCGGATCAACTGGAGAGAGAGAGACCTGGACACATTACGGTCAGATATCCGAGAGGATCATGCTGTCCATAATGAATTGGATAGGTTTTGGGTTCTGAAGTTTGTGGAGAACCCTTTGATGAGAGCTGGGGAGCCCTTTTTGGCCCGAATTTTCAGTTACTGGGATTCGTACCATGAGGTATTTATAGTGCAGGCGAATCGGATCGAAGTTGAGGGTTCAGGATATATATTTTTTGACTGTTCTCCCAGCACTTAGGATAGTGGGGAATACACAGCAAGTTTTACCATAACGGCGGAACATCATGGAATTTGTATAGCACCATTGTCGACCAGGTCTCCATGTCAAGGGGACACAGATACCGATCGGGGATCTAGAGAGGTTAGAGACCCGTGTTTTGGTCGCAATGGTGCTATGGATCCTGGGCAGCCAGGCACTCCACCACATCACTGGGGGTCAGATGATGCTTTTTGAGAATGTGTTGAGTGGGAACTACTATGGATGATGTTGTTGTCATTAAAACGACAACTACCGCTATGCAATCTGCAAGTGAACCATGACTGTGCATATGGCACAATATTGTGTTTGATCTTCTTTGAGAAGATCCCAGCACTTCGACCACGTATATAGATCAAGGACGGGGGCCCGAGGGAGACCAGGATGTGCTGGTGGGGGTGGCTACTATGTAGAGCGCGAGGTGGGGCAGTTGAACAGGTTTTCCGACCCGAGTTCTTTGCTCATTTGGACCAGATGCCACTGTACATAGATGACGATCCCTATAGTGGGATGAGTTATTGTGGGGACATGGACTTGCCACTGTCGCCTGGTCGAGTATGGGGGCCCGATGGTAAGTGACAAGTTGCTAATATTTTATGTGCATTTTAAATTTTCAGAATATTTTATATGTTACTGATACTTTCACTCTTGCTATGTAGATACAACACCGGTAAAACCAATCGGGTACATGGGATGACCTCTAGCATCAGGAGCTGCAGGGCCTAGTGGATCAAGAGAACCATAAAATGAGGATGCAATGGCCCTCCTGGAGGACATTTGTCATAGATGTGAGAGGCTTTTGACTGGTGTTTCAGATCACGGCTAGAAATAATTGGATATCCAGTACATAGAGCCATGTATTGGTCTACCCTTAGAGTGGCGAGGGGTCATGCGGTGCATGGTGATGGCTGGACAGCGGATGCACGATCTACAAGTTGTAGGAGCAGAGCCATTGGCTCGGGATCCTCCAGATAGTGATTAGGCGTAGGGGTAGGTGATGCCTCCAATTTTGAGTTTTTGTAACATGCTTTGGGCATGTAATATGCAACAAGTTAATGGAATCTAAAACATTTTATACGACATATATAATGGATATGCATTGTTTTAATGATTTGATGTTATTGTCTTGTGTTAAATGTGTGTGCTAGGTGCCAACCTATAATATTGTTTGCAATTCTATCTACATAGTGATTTTGTACTCTAGATACATGACTGAATGTAATGATTTCACATTCATGCATCAAAAGCTTCACTCTTAAATATCTTCTAAAAAGGATAGGGTTATGCACACTATAGACACCGTTAAATTGCATGACAAGAAGGAGGGAATATAAACGAACATGAAGGTGAAGGATGCGATGGGTAAGGGAATCAGCTAATAAACCTCACACTGCATCATATTTGTCCTGGTTATTGGTGGCAGTACCAATGCATACACCATTCGAGAGAACAAGTGAATGTAAGGGGGTAAAAATGGCCCAACCTGCGAGGCTAGGTTCCGGAGTAGCAACTTGCACCATCGGCATAACCGATATAAGGTGTGGACAGGGGGTCCATATAAAATGTGCCACAAGACAACAAATGAGAGGATGATGAAAAATTTTGGCAACTTGAGTGCAAGGTAGAAATAAAAAAAACACTGCTAGGGGGAGTGCTCTAGGTAGGATGTCTACCACCCGCACACTAACGGGTAGGTGGTGTGTGGGAGCTGCCTAGGGGGCAGCTTGTGCTTAGGTCACAAAAGTCACCATAGACACGAATGGTGCCATTATACTTATGGATGGGGAATATGAAGTCAGGGGTGGAAAAGGCTTCCATGATGTCATCATCACAGTAGAAGATGGGGTGACTGGAGGAAGAGAGACCACATGACGCGGAGAAGCTACCTGAATCATCATCATAAGAACAAAGGTTCACATGTGCATCGTCATGGGGGGTGATGGAAGAACAAGAAGATAAGGGATCCACTGATGTTGAGCCCAGGGTGATCACTGAAGGGAGGTCGAGTGAAACAGAAGGGGAAGTCTCAGAGGGAGCTTCCACCATGGATCTCATGAATCATGATAGGTAGAGGATGGTGTCCACAGGCTCCATCATCTCAACATCAAGAGGAAGAATACCAATGGGAGCGGGTAATTCCGCAAGTTGGCCCGAAGCATACTACACAAGGACAAGAAAGGCGAATTGGTTTTGCTCAATCTTGTACTCCTGAACTACCTCCAAAGAGGAGCGGTAATTCATGAGTAGGGACAATGGTGGGTATAATGGCCATGGAGATCACACAAAGCACAAGTTTGGTTAGAGTGAATAGTCTTAGGGTTCTTGGCTGCAGTCGAGGAAGAAACAAAGGCTTCAAGAACCGTAGACTCAGGGAATGTAACACTAACCATGGGCTTGATACGAGGCAATTCAAAAAGATGATGGGTGTCATGACCGAAAACATCACACAAATCACACGAGGGGGTACGCTTTGGATGCTGAGGAGGAGCAGGGTTGGTCAAGGCAGCATTGTCTTTAGGTGCCTTCTTGCAAGCTTTTCCCCCTTCATCTGAAGTTTTCGCAACAGGAGGAGGTTCTTGTTGAGGTGGCTGAGGCACGGTAGCAAAGGGAGGGGTCATGAGGACCGGTTGAACTGGGGTCAAAGAAAGATAAGGTTTGGGGTGACCAGGTGGGGTAGCGGTTGGGCGATCAATGTACCAGACTGGGATCCCTAGGGTCATTTTAGGAAGGGATAAGGTATCCATAATAGGTACCGAAAACACTCCAGGAGGGGAACCTAGGATTAGTATCTTACTGGAGGGGTAATGGCGAGGCGGGATAGCTTCGAGATGGTTAATAACAGGAGGAACTGTTCCAGGAGGGTAGAGAGGCTCATGGATACCTGCTGCAGATGAGGGGCATTGAGGAGGGGTTCCTGAAGGCTGGGTCGAAGGGCTAGGAGCAGGTTGCAGAGGGCGGGGCTGCTAACTAGTCAAAGCGAGCTGCTTGAGGGAAGCTCGATACGATTGCATCATGCGAACATTCGATGATATGGGATCAGAGATAGGAGGTGGAAGACCGGGGAAATACCCAAGCAAAGAGGAGTCCTTGTAGACTCCAGGTGAGACACTGGTCAAAGGTTCGATGGTTTTCTTATTGGCCACTGAAGAGATGATGGACTGAGGGGAGGTCTGAGACTTCGGTTTGTAATATTTCAAGTGGTCAATGGTGACTGTCTTTCCATTATGAGGAAAGGAAATCTTGCGGTGAACTGAATATGGTACAATAGACATCGCATAGGTGTAGCTACGACCCAATAGAATGTTTTAATCTAAGGGGGCATCAATGACTTCTACGTCAACGCAAACAGTCTTTCCCGCAAGAGTAATAGGACAATTTCCGAACAGGCCAATTGGCTGGGAAGAGTGGCCATCCCATGCTTGGACGGTGATAGTGGAAGGGGCCAGCTTAGGTGATCAGATTTTCTTCCAAACCAATGAGGACATCACACAGGTGGATGCCCCCTCATCAATGATACAACGGGAGACATTGGCATTCCGGATCCTTACAAGGATTTGGAAGGCGACGGAAGCACGTAGGGGGGGATGTTCTGACCGGTCAACATCGAAGACAATCAAAAAATCATCTGAAGGATCCATAGCATCCATGGTAGTTAGTAGAGATTTTTATTGTGAAGGGCACGACTAGAGGAGTTCCAGCGTTGAGATGGCAGTAGGAGATTGCGCCAAGTCATCGACTATACTATACGAATGGGCAGCTTTTCCAGAAGCGGTGTTTCGATGTAATGGTCCCTTGGGGATCTTGGTATGAACCTATGCCTTAGGCTTAGGTATCTCTAAAGGACCATTGGTTGTCGAAAGAGGCTCTGTGGGACCTGAAGAAGGGGTCTCGGGGGCAGACATAGCGGGATGCTTGTTGTACTGACGGGATCGAGTCTAAAGGTTGAGGTCAATGGTAATGGGTTCGTTAGAGTTCATCATGAGAATCTCGTAATCAGAGGTACCAGATGGAGGAGGTTGAGTGGCCACCAGAACTTCAAGTGGTTGGGTATCCATGAATCCTTGCTAAGGGAAAGGATTGCTAAACACAGTCGGCTAGATAGGTGCATCATTGGGAGGAACCGAAGGGGAGGCTTGATGTCCATGCGATGCTGCTTGAGTCTCCCAAATTTGATGCATCTGAGGTAAAAGAGGACAATCATGGGTGTAATGACCATAAACACCGTAACAAGAACAAGGCTTATTTATGTGAACATGCCTGTCCTACTTGGGATAAGTTCCCTATTGTTGGTTAGCAGTGTTAGGTGCATTCCCTTAGGGATTAGGTCCTGGATTACTTGGGGTAGATTGATTTTGGGTGCCTTTCCTCTTCTTTTTAAAAGTAGGAGGATTAGTCGTGCCCTGCTGTGCATACACCTGCCCCTAGGGGTGCGGTGGATGTTGTTGAGGGGGTTGAGAAGCCAAGGGAGGCGGAGTGCTAATGTTGGAGGAGTTGGAGCACCAAGCTGCGGATATGGATAATAAGGAGGTTGGAAAACATTGTGGTAAACAGGCTGGGAAAAAGGAGGAGGCATGTCGTATCCTAGATACGTGCTACTGGGAGGGGGAAAAGTGCTGGAGGAGTTGGTCCCTCACTGAGGGAAACCATAACCCATGTGAGGATGAGTGTACAAATGAGAAAGGGCTCGAACGATACCGTTGGTAGCATGGGATGCTCCTGGTGCAATGGCACAACTTTCTCTAGAGAGATCACGTAAGATGGTATAAACATAACCAGACTATGCCTAGATCAGGTCATATTTTAACACAATTTGGAGAGCGGCTTCTTCGGTCTGAGGGAAATGAGATGCGACATCTTTTCCAATAGCAAGCAAAAGGGATCTGAGAAGCCAATCCATGTAGACACATCTTCGAAGGTACAGACTTGACATAGGCTCTTTCTTCTCCGCCATTCCTGGACATGATCGGATAGGCGGGTCACAGATGATTGATGGAAAGAGGTCAAAATTTTGGTACCAGTGTCATAACAAAGGGGAAGCTAGAAGTAAGACAAAAAAGCCTGGGCAAGAGTAGAAAAAGTAGTATGAGAGGAGGAGGGCTAGTTAACATACCACTTAGAAGCATCTCCAGTAAACATATGTTGCAACAACCAAAGATGGATAGAGTCATTAGTGATGGAGTCAGAGGAACACCACATGTGGAAAGATCGAACATGGTTTGTAGGATCTGCTCTAGCAATACTTTCAAAATTGGGGATGTCAGAAGGGAGCTTGGTTGGCATAGTAGGCCAACCAGGGTCATGGTGTATGGGGTCATTGAACAACTAGTTAAAATTGGGAAGACTGAGGCCTGCCATATAAGGGAGCAAGGAGCAACCATGATAGTTCATGTTGCGGTCCCACTATTAGTATTCCCAACATTAGGGCTGGGGCTACCACCAGCGTTAGGTACTGAAGCAGACATGGTAAAGGTGACAGGAGGAGAACCGGGATGGAACCATAAGGGGAACCTAATGAACCATAAGCGGAGTCAAAATGGGGACTCGGTGGAGGACTAACTTGAACCCTATGTAGAGGAGTAAGTCTTCCTAACGGAAACTAAGGATGAAATCCTAGAAGTCTCCGGGATAAACGTGTTGGGGGCGCAATGATAGAAGAACAAACACGGATCACAAAAGGAAGAGATACCAACAAGGGCAAGGAGGTGCATGATCAAATGATTAAAATGTCCAAACAAGGGCAGGGAGATGTAGGATCAATTGATTACAATGTTATAGTCTTTTCCTGGCGGTGCTAACCAAGCACTTTTTACTTAGGGTATGTGTGTTAAGTGTGTTAATTTTAATTTTTAAAGCCAGATGTTTGTAGAGAAAAAGGAAAATGTGTGTTGTATAACTGTAAATAAATCTGCAAATAACAGTAAAGTAAATTGAATATAACGGAAAAGAAACAGCTAAATATGCATCAATCTAAACCCAGGGAGGTGGGCTTCTCAACAACTAGTTTATGGATGGGAAAACATCTAGTCAAAACACACCAAAATAGCCAATGGATCTAAATTTGGGAGGGACAATGATCTAAATCTTAGATCTGCTGGAAGTAGGTGTAGAAAACATCAAAAAACTAGAGGAAAAAGTGTTGCAAATGAGGTGTCGAAAGGCTACAACCTGAAGGGAAATGGAGGGGACCCTAGAGGAGGACCAAAAAAAACTAAAAAGAGGTGTTTTTTATGGATGAATAACCAATCTGAAATGGATCTGAAGGTACAGGATTAGATCTAAAAAATGGCTGAATACGTTGAAATTTTAGATGACCTGCTTAAGCTAAAATCCTCTTAGAAAGGTGGAAGCGTATTGAAGCCCTAGGGGGCTAGGTTCCTAATTCGATGAGTTAAACATAGCAATTACATGTCTAAAATGGGTGGGGACGGAGGTCATACAACCCTAAACAGAGGCCCAGACAAACCAAAAAAATCACAGAAAAATTCCTGCAAAAAGTACAAGTCGCAGTTTTTGACCTGATTTCTGCAGAGGTCGCAGGTTTGAGGTTGTTTTCTACGTCCTGAAGGTCCGGGTTGCAGGTTTTGGCCCAAAAAGTGCGACCTGCACTTCCAATACTCTCAGGTGTAGGTTTTAGAAAAAAAATGCCATCTCAGCTGCGGCTGATGCCTGTCACCTGCGCAATAGGTCCGAAAACACACAGAAGTTAGAATTTTTACTATTTGAGGGTTTTATAGGTTAAAAAAAAATCAAGAAAAGTAAAACAAGAAGCTAAAGAAAAATCCTAGGGTTTGAGTAGCTGTTCATGTAGGGATCTAAAAAACGACAGAGGTCGTAATCGTAAACGAAGTTGCTAGTTGTTAGGATGAATTCTAATTGCAAGTGTACGAACAAAATCACTTTATCTATGCATAAAAAACAACCCTAACATCAAAGATGGTTGCCAATTTATTTAGATATGCATTTATTTGACCAAGATAAATGCTCAAAAATCCAGATCTATGTAGTAAAATAAATTAAGCAATAAATAAAATCAAGAGTTGCTCCATGCATCCAATAGATAGGACAAGAATATTTTTAAAGAATTTTTGTATTTTTCGACACCTGGGAAGTGAACATAGAAAGATGTTACTAGCCCCCCTCAATGGGATGGGTTCTTTTATGTCCTCAACACTTCAAATCTGAGATCTCTCTCTCTCTTTATGGTGTAGAAAACCTAGACGAAAAATGGAACTCAAAGGGAGCTCACAAGAAAAATGGTTTCAAAATATGACAATGATGGAGGATCAAAGTTAGACCAAAAGTATAGATCCAAAGTGATATTTAGGTAACAAAAGGTAATGAGTGAATGGAAAACCCCTTCTATTTATAACAAAATATTGAGTTATTCTACATATTGGTGCATAGTTAAAATATTATTAACCAAATCTAGATCCAACTTTTATGGAATATTTTATTATATTTGTTGGAGGGAAAAAAAATTTGAATTTTGTCAAATCCTTTTATTTGTAAATAATAAATAAATAAATGATTAATTTATTATTTTAAGGATGTGGTTTAGTAATAATTAAATAAATAGTGATTTATTCAATTATTTATAAATTATTTAGTCAAATTTAAGAAGGAATATTATTTAAATAAGGTTTAAATAATTATTCCTAGAAAATAATAAGATAAATAATGATTTGTCTAATTAATTTTCTGGTTTTGGGTTAAATATGACTAGGAATATTAATTAAAATGTTGTTTAACTAATTATTCCTTGAGGAAAATCAAACAAATATGGATTTATTCAATATTTCCCCAAGGGGTTTCCTGTTTAGACCATAAACAACTTAATAAATTAAGGATTACTAAGTCAGTTTTCATAGTGAAAGAAATTTTTAGGGTAAAATTGGTCTTACATGGTGTACTTTGGTCCATCTAATAGTAACAGGTTAGATGACCAAAAATTGGCGTAACAGCTGTACCTTACAACGTTGTGAGATATGTGCAAAACTTCCAAAATATTTATATTCATTTATTAGAATAGATGCAAAAATGAAGATGGATGATAGTCTACTTATATCTTGAGTTCAATTATTGTTATTAATCACAAAAAAATGAAGTCATGTATTTTTGGATTCATGTCAGATAATTGTTTTGAAAACACCTTAAAGAGATAACGGTTGTAAGTGTTTGAAAAAATGACCCAATTTCTGTACATTTCATGCTTGTAAATTGTTTTTCATAATCATTCAATGGCTAGAGCTAATTACCTTTATGAACTGTCCACAAAAATGTGTAAGTTAATTTAGGATTTGCAACCAAGGTTTTTCTAGCGTAATAATTCCATTGAAAAAGGTCCTGCTGAAATGTCAAAATTAGGGTAAGTAATTTATTGCAATGTTAGCTCTCATATGAATTCCTAATTATTGGATACTACCCATATATAATTTGAATTATTATTTTAGGCAAATAATTCATAAGCACGTTATTTACAACAAAATCAATTTGGTCACTCTTGAACACATTTAATTACAAAAAATTTAAAATTAGCTTATTGGAAATTGCGGTTTGTAAAGTTTGACATTTATTCATCCCACTAAATACTCTATATTTTAAAGGTGATTTTAGTCTTGAGAAGCAAGTATTATGGTTGTATGTTTTAGATCTTTATAAACCATGAACCTTGTAGCTTTGAGGATAAGTTAGCAGAATTTAGGGTGTAGTGTAAAGGATACCAATATATATATATATATATATATATATATATATATATATATATATATATATATATATATATATATGACCTTGCATTAACTTCTATGTCTTAAAAAAAAGTCGCATTTTGATCAAAATAATATTTCTCTATAATAATGATGGTTGGTAAGGTGGGACCTTACATATGGTATCAAAGCCAAGTTTAAAACCCTAGGACCTTGGGCTTTCCTGCTAATAAAAAAAGCTAATTAATTTATTTTATTTACTTACCTGAATTTTCCTTGGTCATGTTAAGTAATAATGGAGAGAACATCAAGGAGGAGGAAGGAAGTCTCAACTCCACCTCCCCAAGCCAAAGAATCTAAACAAATATCCATTAGGGAAGTAAGGGATACGATGTTGTCTTTCGAAAACATGACTGAAGTATTGATTAATAGGGTTGGGGGAAATCCTTCAGTGCTTGGTTCTTCATCTCAAGTAGAAAGGAAAGAAATACCATCTGATGGAGATGTACATAGAGAGTTGGGAAAAGTTAATCTTCTTATCTTTAAGGGTACCACAAAAGGGGAGGTAACAGACGCTTGGTTGTCAAAAATGCGCCTGTGTTTTGAGTTGCGGACCTATTATAGCAATCAAAAGGCAAAGTTGGCTATCTAACAACTTAAGGAGTGTTCACTATTGTTGTGGATGAAATTAGAATCCCAATTGGGGTACTCCATGTTACCTTGACATGGGAACGATTTGAAGAGAAATTTCAAGCAAAATACCTTTCCGTCGAATAATTGGAGAGGATGTTGAATGAGTTCCATGATCTTTAGTAAGGAACTAAGACCATCCTTGAATATGAGGCATGATTCATGGAATTTATTAGATATGCTACCAATATAAATACCGAATCCCATGAGGTAAATAAGTTTTTTTATGGGTTGAATCCTAATATAAAGGAGAAGGTGTGCATTTTGAGGCCTAGTACATTGCATGAGGCAGTGCAACAAGCAATTATAGGTGAGGAATAATTGTTGGGGAACAAAGGTGGGGATAAAACCCAAAATCTATCATTCCATTGGAAATCTACTCAAAGGGAAGGCCAATATGTAATACATAAGTTAGGTGGTTCACATCATCATGGATTTGAAAATAATCATACTTTTAAGAACCAAAAAAATAATTCAAGGAAACAACTTCAGAAAATTAGTGCTCGCACTCAAGAATCACCTAATAAAAGGGTCAAATTTATGAAATCTTCTCCCACTAATGGGTTTTGGACTTGTGGAGTACCTCATTATGAGGGATATTTCCCTAAAAATAATACTAGATAATAATCATATCAGGAACAAGCCATTGTTAGAGGTATGGGTAGAGACAATATGATTCGTGCAGTGTTGCAGAATCGCCAACTCGAGCATCAGTCTACCATGCCAGAATCATATGGTAAGCTAAATGGTATGGAAGTTATTGTTTTGATTGATCCTGGTGAAACTGAAATCTATATTTCTCCTAATGATTTATTGAAATGTAAATTAGTGGAAATAGATAAATTTGATTTTTATCAGGTTCAGATGGCCTCAGGACGATCTCAAAAGGTTGAATTCTTAGTGAAAGAGTGCCCTTTATACTTGGGAGTATGTGTCACACATGTGAATATTTATGTGACACCACTTGGTCAATATGATGTGATAATTGGGATGGAATAGCTTGAATCCCACTCGACCGTGCTGAATTTTCGAAACAAAACCCTTCAGTTTTTGAGTGATGAGGGTCAATCTAAGGTTCTCCATGGGAAAAGGAGACCTGTTTATTTAAGACTTATCTCATTCTTTCAGATGAAGAAAATTATTAGGAAAAAATGTCAAATGTATGCTCTAATTACTTTAAATTAGTGATAACTTTCATGCTTTAAAAAATATCCTTTCCTTTCAAAATTCTCTAATGTCTTTCCAGAGGAGTTTCTTGGATTACCACCAAAGCGTGAGATTTAATTCTCCATAGAGCTTAAGCACAATACCAAACATATATCCAAATATCCTTACCAAATTTCTGTCTTTGAAATTTGTGTGTTGCAAGTGCAACTTCAAGAGTTATTAGATCAGGGTATGATTAGACCTAGTGTTCCATCTTGGGGAGCTCCTATGATATTTGTAATGAAGAAGGTTGGATCTCTTCGGCTCTCTTTTTATTACAGGAAATTGAATAGAGTAACAATTCGAAATCAATATCCTTTGCCTTGCATTGATGATCTATTTGATCTAATGAATGGAGCCATTGTATTCTCCAAGATCAATATTGGATCAGGATATGATTAGCTTAGAGTTAAAGAAGAAGATATTTCCAAAACTACTTTTCAAACTCGTTTTGGTCATTATGGGTTTGTGGTTGTTTCCTTTGGGTTATCTAATTCCCCAGTAGTGTTTATGAGTCTGATGAATAATGTATTTCAGAATTACTCGGAAAAATTTGTACAAGTGTTCCTTGATTACATCCTAATCTATTCAAAGTCCCCAGGAGAGCATGAGAAACACCTAAGATTTATATTGCAATGCTTAAGAGAAAATAAACTTTATGAAAAATGTCCAAATTTTCGTTTTTTCAATAAAAAATCCATTACCTTGGACACATTATCTCCAGTGAAGGAATTTATGTTGACCCAACAAAGATCGATGCAATTTAATAATGGCCAGCACCCTCTAATGTGCATGAAGTGCGTAGTTTCATGGGTATGGAAGATACTATCAGAGATTTGTGGAAAGGTTTTAAAAAATAGCCAGCACAACCACTTCATTACTTAGGAAGAGAGCATGATTTAAGTGAAAAAATGAGCATGATCAAGATTTTTCCAAGCTCAAGCAATGTTTGACTACAAATTTTATATTGAACATTCCAGATATGGATAGATCGCTTATAGTATGTACCTATTCGTCAAAAGATGGATTGGGTGTAGTATTATCACAAGAGAGTAGAGTGATTTCATATGCCTCTAGGAAGTAAAGGCGTCATGAAAAAAACTATGCAACCAATCATTTTGAACTAGCAACTATAGTTCATGCTTTGCGACTTTGGCGACATTATCTGGTGGGCAAGAAATTTGAATTGAAAATAAGTCATAGAGGTTTGCAACGTATATTTACTCAAAGAATCTTAATGCTAGACAAAGAAGGTGGTCAAAACTCCTAAGTGAATATGATTTTGACATAACTTACATCAAGGGCACATTAAACAAAGTAGTTTATGCACTTAGTCGAAGGCCACACATTGTTTTAGTAATTCCATTGAATATTTATTTACATGAGCACATATTAAGGGCACAAGATGTAGATGAATGGTGTAAGGAAGTTAAAGTCTCTGTTTGTGGGGAGGAGGCTAAGAAAAGAAAGGGAGAAAGGTATTCTTGTGATGATGATGGTATGGTGAAATTTATGCAAAGGATTGTACTCTAAAATCAAGATGGGCTTCATGAGTTCATATTGAAATAATCTCACCATGCAGTATATATGGCTCACTCATGAGTCGAAAAGATGTATGTTGATTTAAAGAAAAAATTATTTTGGGTAGGCATGAAGAAGGATGTAGAAAATTTTGTGGCAAAGTGTTTGGAATATCAGCTAGTTAAAGAAGAGCATGGTCATACAATAGGATTGTTGTAGACACATAACAATGAGTACAAATGGGAAGAAATATATATGGATTTTATTTTTGAATTACCTGAAACAACCAAAAGGCATAACTCCATTTTGGTAGTGGTGAATAAGCTTACTAAGAGAATCCATTTTATACTTGTTAGAGATACTTACAAATAAGTTGTGATAGAAAAAGTATTTATAAAGGAGATCGTTAGAATTCATGGTTTTCCTAAGAAAATCATATCAGACAGGGGCTCTATATTCACATGAATATTTTGGACTAGTTTCTAGGGAGCCCTTCAGACACAATTAAATTTCAGTACAACTTATCATCCAGAAACTTATGGTCAAACTGAAAGAGTAAATCAAGTGTTGGAGGAAATGGTTAGAATGTATGTAATTGATCAACTATCTAAGTGGGAATATTATCTTTCTCTAGTGGATTTTTCTTACAATAAAAGTTATCACCACTCTCTTGGTATGGCCCTTATGAGCTATTGTATGGAAGGCCATGCAGAACACCTTAAAGTTGGGATAGATTAAAGGAAAGAATCTCGGTAGGTCCTGAAATTCTTCAACAAATGGAAGAACAAGTGTGTCGTATAATATAAATATTAAAGGAGGCACAGGATAGATAAAAGAGCTATGTTGATATGAATTGAATGGATCATAGTTTTAAATAAGGGGAGTTTGTTTTTCTTCGAGTAAAACCTTAAAAAATATCTATTATATTTGGTAAAGGATCTAAGCTCTCTCCTCAATTTGATGGGCCTTTTAATATCATCGAAAGGATTGTACCTGTGGCATAGCATCTTTCTCTACCACCAGTTTTTCATTTCATGCATGATGTATTTCATATTTCAGCGCTGCGTAAGTATGTTCATGATCCTTCTCACATTTTAGATTGGGATCAATTACATGTAACAGGCAAGGGGACTCTGAAGGGAGAGCCAGTTTTAATTTTGGACCATCACACTCGACATCTCAGATGTCACATGGTGGACCAGGTAAAGGTCCAATGGGACTTGTACAGCCCTAGTTCCACCACTTGGGAAGATGCATCTTCTATGTGTCTAGAGTTTCCTTTTTTGTTAGTCAAACTTCGGGAAAAGTTTAATCCAAGAAGGGGAGTATGTAGTGTCCTATTTTTCCTAGTATATTTTTGTCACTCCTATTAAGGGTGCTTTTTGATGATATATATATATATATATATGGCAAATTTGTCACTAGATTGGTTAAAAATGTTTTATATACATAATTATATTCCTCTTACGCTTATGTATGGAATATTGATCACTGGTTTGGGAAAAATGTTTTATATACTTGTATTTTCCCTTATGTGTGGTATATTTGATTATGTGTTTTATATGTTGTTATGCATTTGTTTATCTTTTTGCATTTGACTTATGAAACATATGTATGAAATGGATGGTGATCCTGGATGAAGACACATAGACCCATGTATGATCATGGTTATGTGAAACAAATGGTTAGATTACGATTTATAGATGATAAATTACTTCTTTGATTATATATATGTCTAACATTGTACTGAGCATGATGTGGTAGGGGACCTAGTCATTTTCCAACAAAGATGTTAAATTATGAATAACTGTGGAAGTCATGCATCAATCTTGGTAAAATGTGATTAAGTTAATTTCATTATGAAATCCATATGATTCCTTTGATCTATGAGATTTTATGTGTGCAGGTCTTCGAACAAGGCCTTACCAATGAACCATCAAATGGGTAAAATCTCACAATCAGTACCATAAGGAGAAACAAAAAGTTTCAAAGTACAGCAGATGAGAAGGCATGGAAATTAGGGCACGGAGTCCTCGATCCAATAAATATAAAGACGTGGACTCTTGTATATTTAGGGCGTGGATTCCTCAATATTAAGAAGATCAAGTTGTGGGATCTTGGACCTTTGGAGTAGATTAGGGCACAAAGTCCTCAATCTACTAAGGCATGGAGATGCATGAAATAATGGTGCAGAATCGTTATTCTCCGAAAGAAAAATACCACTCATGGATAAATTTACTTAAATAAAATCTTAATCTAACAATTATGGAATGAATTTATAAAAATATAAAGCCATGTCTAGCATATCAAGCATGAATTTCCAAATATAGTAAATATCCTTGCATAAATTGGTAATAAAACATAGTTGAAGGAAATACAATTAACTTATCATTAATCAATCCTAATAGTTCAATATTGACTTAATCCTCAATATTATTAATATTATCATTATCTTTTATGAGACTATGATATTTTATTAAAATGGAATTACAAATTAACGTCATCTCTTCAATCACTTCCCACCTCTCTCCTTCACAACTCTCATGGCTTTATGTAACTCTCTCTCTATTTTAAATAATACATACACTCTCTTTTATGCACTCATCAAAGAATGGCATATTCATCTTACACTCAGTAAATATATGTCATAAAATATTCCTCTTACACTCTGTTTAATGCATATGTTACACTCTCCTTAAATAAGGCATGCATACCTCTCCTTAATTGCATAAGTTACACTCCTCTAAATGGGCATGGCCGGGGTGGATTCATAACCCATTAAAGCAGCACCACTCACAGTTTCTCTTATTTACTAAGATCCATATGTAGATTTAGCTGCCTCATGCGGACAAGCTACTTTGTCCCTTTACTTATGGATCTCCTAAATTGTGAAATTAATTGCAAATTTCATTACTTCTTATCCTTTTTCTATCTTACAGAATGAAGTAATGTAAACATTAGTGTAATCACTTGTATTCAGTATAACATATATAAGGTATTGTAATGAGAGTGTATAGCTCTTTCCATAATCTTACAAGGCATGAAAATTACTTCTCCTTTATGAAAATAATTTGTTGCTCCTCCTATATATGAGTCCCATGTATTCTCACTTGGGGAAGGATGATGATGCCAAAAGTGGAAGAGGCTTGAGGAAGATTATGAGAGGGAGATATATGGAAAGTTTCTCCCAAAAAAAATATGAAATTCTTACTAAAATATTAAGTATCTCCAGCTATTGAGGTTAAAAATGAGTGGTATTTAGATGAAGTGAAAACTATCTTCCTTATTTTGTGTTGCATCTCTCTCTATTGTTGTATTTTGGTACTGCTTGTGAGCTTTTGTAGCTCAGGGGTTCTAGGGGGAGAAGTTCTTCTTGGATATGGTTGACACGAAAATCGGGCGGTTCACAATGAGTTGGTAAGGATATTGGTTATGGAGCATAATATTATTAGAGTTGGAGCATACGTCCATCATTTTGGAGTTGTACAAATTCATTATCATAATCACATTTATGAGCATTCCTATTGCGATTCATCTCAACTTCAGGGGGTATCCACTTGAAATTTTGTGTTTAAAGTCTAAATGGTTAATACTGTTGGGAAAAATACTAGGGGGGGGGGGTGAATCAGTGTTTTAAAACTCACAATAATTTTTTCTTACTTTTACTGATTTCTATACATAAATTTATTTAATACAACTTGTGTATGCACGGAACTTTCTTAAAAGAAACTTGTGTATTCCACTAAACTTATTAGATCGATAAATATTCAGAAACTTTAATTAGCCTAGTGTATCATTTATTCATCATACATTTAGTAAAAAGTAAACATGTGCAGTAACAATAGAATAAATCATCACACATAAGAAAAACACATGAAAAGCGAGAATTAAGGTGGAAACCCAAGTCAGGAGAAAACCAACGCTATTGTATTCTTTGTCTTCAATATTTATTATAAATAAAAATGCTTACAATCTTGTACTGGCGCAGACTCATACCATCACACAGGCACCCACCTGCAGAAGGCTGCAACCTTCTCTTGTTTTCCAACTACTAATACAAGGGATCTCCAACCCCCTAATCTCATTTAACAGCCACCACTGGAAGGGTGCTATGACCCCCTGCTATCATTTACCATCCACTCTTGGAAATGAGCTACTACCCCCTGACCTCGCTTACTAGTAACCACTCGAATGGAGTTACGACCCCATCACTAAAGGCTCCAACCCTCAGCACTACTGCAGACCACGTTTCATCAATTTTCACACTGGATCCAACAAATTAAACACAACACAACTTTCATGCCTCTTTTCATCATATTTTTATATCGGACCCACTCCACTCATTTAAGCCCAATACCATACAACAAACTGAAACATATAGTTGTACCAAATCATTCACTGAATCATCAATCAACCAACAAATCATTGATCGTTAATCACAATCAACTGGCAGCATAATCAATGATCAAACGACTCGAATCTACATGAAGACATCATTGATAGACAACAGAAACACAGTAGAACTGATCAAACATTTCCTTCAAAATTCTTTAGAAAAACCATAGCTTGCATACGCTCCTTTCATAATACAAATCCGCGACTATACGTGCTTCTCCTGAAACCATACTGCCTATAGATTTACTGAATATATACACACCTCTGAAGAACTGAACCCGCATGTATATGTGACATCCCTAAATCAAACCTACATATAGATATGTAAATATTCAGGGCTGTGTAACACTTCATATCGACATAGTTACTCATATCCTACCCTTCAAAACATGCACTAGATCAGAGATCTAAACATCTCACAAACATATCAAGCAAATACATAGTCATTTCAGGTCTACAGATCCTGATCCATCATTGTATTCATAGGTCCATCATCATTATTGGGAATTTTGAGCTCTCAAATGGGCCACCTAAGGAAATTATAAAATAATAGTGGAAATAATAAAATAATATTTGATTACATCATCAAATTTTAGAGGGGAAAAAAAACTACTTTTTCAACTCCCATTTTGAATTTTTCTCCCTAAGGTTTTACTAAAATTTCAGGTGAGAACACTCGTTGGATACAAAAATTAGTTCCTCATACAAGGAGTACCATGTTACATACTTTTGATGGACTCTTCTACACAAAAAATGAGAAATACATGAAAAACGTGATTGTAATCATGTTTTTTCATGTATTTCTCATTTTTTGTGTAGCAAGGTCCATCAAATGTATGCAACATGGGTACTCCTTGGATGAGGAATTAAATTTTGCATCCAATGAGTATTCCCACTCGAAAGTTGAGTAAAACCTTAGGGAGATAAGTTCAAAATACGAGATGAAAAAGAACTTATATTATTTTATTATTTTTCAACCTTTTTGATTTTTTACTCCAAAAATGGTGAATCATCCCCCATTGTTGACATCATCATCTTGAATCCTATTGGTCCTTATAAAGTTTATTTTGGTTGTATATTTTTATTAGGAGACACATTTTAGACCTCAAAATTCCCCTAATGCATGACCCTTACATCAAATTACAGATATGAATTTATTACCAAGACCAAAGGACCTCAAGAGAGAGATCATAATGCAACAACCAACATAATGCCAACAATGCATTATTCTCAGCAAGGCTAATTCTCCCCATGAATATGTGCTACCTGATCACCACAAAAAATCATTCATCAAAGAATCTTCATCAATCAGATAATCATAACTTAATATCATATCAATAGATTATAACCATCAACATCAGACTAAGAAATTTATAACTATCAACATCATATCATAAACTGTTCTTGAGTTTGTCTCATTATTTTTCTTATCATAGAAAAACATACGCATTTGTCTCCAACAGAACTCACGTATATACATAGCTTTAGTTCATGCAACCTACGTATCGAAAGTGAAATACTGAAAATTTCATAGCTCGATCTCCCCCTGAACTTGTAGAAACTGTACATTTATTTTGTTTTCACATCAAATGAACTATCATAAATATAAAAAACTAGAATTACCAAACAAACCATGAGAATCACGATATATTTCTCCCCCTGTGATGATACATTACTAATTCTGATAATGTATCTCACATTACTCCTGTAGTCATTATAAGAAGTAAACTTTATAAATAGGTGACTGCATTAGGATCAACATTCCCTACGTTTTTGACCGATGTTTCTTCTTTTTCCATATTTGCTTGAAATTTCTTATTGTGTGTTGGAACTTATCCAATCTCTTGGTTTTGTTCAACATGCTTAACCTACAATCAGTGACCTTGTGCCCAGATGAGTTACAATAGAAACAACACCCATGAAAGCATCATTTCTTCCTTTATTTATGCAATTCTTCAATAAATGAATTCTTCTCTTTAGGGAATTATCATCATCCATGGTACATGCCATGAAAACTTGTAGTTCTTGATCAAATTCTCCCTCTTCTCCATTTAACAATCCATCACTATTTCCGTTTGTATAAAAAAATTCTTCTATTTTCAAATTGTTTCCCTTTGTCATGATTTTCTTTATAAGGACACTCAGTAGCATAATGACGAACTCTACCACAAGAAAAACAATTGAAGGGAAGCTTACCTTTGAAACTTCCGGTACCTGGCTGAAGTTTCCTCACAAAATTGTCCTCTTCTTCTTCTGATATATAATTTGATTCTTTGAGAACCTCCTTTTCTTTGCATTTTGAATGGGCCTTAAAAGTGGCTTCTATGACTTGTGAGGGACCTCCTTTTCCCAAAAGAACTCAGGATACCGTGCAGTTGAAAAACAATAAGAGTCTGCAGATCATTCTTTTCGTTAATGGAAAAAAATTTTGATTCGAACTTTGAAGTTAGAGATCTCAATTTTTTCTCTACTAAATTTGAATATTTTATATCTTCACCCATATTTCTCATAGAATTCTTAGAAACAAGCTTGCAATAATTTCATCATCATGCTTTCTGAGATTTTCATATTTAATTCTAAGAGTTTCAAGTTTGGCACTTTTTACCTTTGCATCACCTTCATAGCTTTGAATGATCTTGTCCCATATTTCCTTTGCTTCATCTGCGTGACTTTGAAAATTTATTTTTCTGACATGCTCCCTCATAAGGCATTGACAACTTTTTCATTGGTTTTATAGCTCTTCTTTTCTCTTGCATTTGTAGGAACAATTACTAGATACTGGTAACCTCCTTCCTCGATTCCCCATACATCTGCTCCAATACTTTGTAGATAAGCTCTTGTTCATATATTTGAGAAAAAAAGGATTAATTCCATTGAACAATGGTGGCTTGATAGAAAATACTCCTTCATGACTTCACATTGTTGCGTATCTCCTTTAAGTGATCAAGCTTCTTCAGAAGGATCTTGTTTGATACCAATTGTTGGGAAAAATATTGAGAGGGGGGGGCGGAGGGGAGGGGGGGGGGGGGTGGGTGAAACAGTATTAAAACTCATAATAATTTTTTCTTACTTTTTTTCTGATTTCTATACACGACTTTAATTAATCCAACTTGCGTATGCACACAGATTTATTAAAACAAACTTGTGTATTCTAGTGACCTTATTAAGACAAATAAATCTTCAGAAACTTTACATAGACCAGTACATCATATATTCATCAAGCATTTAGTAAGCAGTAAACATGTGCAATAATAACAGAATAAATCATCACACATAAGAAACACACATGAACACTAGGATTTAAGGTGGAAACCCAAGTCGGGAGAAAACCACTTTTGTTGTTATCTCTTAATTCAATATTTATTTTAAATAATACTACTTAAAATATTGTACTCGCACAGACTCATACCAACACACAGGGAGCATCATGTATAAGGCTACAACATTCTCTCGTTCTCCAGCTACTGGTGGAAGGGAGCTCCAACCCCCTGACCTCATTTACCAACTACCACTGGAAGGGAGCTACGACCCCCTGCTCTAGTTTACCATCCATTCCTGGAAGGGAGCTACTACCCCCTGAGCTCATTTACCAAAAACCATTGGAAGGGAGCTATGACCCCCTCACTAAAGGCTCCAACCATTAAACCACTTCAGACCACGTTTCATCAATTTTCAGACTAGGCCCACTCAATTAATTTAAGCCCAATAACATAAAAAAACTGAAACATATAACTGTACCAAATCATTCACTTAATCATCAATCAACCAACCAATCACTAATATTTAATCACAATCAACTAGTAGCATAATCAATACTCAAACAACCCAGATCTATATGAAGACATCATTGACAGACAACAGAAAAACAATAAAATTTATCACACATTTCCTTTACCATTCTTCAACAAAACCCTAACTGGCATATTCTCCTTTCATAAGAAAAATCCATGATTGTACATGCTTCTCCTAAAATGATACTGCCTATAGACTTACTGAATATATATGTACCTCTGGAGAACTAAACCCACTTGTATATGTGCCTTCCTCAAATTGAACTTGCGTATAGATATGTAAATATTCAGGATTGCGTAACCCTACATATCAACAAACTTACTCAGATAATACCGTTAAAAACATCCGCCAAATAAAATATCTAAACATCTCACAAATAGATCAAGCAAATACATAGTCATTTCAGGTGTAGAGATTTGGATGCATCATTGTATTCATAGGTGCATCATTATTTCAGAAAAATCAATAAACTTGAACCCATTCCATGCAGATATACTTCAGAGTGAATTATTCATTAATTACCCTTACACATGCACACCGTTGCACTATTATCTTCTCCTCCTTATATAGTTTGATCCTTAGTCAATACCATGAGCCAAAACCACACAAGTGCTGGTGTCATTCTTGGGTGGGATCAAATAGCCATTACTACAGTCAATACTATGGACTAATACCATGGTAAGGACCCCTGATATCATAAATTTAGTGCACAATCACATATGCTACTTTTCTTCTTCCTTCCCGCGTGTATACATGACTTTTCTTGAACGAACTCATATATAGTTCTTCAAATATGTACTTTATCCATCTTCTATTGTTCTTCTCTAGAAACCATATACTTCATCTTTTACAAGTGATTTTCCTTCAAGGAAAACACATACAATCATACTGCCAACAAATACTTTGAAAATTTAAATAACTTTATGGAATCTTGTTTTATGACAGCTAATTGTTTGTCAAAATTCTCCAATGGTTGTATCTTACGACGTTGTGAACTATGTGAAAAAATTGCTAAATATCTATATTCATTTCTTGGTAAGGATGAAAAAATGAAGATGGTTGATATTCTACTTATATCTTGAGTTCAGTTATTTGCATTACTCACAAAAAAAATCAAGTCATGTAATTTTGAATTCATGTTAGCTAATTGTTGTGAAAACACCTTAAAGAGATAATGGTTGTAAGTGTTTGACAAAATGCCTCAATGGTTGTACATTTCATTCTTGTAAATTGTTTGTCATAATGTTTCAATGGTTGCAACTAATTATGTTTATGAATTTTCCATAAAAATTCCTAAGTTAATTTAGGATTTTCACCCAAGATGTTTCTAGCATAACAACTCCATTGAGTTAAAAGGTCTTGCTGAAAATTCAAAATTAGGGTAAGTAATTTTTTGAAATGTTAGCTCTCATATGAATTCCTAGTTATTGGATACAACCCCTATAGAATTTGAATTATCCTTTTAAGAAAATAATTCATAAGCATGGTATTTAGAACAAGATGAAATTAGTCACACTTTAACACATTTAATTACAATAGAATTAACAATTAGCTTATTGGAAATTGTGGTTCGTAAAGTTTGACATTTATTCATCCCACTAAATAATATATATTTTAAAGGTGATTTTAGTCTTGATAAGAAAGTATTATTGTCATATGTTTTCAATCTTGATAAACCATGAACCTTGTATCTTTGAGGATAAGTTAGTAGAATTTAGGGTGTAGTGTAAATGATATCATAAAAATATATATTTGACCTTGCATTAGCTTTTATGTCTTAAAAAAAAATTTGCATTTTGAGTCAATATAATATTTCTCTATAATAATTATGGCTGGTAAGGTGGGATCTTACATAGTTCCCCTCAATATGACAATGCGAGGGGATATCGCAACCAAAGAATCCCTACTACACAGGAAAAGGATCTGACGATTTGAACAGATCATCTGAAGGAGATGACCATGGTGTGAGTCTTGTGATAGGCAAAGACTGAATCAATCAAATATATGGAACTGCATATAAGGTTGGATCATAATTTGTCGACATCAGGGCATGTGTTGGGCTACCTGAAGGGACACCCCTTCATGAGGTATAGAACATCTCATAGACACCCAAGAAACATGGGTACAATATGATGGATCACTCGACCATAAATTTTACGATTCTCAATGGTGCAATAATGAGTTGGAGTCAAGCATGCAATAAACGACCAAGTCAAATGGAAACGAGGATTCCATTTTCTTGATCTAAGTCAAAAAACAATGACTAAGGTTGGAACCAACATATACCACCCTCTAAACAACTCTCCTGGAATAGATGTGCTGAAGTCGACAGAGGAGGGCCTACCAAAATTGATGCAATGAGGATTCCCCAAAAAAGGCACGAGGATAAGTGTAATGTGACTAATATACTTACACCAGGGATGATGATGGATGAAAAAAACAAGTGGTTTACTGATGAATTCCATTTTCATAGAATAATATGCATGGTTGGCTTGGAAGGGACTGACTTGATTCCATAGGGGTTGATCAATTACTCAGATGGAGGCTTTTCAACGAAAAATTATTATAGGTGGAGGAAAAATGTGATAAAAAAAAGGATGCATGCGATAAAAATATAGATGATGTATTGTAATACGACTCGGCGGGACTCTGAATAGACTCCATGGATGTAAGGGTGACACATATCTGATGCTCTGAACAAGGGTGAATCCGACGATTCCATATGGGGGAGGCCCTAAGGGAACAATAAAAACATGAGTAAATAATGGTTACTCATGAAAAATATTGACACATAATTCAAAAAGTGCAAAGGAAAAGTAGCACCAGAATACATGTAACTCATATGGAGACATTCAATTTTAATAGGTGGAAAAATGAGACCTCATGGAAAAAATGGCTTCTTGGTCACATTTCAAATTACCAAAAAAAAAAATATATACCCATTATATAGCTCGGTGATATCTTTATAATGGTGTTGATGCTTCATAAAACCAAGCTACAATTTTATCATAATGATCAATTAAAAAACTAGGGTTTTTCTTATAAAATTTTTTCTTGCCCCCAAATTCAATTCATTTAGCAGTTAAACCAACCATTGGAATTTGAATCTTCAACTTTCAAGTAGGTGGCATAATGTTACTCATCATTTCTAGTTGATTAAGTTCTCAAATTAGGGCGTCGATTGACTCAGGAAAACCCTTGTTCTTCCTCATGACCGAAAAATACTTTTTCAACCTTTTTATTTTCTGTGGGGTGCATAAAAGGGGCTAAAACATGCGCCTAACACAATTTTTAAGGGAAAACATGCACCTAGAACCCGCAAAAGAAACTAAGTTGGGTTCTCTTCGAAACTAAAGTTGAGGTCTAAAAATGCATTTGATGGCTCTAATCAGAAAGAATATGAGGATTTTTGGTAGGTATGGTAGAGAAAACATTGGTGTGGTGAGAAAAATATTTCAATTATCTTCGTACTGAGATTGAGAGGAATCAGGTTGTCATAGTGGCTCTAACATGATATGGGTTGCTCAAATTCCTGGAGAACCCATTGATGATGGTGGTTGAACCATTTTTATCCTAAATTGTTAGCTACTAGAACCTAGATTAGGAGGGATTTATGATACATGGGCATAGGATTAAGATCATGATTCAAGAAATATAATTTTTTGCATGGTTACTAGCCTTGGGGGTGGTGGGAGAGATTCATCTAGTGCTACCTCATGGAAGGCATATTGGAGAGTTTATGGATCGTCATTGTGTATTTGGTACTTGTTAAAAGGACACAATAATTTAGATGCATGAGTTAGAGAGGCTTGAGACATGAAATACAACCGTAATAGTGGTGTAGATCTCGGGTAGTCATGCCTTCCATAATATTTTTGGAGGGAAAATAATGTTGTTAGAGAGTGTGTTGGGAGGCACTTACTATGGATGGGCCAAAATGTTGCTAAAATCGTTGAAATGTTAGTTTGTTCTACATAGATTGCAGCCCAATGATAGTTGTTCATTTTGGATAACTCTATGCTCATTATTATTTGAGAATATCCCTACCATCTGACCACATGTATAGATCCATGATGGGGGCTCACAGGAGACCAGGATGCATCATTGGGGGAAGCTACTATGACAAGATGGGGTGGCGCATTCGGATGAGTGTTCTGACATGATTTCTTTGCTTATTGGGATTAGGTGCCATTGTACATGGATGATTATCTATATAGTGAAATGAAATTCTAGGGGTATATTGATCTACCACTACCACCCTAACAAGCATGGGGTATAAATAGTAAGTAATAATTCCTATATTTTTTATGCATGTATAGTTTTGGAAATTATATGTATGTGGTACCTATTTTCAAACTTTTGACATGAAGATATAGCACTAGTGAGGCTGACAGCATGTATCAGGCGAGCTACAGTAGGTGGGGATATATATCAAATAGGATCGACATCACAACATAGACCAGGTAATGATGCATTAATGGAGGCACTTTTTCATAGGTTCCATTTTCTATTTACCTAGGTAACAGAGCATGGGGGGCATGAGATAGAAGACAAATATATAGTTTCATTTATTAGTCTTCCCTCTGAGTGGCGAGGTATCACGAGGCACATAGCGATGGCTAGTCTGGTAGTTCGAATTACGATATGGGTGAATGGACACATTTTCATGGGACATGCTTGAGGACAATGATTATTCATAAAGGCATGTGTGCCCACATTTTTTTATGTAAAATGTGATGGGCATGTCAGATGTATTTAATGTGGTGCACTCCAAACATTATATGATGGATATTATGATACATAACATGGTTATGCATATTTTTGTGATGATGCGGTTCACCATTTGTTTATTTTATGGATTTCTTATTGTATAGGCTTCTTATAAATGCCAATTTATAATTTTTTTTGCAATGGTATCTACATAGTTATTTTGTGATCTAGGAACATGATTGAATAAAATGGATTCGAATTCACATCCCAAAATATTAAATCATAAATATTTTATAAATAGGAGAGGATTATGCACATGATAAACACCATTCAATTGCATGATGATAAACAAGGAATCAAGACAAACATGAAGATGAAGGATGCGATGATCAAGGGAATTGGCTAACAAGCCTATCACTGCTCATATTTATCTTCCTTATTGGTGGAAGATAAAATCTCGATGCCGTTGGAGTGGAATAATGAATGCAAAGGGGTGAAAATGGCCCAAGTTATCAAGGCTAGATTCCTAGAGAAGTGACTCACACCATCAGCTTAACCGATATGTGGTGTGGATGATTGATCCATATGAAATGTGAAAGAAGACAATGAATGAGATGATGGGGGATGCAATATTCCTAAATGTAGAAAATAAAAAAGAGCATGCATTTCAATGGGAAATTCTATGGGTATAATTTCTTCATGTAGAGTGCATTGCGAGGATTGGGAAGAATTTCTCCTTCTGGACCCTCTAAAAGGTATGCCCCTTTTCCCAAGAACTTAAGAATCATATAAGTATCATTCCATAATGGTTCAAAAATTCCATGCCCTAGGAATTTTGATCAGTGGTTTTCATTGATGTCAACCCAAGCAGCACCATGGGCTACCCCGATATTGCATGGACATTTTGACCTACCAAATTACTATATTCCGAGTCAAGGATATTTTTGGTGGTTCTAATTATCGATATGTTTTCGTTGATATATGGCACTCCATGTAATTCTTCACGGTTTGAGAGATATTCATGTTTGAAGTTAGTAACCCCAGTTAGTGGGCTAAAACCCCATGGGGTTTTGGTATGACACTAATAATTGGTTGTGGTCATTGAAAAGTCAATAATTAATAATTTTTAAGCTCCTAAAATCCCTCCCATGTTCCCTTGTTGAAGACACTCTCAACCTAAGCATTTATATAAATTGTGATCCTCATATCCTCCTCATGTAGGGATTTCGTAACTTGAAACAGGTCATAGTGCAATTTTCGCTATAATGTTTTTTCTATGAAGGTTCATAAGAGGAAATTTTTATCACGTGATGATGCAATCCTAAGGAAGGTCATGTAAAAATTTCAGATCATGGTTCACAATATTTTCGGAGATATGATATGTGGAAGTTAGGGTTTTTGAAGGCTCCTGAACTTCATCTCAAAGAGGTGACCTTGGGAAAAAAATTCATAACTCTCTATTTGAGCATCAAATTTGAATTATGTGAAACGTGTCGAATAGTGCACGGAATTTAGTTTTCTGTGTATCAATTTCAGAGCCGACAGAGGAAACAGTGACACGTGGCACGCTATACATGTTCTCTCTACTAAAATAGTCCATAATTAGGTCATTGTGAGAGATTGGACATAACTTTGTCTTGAAGAATAAAAATTGGATCAAAACTATGGCATTGGAAATAAGACTCATATGGATACTACAAGACCGAAAACCACATATTGGGGATCTGAAATAAGAAATATACATCAGATTCAATATCAATCTCCTAGAAGGAAAAAAAAATCTAGACCATGTGTTGTCAAGGGTAGCAAAGGACCATACTTTCTAGGGCAACAAATCAAAGTAAGGTGTATCAGAGGTAAGATCCACGTAAGTATATTCTATATATGCATGTTCATCTCTTAATTGCATTAGCTTCTTTGTATTCTATTTTTTTTTGTTTAGCACTGAGATATGCTTTGGAGGATGAGGTAAGTTTTGCTATTATCATTTCATGGGTATTTCCTTGAAGACTTTTGCAGGTATTATATATTCATCAAGATAAAACTCAATGCATGATCTAATGTTCTGAAGAGTGAGAAAGGGTAGCATGAAAAGAGAAACAATCAAGGTGCAGAACAACATCAAGAAGTTCACCACATGAAGTCTTCAAGTGGGAAACACTGCATACAGTCATTGTAAAGGTATCATTGTACCGAGTCATTGTAAAATTTGTACAAGTTTCTATCTTCCAAGAATTGAAGAAGCAATGTCGAGAGGTCTAGGATCATCATTAGGTAGTTGTGTCATAGTTGGCGTTATGGTCTAGTGTGTCTTATTCTTCTACATCATTCTATATCATGGTAAAGTGGACCATTTTCCTTGGTACAGGAGTCCATTCTTATTTTATTATTCTATAGGGTGGTAGGGTGGTGTTAGGCTGGTGCATGAAGTCACTAATAGGTTCAAGCCTGTGAAAACCTTAGGGTGGTTTGGTGGTGCTAGGGCGAGTTGTAGCTCATTAGGTGTTGAGGCATCTATTCAGTTGACTACTGAAGATTCTCGGGCATTGGAGCATCCATCCAGTGGGATCTGGAGAATAATTATTTTCTATATTCTGGGAAGTTGGAGCTTTATTTTCAATTGGAGTTGAATATTAAATAATTATTAGAAATACATTCAGGTGGTTTTTGTCCCAGAGGGGGTTTTCACCTTAAAAACTATGTGCATTTGTGTTCCTTTTTTTTACTTCTATCATTGTACAAACACTGATAATAATTGAAGATTAAATAATGCTCTGAAATATTAATTATAATACTAATTGAAAGGAATAATGATTCACCCCTCCCCCCCCCCCCCCCCCTTTAGTATTTCTGAAAATTCGTATCAGAGCTTTGTTCCTTCAATAGCAGTTTAACAGTTGGAAGGAGGTCATGGAGCATACCAAGAATGGTGTACCTCTGTTCAATGAAAATAATTATGCACTCTGGAAATTAAGAATGGAGGCCTATCTCTTGGTGAAAGGTCATGAAGTATGGGAAATTTTTCAAAATGGATTTACATCAACCGCAGATGAACAAGGTAAGAAGAATTTGGTAAATGATGCAAAAGTAAAGAATATTATTATTAGTGGAATTATTGAATCTTTTTATCATAAGGTGATCGGTTGTAAAAATGCCAAAAATGTATTGGACAAGATTGAGACTATATATGCAGGTGACTCAAATTTCAAAGAATAAAAGCTTCAAATATACAGAGCAAAATTTGAGCAACACATAATGAAAAAATATGGCAACATTGTTGCATACTTCCAACACGTTGATGAAATAACCAACACTATGGAAGGAGTGGGAGAGCCTGTTGACGAGAAGACTATTATATGAGAGATTCTTATAAAGTTACCAAGAGATTCAACCCAAATGTATTAGTCTTATAATACAGTGCAAATATGGACAAACTCAACAAATAAGAATTACTTGGAGTTATCATAGCATATGAAATGAGACTTGATGAAGAAGAGGGTACTTCTCATCTAGAAACTGCATTTGCTGCATCTAAGAAAACCAATAAGGACAAACAACCTTCAAAGGCAAAGACCTACACCTGCAAGTGTGAAGAAAAGGAAGATGATGAAGAAGGTCTTTCAGATGGAGAATATGGTTACTTTACGAGAAAACTAAAAATTGGGAAAGGAAAATTTAAAGGTAAACTTCCATTGATATGTTTTGGCTATGGTGAGGTTGGGCATTTCATAGCAAAATGTCCGAACAGAAGTAATGGAAACTCAAAAGGAAAGAAAAGCTTTAAGAAATTCAACAAGTAAGGCAGAAATAAAAGATTCAAAAGGAGCTTTCTCTCTAAGGAAGGTAGCTCGTCATCTGATGAAGGCAGTGGTAGTGAAGAAGAGGCCAATGAGAGAGTACTTTTTATGGCCAAGCACAATAAACAAGAGGTATCAAGCAAAGAAGAAGAAGGGTTGACCATAAAATAATTTTCTAAGGAGGAAATCGAACTTATAAAAGAGCTCAAGGCTAAAAAGATCTGTTCCAATACTCTTGAAGAACAATTTCAAGGTCTCACAATTGAAGTTGAAGAGCATAAATTTATTGAAGAGTCACTTCAAAATTTGGAAGAAAGCAACCAAGAAAGGGAAGAATTATAAGGTGAAGTAGTCTCGTTGTGTAAGGAAGTGAAGAAGGGAAAAAATGTTGAAAACTATGCCAAAAAATCAAGGGAATTGGAAGAACTCATCAACAATCAATGATATTACAACGAAAAAACTGGCCTCAGTTACAAAGAAGAAGAAGTAGGACCTTCTACAACAAAATACAATGAACCTATGAGATCTGACGTGAATGTAGAATTTATTTCCCGATGAATATTTCCATCCAGGTACCAACATATTGTTCATGGATATTGTTATTCATGTGGAAAATTTTGTCATAAACCTATAGAATGTCACACATACCATAGGAACCAATAAAATTCCAGGAGATCTATCAAATATGAAACTCCCAGGTTTCAATGAAACATTAATAGATTTTAACATTTAAGAAATAATATGGAATGTTACAAATGTCAAAACTTTGGACACATAACAAGAGAGTGCAGACTTGTAAATCCTCCAAAAGAATCTTTGAAGCCACAGAACGAACGAACATGGAAGAAGTAGAAGACTGGTAATTGTGTTCTCACTCTGAAGGCTTAAAACAACAAATACGTGTGGTATGTTGATAGTGGTTGCTCAACGCATATGACTGGAGATAGAAATAAATTTGTATCTCTGAAAGAGAATAAGGATGGAACTGTATCCTTTGGAAATGATGGATCTTCAAATGTTATAGGATCTGGTACCATCGCTCTTGGAAGGAAATATGTTCTAGCTAAGAATTTTCTATTGGTTGAAAACATGAATTACGATCTTCTTAGTGTTTGACAAATGTGTAATTAAGGACACACAATGTTATTCAACTCCACAAAATGTGAATTCGGGAAAGGCAAGTATGGTAAAATTGTGGCTACAACAAGTCGAGCTCCAAACAACATATATGTTATGGATGAAGTAACTAAAGCATGTATATTAGCTAAAGAATATGCAAACGGGTTATGGCACAAATGAATGGGTCACATAAGCTTTGACAATCTTGTCAGGATAAGAAAAAAGAAAGAAGTACGAGAAATGTTAAAAATATCAAAATGTTCGAACACATTATGTGAGGCATGTTGGCATGGCAAGTAGACAAAAGGAAAATTTAAAACATAAGAACACTTTGCATCACATCCATTGGAATTAATAAATACTGATCTATGTGGTCCTGTGATAACAACAATCTTAGATGGAGAATTATGTTTCATGTTAATGATAGATGGTTATACCATGATGACAACTGTCAATTTCCTAAGGAAAAATTTTGAAGCATTTGAGTGCTATAATATCTACAAGGAGTTTTTAGAAAATGGAACCGATTTTAAAATAAATCGTCTAAGATTAGATAATCGTAGATAATTCACTTCCAAATTATTTCAACAATACTATGACAAAAATGGAATAAAAATTCAATTTTCAATAGCACGAAAAACTCAAAAAAATGGAGTTTCTGAAAGAAAGAACAAAACCATATAGGAAATGGGTAGAACAATGTTTAAGGACTTAAAATTGGATGAAAAATTTGGGGTTCAAGAAATTGATATTACAGTCTTCATTATCCACTGAAGTCTTCTCAAAAGTAATTGCAACAAGACCCCATATGAATTATGGAAAGGAAAACTGGCGAATGTAAAATATTACATAATATTCCTAAACAAATGTTATATCAAAAGACAAGATCAAAATTTGGGTAAATTTGAATCACGTTTTGACGAAGGTATCTTTGTTGGTTACTCATGCAAAATAAAGGCCTATAAATTCTATAATATAAGACGGAAACAGATAGTGGAGAACATAAATTTTACATTTGACGAAGATGTTGTTCTAATGAATAACGATGAGGAGCTAGAATCTTTGAAACTTGAGATAGAGGCTGAAAAAGACACAAAGAAAATTCTAGAACAAGAAGCAACTGTTAACCAGGAAGAAGTAAATAATGATCATCAAGATATACAGGAAAAACAACAAGAAGCTCCTCCAAAGAGAACAAAATAATGGATTCAAAAGAACCATCCATAAAATCAAATCATTGGTGACATAAATTAAAGTCGACAACGTCATTCATCACAACAAGCGCACATTGCTTTTCTAGCAACCTTTGAGCCTAGTAGTCTTGAGGAAGCCAGCCAAAGTGAACATTGGGTAGCAGTAATGAATGAAGAATTGGATCAAATAGAGAAGAATAACACATGGGAATTAATTCCACGACCAAAAGATAAAAATTTCATTGAGACTAAATGGGTGTTCAGGAACAAATTGAATGAAGATGGATAGGTTACCAGAAACAAAGCAATATTTCTTTTCAATGGCTATGCACAAGTAGAAGGAATTGATTTTGACGAAACATTTGCACCAGTTTCCGGAATGGAAGCCATCTGGATGTTTATTGCTTATGCATTTTCAAGAAAAATCAAAGTCTACCAAATGGATGTTAAGTCAACATTCCTAAATGGAGAATTAGAAGAAGAAGTTTACATCGAAGAACCTAAAGGTTTTCTACTATCAGAAAAAGAAGATTATGTTTGCAGGTTAAAGAAGGCTCTATATGGTCTCAAACAGGCTCCCAGAGCATGGTATGCTCATCTTGATGGATATATACATCAACAAGGGTTCAAGAAAGGTATCGTTGATAGTAATATTTATGCACAAATAGAAAAATATTATTTAACAATTGTTGAGGTATATGTGAATGATATAATATTTGGTAGCAATGGTGATCGACTAAGTAATAACTTTGCTACAAATATGAAAAGTGATTTTGAGATTTCTTTACTTGGTGAGCTGACATACCTATTAGGGCTTCAAATATCTTAGCAAGAGAAAAGAAAATTTATATGTCAAGCCACGTACATCAAGGAAATTCTCAGGAAAGTCAAAAAGGAAGATTGCAAAACCGTCCTTACTCCGATGGTAACATGTTTCAAATTGAGAAAAGATGACTCATCTAATGATCTAAAAGGAGTGTATTAATTTTGTTGTGCTAAGTGTCCTTTTAGTAATAAAAACATGTACAATTTTCCTCCATTTGTTTGCTTAAATAATGTGTTTAACCATGAAACATAGATTAATTTGTGAACTTTAAGCATGAAAATAAACCTAAAAAACATTGAAAAACAATGTATAATAGAGAAAAACAATCACACATAGGTTTTACATAGTAGGCATGATGAAGGAGTTCACCCCTCCTGGGCTATTTGCTGGTCCAGCTCCCAATTCCATGTCCCTCTTTGTCATTATGCTCAAAATTGAAAATTAAATGTGTTTGTAGGCCTTCAATGGATTTTTTCTCTGCACCAATGGCTCTAGAATGCTCCAATTAGTCTAGGTAGACTCTTGTTTCACCCAAATTGGTCGAAAATTGACCTCCCCATGCATTTTTCCCAATGTCAACTAGAAAAACTCCACTAAAAGTGGAGACTGGCACTTAATTGTGACTAAATTTGGAAAAAACCCTAAATTTTAGGGCGCGCTCCAATTCTGCTGGAAGACCGTTAACATTGGTGTTAAATAGTTTGGGCGGGGTGGTCACATTCTGACCCCCTGCCATTATCTCTGTGGTCTAATCGTTTGAACTCTACAATGGTGGTTTGGAACTCGGAGTCATTTGGTTTCAAAACTCGTTTGAACTAATCATTCTTAACTCCACCATGTGATAGGTCTAACATCTCTACCGGATAAGCCACTTGAAGAACCGTCAGTTGCAATTTAATGTCACCGCGACATGTGACTGAGGATTTCTCTGTCGGAAGTTACGGTTTGTAAAACCGTGATGTTGTTGTTTTAATGTCACAACGTAACATGTGAATGCGATCATCGTTGATGGTTAAGGGTTAAGTCGTTGGTTAAGTTTAATGCTGTGGGGTTGTAACATGGTTCATGTGAACACTCCTTGGGGCCGCCAGTGGGTTGGGACCGCTGGCGGTCCCCCCCCTGCCCCCCAACCATGAACTCATTACAACATAAATGAATTCCAAAGACTATCTGGGTAAGGAACAATGTATAGGAGATTCGGTAGAAGGTTGGTCATTCAGAACGAAGGTCACAGGGTCGACCCCCCCTTGACTCTAACAAAATTTTTCTATAGCCTCCTGGGGACACATGGCAGCCTCCAGGCTTGCCACGTGTCACCCATACAACAACCATTCAAAACGTACAATCCCCTTTCAACGGTCAGTACCACAAAAATCAACGGCCTAGATTAATCCACGTGGCGCGATCTGATTGGCTGTAAGAAAAGGAAATATTCCCCAGAATATGCCATCTACTGACTGAACTTGTATGCTGACTGGGCATCCTAATCACAAAATTTTAGTTGTTTGGGAAAATGAAAAAAATGTGATATCCTCCTCATACGAAATTGGTTTTTCGAACCATTCACAGTGCTGGAATCGCAACGACGAGACCTTTCCAGTCGCTCAGGTTTGGTCCTATTTCGAGCACTTTTAATTTTGAGCATAACACATGATCTTCTGATCTTCTAAGGATATGGATAAGAGGTTGTACAAATATATGATTGGCATTATTCTATATGTAATAGCCTCCCGACCAGATGTTATGGAAGCAGTTCAACAACTAACAAGATTCCAAGCAGCATCAAAAGAATCGCATATTATTTCCGTCAAAACAATTCTTCGATATCTAAAGGGTGCAATAGAATATGTTGTATGATATCCCAAGGGTAATAATCTCATTATTGAAGCCTTTATAGACCTAGATTGGGCAGGAAGCATTGATGATCGTAGGAGTACTAGTGGAGCATCATTCTATCTAGGTGGTTGTCTCGTATCATGGTTGAGAAAAAATCAAACCTCAATCTCGTTATCTACAATGGAAGCAGAATACATTGCAGCGGAAGCTTGTTGTACTCAAGTCCTTTGGATGAAACACTCTTTGCAAGATCTTCAAGTGCAATTCAGTGAACCTATTCGTATCTTCTGTGATAACACTAGTGCCATTAGCATCTCCAAGAATCCTATCATTCAGTAAAAAAAAAACGTATTTTGATCAAATATCATTTTGTTAGAGAACAAGTCATTGAATCACAATATCAAACTTAAATATGTTGGTACAAAAGAACAAATCGTTGATATCTTCACTAAACCTTTACCTCATGAAGCATTTGAATATCTTCGACAGAAGCTTGGGATTCTCCCAAGTTCTCGTTATACTTTTCCTTATTCAGAAAATAAAGGGGGAGTGGAAGTGTGTACAGGTCCATAGGATGGTCATGTCAGGGGGAGTTAGCCTTTTCCATTGATGTCAAAGTGGGAGATAATGTGTTACACCATTTTTTGGTCATCTAACCTATTATCATTAGATGGAACCAAGTACACGATGTAAGACCAATTTTACCCTAAGTAAAATTGCTTTAACTATGAAAATAACTTAGTAAACCACCTTTATTAAGTTGTTTATGGTCTAAACACGAAACCCCATGAGGAAATATTAAATAAATCTACATTTTTTTTACTCTTCTCAAGAAATAATTCGTTAAATAGCAATTTAATTAATATTCCTAGTTATATTAACCCAAAACAGGGAAATTAATTAGATAAATCATTATTTATCTTATTATTTCCTAAGAATAATTATTTAAATCTTATTTAAATAATATTATTTGTTAAATATGACTAAATCACCCTTAAATAATTAAATAAATCATTATTTATTTAATTATCACTCAACCACATCCTTAAAATGATAAATAAATCATTTATTTATTTATTATTTACAAATAAAGGGATTTGACCCAAGTCAAATTCCTTTTCCCTCCAACAAATATAATAAATATTCCATAAAAGTTGGATCTTGATTTGGTTAATAATATTTTAATTATGCACCAATATCTAGACTAACTCAATATTTTGTTATAAATAGAAGGGCTTTCCCATTCATTTACCACCTTTTGTTGCCTAAAGATCACTCTGGATCTATACTTTTGGTCTGACTATTGATCCACCATCATAGTCATATTTTGCTACTATTTTTGTTTGGGTTTTCTACACCATCAAGAGAGAGGAATTCTAGATCTGAAGTGTTGAGGACTTACAAGAACCCATCCCATTGAGGATAACAGGGAACACCCTCTTGTGTTTTCCTCCCAGGTGCCATTAATACAAAATTCATTCGATATATTCGTGTCTTGTCTATTGGATGCATGGAGTAAATCTTGTTTTTTATACTGTTTAATGTCTTCTAATGCATAGATCTAGATTTTTGTAGCATTTATCTTGGTCACCTAATTGCAGATATGAAGATATTAGTAGTCATTTCTGCTGTTAGGGATATTTGTTATGCGCAGCTAAAGTGGTATTTTTTCATACAATTGGAATTAAGATTCATACTAAAAACTGTCGACTCCACACGAGTTTACGATTACGACCGCTATCGTTTTTATGATACTTGCATATCCAACTGCTTCAAACCCTAGGATTTCTCTGCAACCCCTTGTTTTTTCTTTTCTTGATGTTTTTTTAACCTATAAAACCCTAAAATGATAAAAATTCTAACTTCTGTGTGTTTTCGGACCTATTGCGCAGGTGATAGACATTAGCCGCAGCTGAGACGACAAATTTTTCTGAAACCTGCCACTGAGAGTGCTGGAAGTGCAGGTCACATGTTTTGGCCCAAAACCTATGACCTAGACCCTCAGGACACACTTTTCAGCCCTAAAACTGCGACCTCTGCTGAAAACAGGTCAGAAACTATGACCTGGACGTTTTGCAAGGATTTTTATGAAAGTTTTCTGGGTTTGTTTGAGCCTCTGTTCAGGGTTGTCTGACCTCTGTCTCCACCCGTTTTGCACCTGTAATTGTTATTTTTCGCTCAACTAAGTGGGAAACTAGCCCCCTAGGGCTTCAGTACCCTCCACTTTTCGTGGACGAGTTTTTGTTTTTACAGGCTGTCTGAAATTTCAGAGTCTTCAGCCATTTTTTCAGATCTGATACCTCACCTTCAGATCTTCTTCAAATTGGCTTGTTATCCATCCAAATCACCTGATCTAGATTTTTTTGGGTTTTCCTCTAGGGATTCACTCTGTTTCCCTTCAGGAGATAGCCTTTCACCACCTCTTTTACAACATTTTTTCCTCCGATTTGTTGTTGTTTTCTGCACCACTTTCCAACAGGTTGTGTCTTTTAGATCCATGTCCCTCTTGGCATTAGATATATTCGCTTTTTTAGTGTGTTTTGATTAGTTTTTTACCCACCTATAGACTAGTTGTTGAGAGACCCACCTCGTTGGGTTTATATTATTGCATTGTTAGCTGTTTATTTTCTGTTTTTACAGGCCTATATACTGTCATTTGCAGGTTTATTTACAACTATACAACACGCTTTTTCTTTTTCTCTACAAATGTCTGGGTTTAAAAATTAAAATTTACACACTTTTACACACACACCCTAAGCGAAAAAGGTCCTGGTTAACACCACCAAGCAAAGAATCTAAAAAATTGAAATCAATTGATCATGCACCTCTTTTCCCTTGTTTCGACATTGTAATTGCTTGATCCTGCACCTCCCTGCCCTTGTCGGTCTCTTTTTCCTTTGTGTCGTGTTTTTGTCGACACCATTGCGCCACCAAGGCATTTATCCCGGAGACTTCTTGGCCTTCATCCTCAGTTTCCAATAGGAAGACTTACCCCTCCGCGTAGGTTTTGAGTTAGTCCTCCACGAGGTCCGCACACCGACTCTTCTTCTGGTCCTTTGGGTTCTCCTTCTTGTTCCGCCTTTGGTTCTCCCCTTGAAAACTTCACTATGTCTGGTGCAGGACCTAATGCTAGTGGTAACCCTGGCCCTCCCGCCGGGAATACCACTAGTGGGACCGCAACGGACACTACCCCGCTGCGCCCTTGCTCCCCTTCATGGCAGGCCTCAACCTCTTCGATTTTGACAAGTTGATAAACGATCCTATACACCATGACACTAGTTGGCTTGCTATGCCAAAAAATCTCCCTTCAAACATCCCAAAGTTTGAAGGCCTTGCTAGAGAAGATCCTTCAAATCATATTCAATCTTTCCACATGTGGTGTTCATCTAACTCCATTACCGATGACTCTGTCCGTCTTCGGTTGTTCCAACGAACGCTTACAGGTAAAGCTTCTAACTGGTATGTTGATCAGGCCCCTTCCTCTCATACCACCTTTGTGACTCTTGCCCGGGCTTTTTGTCTTATTTCCAGCTTCCACTTCGTTACGACACTGGTACCGAACTCTTGACCTCTTTCCGTTAATCGTCTGCGACTCACCTATCCGACCATGTTCAGGAATAGCGGAGAAGAAAGAGCCTATGTCGAGCCCCTACCTTCGAAGACCGTGTATACATGGAATGGTTCCTTAGGTCTCTCTTGCCACCTATCAGAAAATATATTGCATCGCACTTTCTTCAAATTGAAGAAGTCGACCTCCAAATTACATTAAAATATGACTTGATCTACGCTCAGTCGGGTTATGTTTATACCGTTCTACCTGATCTTCCTAGACCCGTTGGTGCCAATGCACTGGGGGCATCTCACACCGCTGATGGTATCGTTGTAGCTATATTTACTTCGTATTATCAACCTCCCATGGGTTATGGTTTTCCTCAGGGAGGGGCGAGCACCTCTGGCACTTTTCCACGTCCCGGTAGCACGTATCCAGGACACGGCATGCCTCCTCTTTTTTCCCAACCTCTTGTTTACCACACTATTACCCAACCTCTTTATTATCTGTATCCACAGCCTGGTGCTCCAGCTCCTCTAGCATTAGCATCTCCTCCTCCCTTTCCTTCTCAACCCTCGAAACAACAACCACTGCCCCCTCAGGAGAAATTGTATGCACAACAGGGCATGAATAATCCTCCTCCCTCAAAAAGGAAGAGGAAAGACACTCAAAATCAAGCTGCCCCTGGTAATCCTGGACCTAGTCAAGGTCATGCTCCTAACATTATAAACCAGCAACAAGGCACTCAGCCCAAGCAGGATAGGCCTATTCGTATGAACAAGCCCTATTCTTGTTGTGGTGTTTATGGTCATTATATGCATGGTTTTCCTCTTCTTCCACAGATGCGACAACTATGGGAGTCTCAAGCAAAATTGAGAGGACATCAAGCCGTCCCTTCCATTCCTCCTAGTCCTGCACCTAGTCAACTGGCTGGGCTTACTGATCCTTTCCCTCAGCAGGGATTTGTGGCTACCCAACCACCTGAAGTTCAGGTGGCCACTTAACCTCTTAAATCTGGATCCCTCGATTACCAGATTCTCATGGTGTCCTCTGATCAACCTTCTGAACCTTCTTCTCCTAGCCCTTAACCTTTAGCTGGTACTCATGAGCACCTTTATTCTCCTGGAATGATTTCTCTAGGCCTTAGCCATCTTGGAGTCGTCCCGCCTGGCCATTACCCCTCTGGTCAGATACCATTCCTAGCTCCTCCCCACCCGGAGTGTACACGGTACCTGTTATGTCCACCCTCTCTCTTCCTAACCTGACCCTTGGGATTCCCATCTAGTACCTCGATCATACAACTGCTACCCCACCTGGTCAACCCAAACCTTATCTTGCTTTGACCCCGGTTCAACCGGTCCCTATGACTTCTCCCGCTACAACAGTGCCTTAGTCACCTCAATAGGCACCACCTCTCATTGCGACCGCTTCAGGTAAGAAGAGCAAAGCTTGAAAGGGGGAATCAAAAGAGAAGGCTACCCCGACAAACCCTGCCCCTTCTCGGCCTCCAAAGAATACCATCCAGTGTGCTTTTTTTGATTTTTTCGGCCACACCACCCATACTTTTCCATAGTTGCTTCACCTTAAGTCCATGGTTAATGAGACGTTTCCAGAATCTAATATCCCAGAGGTATATGTCACTATACCTGATTCAATCCCGAAACTCAAACCATTGCGCACAAATCACCCTTGTGCTTTGTGTGATTTCCATGGCCACTACACTCACCTTTGTCCTCGTTTCGAAGGGTATCGTTCCTCTTTAGAAGCCTTACGCCAATTCTAGGTCAAGCACAATGAGTCCACCCCTCACTTATTTGTCTATTTTTGTTCAGCAAAACCAAAGGACACAAATTCTCCCATTGACATTCCCCCTTATGATGTCGATATGACGGAGCCTTAATCCACCATTTTCTATTTATCATCATCCATGATACCCTCGGTGGAATTCCCCTTGGAGACTCCCACTGATTTTTCGCCTGGACTCCCTTCTATGAGCACCCTAGGCTCAACATTGGTAGATCCTTTATCTTATTACTCTTCTATCACCACTTGTGACGATGTGTATGTGACCCTCTCTTCTCATGATGATGAGTCAGGTAGCTTCGCCACATCAGGTGGTATTTCTTCCACCAGTCACCCCCTCCTCTATTACGATGATGACATTATGGAAGTAGTCACCACCCCTGACTTTATCTATCCCCCCTTACATCGAACCCATACATCCAAACCACATACACCTTGTGGCAAAACATGGACACCCAATGTTTGCGTAAGGGGGCACCCATATTTGAGAACACAGGAGAAGAAATTCTCCACAACTCTCCAAGTGTATCTGGTCATGTCAGCTCTAGTACCATTATTCTTCTACATTTAGAAGAACCTCTAGAGTCCCATATCACTACAGATCACTCTAGGGATGATACCCCTTATCATTCCTTCATATTCCATAAAAAACCCAGTCCCTTCAACATTGTTGTTGACCAACCTGTGAGTTTTCTGGGAGAGCACCAAGTCATTATCCCAAAATCCTCTCTTTGGGATAGTGACATCATGTATGCCAAACTGGAAAGTTAAAGTCCATGTGATTCATATATACAGTACCAAAAGAGATTGGTAATCCTCCGTTCCCTTTCTCAAATTGCATAACCATAACAAAAAAAAATGGGACACCACATCATTAAAATGTGTTTAGATTCCCCTTTACCTAAATACATTTTTGCATGACCACAACATGCTTGGGTGCAGCTATTCCCCTCAACCATAAAAATCCCAAATCTTAGCTAAAAACAGCACTGGAACCCCCTTTCTCTGATAGGTCGCACTTTTCAGGTCATTTCTTGGGACAAGTCGCAGTTTTTTTTTCAGTATCTCCTACCCAGGACACAGAAAAGACCGCAAAAAGTGCGACCTAGCCTGTTCATGAGCTCTAGGTACCTAAACTAAACTTTCAACCAACTAAAATGAAAGAGTAGGATTAGGCATCTTACCTACAATAGACAAATCTCAAATTCCAACGGTTGTTTGTCTTCTACAATCACCGCAAGATTTAAGGCCTTCTCTCCTCACTAATTTCACCACAGCTCCACCTGCAAATGAGTGAATTTGGAAGGAAAATGACTTATTAAAAGAAAACCCCTGATTTTTCTTTCGCCTATTGCAGCCAAAATCGTAGCTCAGTTTGATGAACTGCCTATACCATTGGAAAGATCTCACTAAGCCCTCAAATAGGTATCTGTTAGTTTTTAGTGACTTGATACTCCACCAGGACACATTTTTTCCATGAAGTGTCACTTCACCCCTCCTCAAAATTGAATTTATTCACTTGCAACACTCGTACTGGGGACACCACTTTTCCTCCATACTGTTCCATGCTTGTTTCGACTTTCATCATGAGTTACCATCTTATACTGATGTTTGTATGGTCCCCATTAGACCTTTTCTGTGTGGCAGCACCATCGAGTCACCCTTGTTTAGAGCATCTGAGTTGAGTCATCATTGCATTCATGGAGTCTATCCCAAGTCCCTTTGCATCCCGCTATAATCCTCCATCCTTCATTGCTTGGTTCCTCTCTTGTATCGCTCACTATGGCCTTCAGTCCTACTGTCCCCTATCCCTCATGATGTGTTTGTCATTGCCAGGTCATCCATGCCATTTATACTCTAATAAGGGAAGTCGTCTGTCGCTACTCAGTACCCCCCATTTCATCATCATCATTGGTGTCAGTCTATCAGTCACTCTACTATTTTCTCTCATGCCTTAGGTGAAGATCCCTTATTGCCTCACCTATGGCGGACCTCCTTCTGTCAACATTAGCTCATTCATTCCAGAAGACAGGTCTAGAGGGCGGTGTACCTTGGTTCCAGCTTCCACTCTTGTTTGGTGCCTCGGATCAGGCAAAGGGACTCCTTATTTCCCTTTGATTTGATTATTTCTCAGCTCCAGCTCCTAGCATGATCGAGATCCATATACTCGATGGTTTAGTGATGCAACAACTAACATCTGTGATTCACGGGTGTGTGTTGAGATGTCTCAGCCCTCATGAGGGGGTGGCCCTATAGGTATCCCCCCACACACTCGGATGACCTCTTCATTACAACCTTCAATGCAGCTCCATACATTTGATGATGTTGGCCTTAGTCGCTTCCAGTGCCTTTTTGTTTACATATATCAGTCAGATTTTTAGAGCCCTTTCCTGTTTTCAGGGGCATCTACGTTACATTTATATCTCATGTACTCAGATATCATTGTACAAGTTTTGGATTTTATCCCAGGCACAATATGTATGTGGGATTCATTATCGTGTTGTTTATCTGGCTCATGTTTATGCCAGCATGTACCATATTGGCCAGTCTCGTGGTTTTCTGGATGCCTTATTATTTGTACTTTTCCTCGGCAGGCATAGGTATGCCTCCCCCACCACCTATAGCATAGGTACTTACTCATCAAAGAGACTTGTCGCAACTGTAAGTCTCGCCCCCTCAGGGTCTAGTTCTTTCAGCACTTTTTCTACCTTATATTTCTCTTTCTTTGACTTCCCCTTTGATGTCTAGTGATTGAGTTCTTAAAACGTACTTCGGTCATATGATTAGCTCCTAACGCTCGCACGATGGGGAGCAATCTGTTACACCATTTTTGGGTCATCTAACTTATTATCATTAGATGGACCCAAGTACACCATGTAAGACCAATTTTACCCTAAGTAAAATTTCTTTCACTATGAAAATAACTTAGTAAACCACCTTTATTAAGTTATTTATGGTCTAAACAGGAAACCCCAGGAGGAAATATTAAATAAATCTACATTTTTTTTATTCTCCTCAAGAAATAATTAGTTAAATAGCAATTTAATTAATATTCCTGGTTATATTTAGCCCAAAACAGGGAAATTAATTAGATAAATCATTATTTATCTTATTATTTCCTAAGAATAATTATTTAAACCTTATTTAAATAATATTATTTGTTAAATATGACTAAATCACCCTTAAATAATTAAGTAAATTATTATTTATTTTATTATCACTCAACCACATCCTTAAAATGATAAATAAATCATTTATTTATTTATTATTTACAAATAAAGAGATTTGACCCAAGTCAAATTCCTTTTCCCTCCACCAAATATAATAAAATATTCAAAAAGTTGGATCTTGATTTGGTTAATAATATTTTAATTATGCACCAATATCTAGACTAATTCAATATTTGTTTTATAAATAGAAGGGTTTTCCCATTCATTTACCACCTTTTGTTGCCCAAAGATCACTCTGGATCTATACTTTTGGTCTGACTATTGTTCCACCATCATAGTCATATTTTGATACTATTTTTGTCTAGGTTTTCTACAACATCGAAAGAGAGGAATTCTAGATCTAAAGTGCTGAGGACTTACAAGAACCCATCCCATTGAGGACAACAGGGAACAACCTCTTGTGTTTTCCTCCGAGGTGCCATTAATACAAAATTCGTTCGATATATTCTTGTCTTGTCTATTGGATGCATGGTGTAAATCTTGTTTTTTATACTGTTTAATGTCTTCTAATGCATATATCTAGATTTTTGCAGCATTTATCTTGATCACCTAACTGCAGATCTGAAGATATTAGCAGTAATTTCTGCTGTTAGGGCTATTTGTTATGCGCAGCTAAAATGGTCTTTTTTTGTACAATTGGAATTAAGATTCATACTAACATAATGTTATAGGAATATGTGTCATGATCATGGGGGAGTGCTTGTGTTGCCATGAATGCCAGAGGGGGATATTGTTGATCAATGGTTGTCATTGATTTCAACCCAAGAAGCACCATGGGATACCACGATATTGCATGGAAAGTTTTACCTGCCAAATTTCTATATTCAGATTCAAGGACACTTTAGATGGTTTTTACTTCTCGAGATGTTTTCATTGATATATGGCACAACATGTAATTCTTCACGGTTTGAGAGATATTCATGTTTGAAGTTAGTAACCCCAGTTAGTGGCCTAAAACCCCATGGGGTTGTGGCATGAAACTAATCATTGGTTGTGGTCATTGAACAGTCAATAATTAATAATTTTTAAACTCCTAAAATCCCTCCCACGTTCACTTGTTGAATACCCTCTCAACCTAAGAATTTATATAAATTGTGATCCTCATATCCTCCTCATGTAGGGATTTCACTACTTAAAACAGGTCATCATGGAATTTTCACTATAATTTTTTATCTATGAAGTTTCAAAAGCTGAAATATTTATCTTGCAAAGCCAAAATCCTGAGGAATCTAGTGTAAAAATTTCATATCATGGTTCAAAATATTTTCGGAGATATGATCTATGGAATTCGTGGTTTTTGCAAGCTCCTGAACTTCATCGCAAAGAGGTGACCTTGGGAAAAGAGTCATAAATCTGTCTCTCTAAGCATTGGATTGGAATTCAGTAAAAATTGGCGGATAGTGCACAAACTGTAGCTTTGTGAGAGATTGGGCATAACGTTTTCTTGAAGAATCCAAATTGGGTCAGACCTATGGAATTGGAAATCAGACTTGTAGGCCTACTACATGAGCGAAAAGGACATATTGGGGATCTGAAATAATAGAGATACATTAGATTTAAAATTGATCTCCTAGAAGGCAAGAAAAATCTAGATCATGTGTTGTCAAGAGCTGCAAAGGACCAGACTTTCTAGGGTAGAAAAGAAAAGCAAGGTGCAACAGAGGTAAGCTCCAGGTAAGTATATTCTATGTATGCATGTTCATCTCCTAATTTCATTAGGTTCTTTGTATTCTAATTTGTTTTTTTTGTTTAGCACTAATATATGCTCTACAGGATGAGGTAAATTTTGCTATTATCATGTCATGGGTATTTTGTTGAAAATTTTTTGTAGGTATTATATATCCATCAAGATAGGACTCAATGCATGATCTAATGTTCTGAAGAGTGATAAAGGGTAGCATGACAAGAGCAAAAATCAAGGTGCATAACGGGAACAAGAAGATCACCACATGAAGTCTTCAAGTGGGCAGCACTGCATATAATGATTGTAAAGGTATCATTGTACTGAGTCATTGTAAAAGCATCATTGTAAAATTTGTACAAGTGCCTATCTATCAAGAATTTAGGAGGCTATGTTGGGAGGTCTAGGATCATCATTAGGCGGTTGTGTCATAGTTGGCGCTATGGTCTAGTGTGTCTTCTTCTTCTACATCATTCTATATCATTGTAAAGTGGACCATTTTCCCGTGTACAAGAGTCCATTATTAATTTATTATTATATAGGATGGTAGGGTGGCGCTAGGCTGGTGCATGAATTCACAAATAGGTTCAAAACCGTGAAAACTTCAGGGTGGTAGGATGGTGCTAGGGTGAGTTGTAACTCATTGGGTGTTGAGGCATCCATTTAGTTGACTACTGAAGAATCTCGGGCATTGGAGCATCCATCTAGTGGGAGTTGGAGAAGAATGATTTTCTAGATTCTAGGAAATTTGAGATTTCTTTTCAATTGGAGTTAATATTAAAGAATTATTAGAAAATCATTTAGGTGGTTTTTTTCCTGGAGGGGGTTTCCACCTTAAAAACTGTGTGCATTTGTGTTCCTTTTGTTTACTGTTATCATTGTACAAAAACTGATAATAAATAAAGATTAACTAATGCTCTAAAAGATTAATAATAATACTAATTGGAAGAAATATTGATTCACCCCCCTCTCATTATTTCCAACAAGGACATTGTGAGCTTCGTCATAGAAAAGAACAAGCTCACCTTCATGAAAGGTATGAGGGTGGAATTTATGGTCATACTAGCCTTTCGTATTCTTTTTGGCTGCTTCAATGGTTTGAAAGGAAATAGGATGATCTTCATTGGTGAGATCAAGCATGATGACTATTTTTCCTAAAGGTTGGGTGTCCAGGAAGATTTCGAAAAAGGGTGGAGGGATGGGATTTCACACTCGATCGATAAGAAAACCTCCTTCCCAAAAACAAGGTGGAAAGGAGTGAACCGAGTGGCAGTTTTGATAGAATTTATATAGTGCCACAATGTAGGAAAAAGCATAATATTCAAGTTCTTCATTTTTTTATTCATCATCTCTTGAAGCACAGTGTTAAGTATTTTATTGACAGCTTTAACTTTTCCATTTCCTTGAGGGAAATAAGATGATGAATATTGGTGTTCAAAACGAAACAATGAAGATAACTCATGCCAATTCTCATCTTTAATGTGTCGGCCATGGTCAGAAACCAATTTCTTCAAATTCCTGAATCGAGTGATAACATGGTTACAGAATAATAGTGTTGTAGTAGATGCAGTGTTATTAAACGTGGGCATGGATTCACCCTAATTGGTGAATTATTCGATAGCCATAATAATATACTTATGGTTATTAGAAAATGGATATTATACTCCATAAATTCAATGACCCATTTACAGAAAGGACCATATGTGATGACAGGATGGAGTGGAGTAATGCAGCTTGAATCTTGGGGGCGTATAGTTGGAAATTTGTATAGCGTTTAACCTCCTCAATGTAATTGCTAAACAAAGAAGGAAAAAGATATAAAACACACACGATTTTTTTTCCAGTAGCCATTCTAGAGAGATGACCACAACAAGCACCACTATGATAAGCATTGAGAATTTTATCAGCTTCAATATGGGTAAGACAATGATGAAGGAAAATGTCAACACTATGACGATAATGATCGTCACTGGTGAGGAGATAGTTAGAGGCTTGATGTAGAATACATCATTGATCATCACGATTGAGATTGGGGGGGGGGGGTGGTGGGGAATTTCAGGTTTCAAAAATAGGTGAGTATGTGATGCAGGAGCATGAGGCTTGGGGATAAAAACTTCAATTTTTATTCAAAAAATGCAAAAAAAAATTACAAGCAAAGGAGTGGGATCCTTTAGCCTACGATTTATTGTTTTAGTAGATAGGATTTGACTGATATTTAGGGATTTGAATTACTTGTATTTGATTAATTGAATTTATTTTTTAGTTGAGGTTTTTTAGGCAAATATCATGTAATATGACTTTATCTAAAATTGGGAAAATTGATCCATAGAATTTTATCAATTTGTTTGTTTGAACAATATATATTTTAAATGTAAGTTCGAAAGAAGAATAGGGAGGAGGATTTTGATGGAAATATAAATTGAATAGAAAAACATTACATTTTCCTCTATAGCTGGTTAGTGTGTGCGTAAATGCCAAATCTGGGAAGTTCTACTCATCATTCGAAGTTTCTAAGTTGATAATAATTCAGATCAAATTTTGGTTAATTGATTGCTGTGTGTTTCTTTCATTTAACATTCCGAATTAATTGTGAGGTAAAAAATTCCGGTTGTATTGTTAAATTAAAGGCATGTAAGTGGTTGACATCTGAAAAATTTGTGACTTTTAGATGGCATGGAAATCTTGGCAAGATTGAAGAATAAGAGATCACTTTAGTGCGTATAGAACAAGATAATTCACCATTGTAGACTTGAAAATTTGGCAGATTTTGAATGAATTTAGATTGTTGTAATGTGCAAAGGTTCTTAGATTAATTAAATAAATTTGATAGTCCAGTACTGGGAAAATCCTACAGCTTACGCACCCAGTTTGTTGATCCAACGGAAATTGAAAATAAAGTTCCATGGAGTTTAATATTCCAACCGGACCCGATACTTTATAGGTTCGATTTAAATATTTTAGTCGAATGTCCATATTCTAATTAATCCGACGACCGTCGCATGAAATCTTGAATATCTGTAGATATCACATTTTTAGATGCGTGGAGTTTAACAATAAGATTGTACGCGATAATATTTTAAAAAAGGTTTTAATATTGTGTTGAGTCCGTCATTGACTACACAAAATTCGAAATATTTTTCTATGTATGGGTTTATTGTAATGTATATATTGTATGAATGTATATATATATATGCAATAATGATTTTTTTATTTACGTGAAAGTTAAAAATTGATCTTAATGAAATTTAAAATTTGTGTAACAAATTTTAAATGCATTTGAATTTTGTGTAAGAAAATTGTAAGTTGATGACCGAATTTGGAAAGGGAGACCGTGAAGAAGTTCCACCAGAATTAGATGAAATTGTCACGAGATTTGAAAGCTTGTCATTAACACCTGCATCCAAACCACCATTAGTGGTATCAGAGAAGCATTTAGACACTGAGCGAGATCTCAAAGATCAGGAAAAGAAATCCAACATGGCTTATAGAGTTGGACAAGGATGTGGTGTTGGTCGAAGAAGAGGAAGACCAATTGCAAATGATGAAGTGATGGAGGTTATGCAACAGATGAAAAAAATATTAGAAGAAATGGAAATGGGAAATCAAAGAGATGCAGATGTCGGAGATGTCAGTGAACCTGAAGTTAAATCTGCAGAAGAGGGAGAGCCTGTAGAAGTTACTCCTAAAATGAGATTTTTTAAATCAGTGTTGAAATCCACATCTAAACCTATTTTTGAAGTTTCGGTTTTTATAGGAAGCTTAAACCTAGAAGAGTTGATAGATTGGGTAAATGACATAGATAAGTTCTTCGATTATGAAGAAATGGATGAAGGAAAAAGAGTGAAGTTAAAATTGAAAGATCATGCTGCGCTTTGGTGTGATGGAGTACAGGCAGAAAGAAGGATACTTGGTAAGTAGCCAATAAAGAATTGGAACAGGATGGTGACAAAGCTGAGAGGTAAGTTTTTTGCAAGTGATTATCGGCTTTCATTATTTAGACAAATGCAGAACCTTCAATAGAGATCAATAACAGTTAAAGAATACACAGAGGAATTTTATAAAGTGAGCATAAGAGTAGGAAAAATTCAAGATACAGAAGAGAAGATTGCAATAAATATTAATGGTCTCAGAATGGAGATCCAATATGAGATAAGTCTGTTGTCTCCTAAAATAGTGGAAGAGGCTTATCAGATGACCTTGAAGGCTAAAGAAAAACTTGTAAGGGAGAAATTTTCCAGAAGTAGAGGTACTTTCCGAGGAAAAGGAAGTAAAGGTTGTAGAGGAAGATCCACACCACCGACAGAAGGAGCTAGAAGCAGCTCAAGTTAGCATACACACATAGAAGGTGATGCAAGTGGCAGAAGGTGTTTTTCTAGAGGAAGGGGAGGAGGAGATAGAGGAAGAGAAATCATATGTTATAGATGTAATAAGCTTGGACACGGAGCTTATGAATGTCCAGAAAATGTGGGGACAAATAAGAGAAATGTAATTGTTTCTCATAATGAAGAGAAAGCAGAAAAAATTCCAGAAGCAGCAAAAGTGCTAGAAGCAGACAATACACCAGAGAAAGGAGAATATTTGGTAGTTAACAAAGTTTTGTTAAAACCAGTGAAGGAAGTTGTTAAACCGACACAGAGGAAAACATTGTTTAGAAGTGTGTGCAAAGTTCAAGGAAAATGCTGTCAAATGGTAATTGATAGTGGCAACACTGATAATTTGGTTTCTATAGAAGTGGTGGAGAAATTGAAATTGAAGACAAAGAAACATCCAACACCCTACAAGGTGTCATGGCTTCAGAAAGGACATCAGTTGTTAGTAAATGAACGGTGTGAAGTGGAATTCCAGTTGGGCAACTACAAAGAGAGAATTATGTGTGATGTGATGCCTATGCACTTATTCCATGTATATTTGGGTAGACCTTGGCAATATGACAGAGGAGTTATGCATGATAGGAAGAATAACACATGCTGATTTTGTAAAGATGGTGTCAATCATACATTGTTCCCGATAGAAGAAGAAGATGCATCAGAAAGAAGATCCGATCCGAAAGCTTTGTTGCTAAGTGGAAAATAATATCTGTAGCAGATTGAAGATGATGAGGTAAATTTTGCATCAATTTTCAAAACCAAGGTAGTAATTACTTCCACTAAAATTTCTGATTTACCAATTGAAATTCAAGAGATGCTAGAATTTTTTTGTGATATCAATGTATATTATTTTCCAGATGAATTACCAACTATTAGGAAAATCAGCCATCATATAGATTTGATTCCTGGAGCAGATTTACCAAATAAAGTAGCATACAGTATGACTCCCACAAAAAATGAAGAAATTAGGAAGCAAGTGCAGGAGCTGTTAGATAAAGAACTAATCAGAGAAAGTTTGAGTCCTTGTGCAGTGCCAACAGTGTTGAGTCCAAAAAAAGATGGAGGGTGGAGAATGTGCACTGATTTAAGAGAAATCAACAAAATAACAATTAGGTATAGATTTCCTTTAGCCAAAATTGAAGATTTGAAGGATTGTTTAAGTGGGGCAAGATATTTTACGAAACTGGATTTAAAGAGTGGCTATCATCAAATTAGGATAAGGGAAGGAGATGAATGGAAAACAAATTTTAAAACAAATGAAGGGTTGTATGAATGGATGGTAATTCCATTTGGATTATCAAATATTCCTAGTACATTTATGAGGCTTATGAATGAAGTACTAAAAGAATTTATTGGTAAATTTGTAATAGTATATCTGGACGATATATTAATTTACAACAAGTCTAAATAAGAACACCTGAGACATCTGAATTATGTCTTAAGGAAGTTGCATCAGGAAAAATTGCTGGTAAATTTTAAAAAATGTTCATACATGAAGGAAGAATTGGTATACTTAGGCTTTGTTGTTACTACTGATGGATTGAAGATGGATCTATAGAAGATAAAGACAATCATAGAATGGGCTTCACCTAAGAGTGTTTTTGAGGTAAGAAGCTTCCATGGTCTTGCTAGTTTTTATAGAAAATTCATAATGAATTTTAGTAAGATCAATGCTCCTATTACTAAAACTATAAAGAAGGACAAACAACCATTTAAGTGGACTGATGAAGCTGAAAAAAATTTCCAGTTGTTGAAAAGAAAGATAACAGAAAAACCCATCTTAGTTTTTCGTGATTTTAATAAACCTTTTCAAGTGAAATGTGATGCCAATGGAGAAGCTATTGGAGTTTTACTCAGTCAAGAATACATACCTGTAGCTTATTTTAGTGAAAAACTGAATGAGACAAGAAGAAAATATTCATCTTATGACAAAGAATTTTATGCAGTTGTACAGACATTAAATAAGTGGAGACATTACTTGATGTCTAAAGAGTTTGTGCTTTATTCAGACAATCATGCATTGTAGTATATTATGCAGCAGCCAAAACTAAATCAGAAACATGAAAAATGGGTAGAGTATCTTCAAAGTTTCAATTTTGTATTGAAACATATAATTGACCAAGAAAACAAATTAGTAGATGCCTTAAGTAGAAAAATCATTTTAGTTCAAGGAAGTCAAATTCAAGTGTTGGGTTTTGATTTTATTAAGGAATTGTATAAAATAGTTTTGGATTTGAAAGAGGCATTTGAAGCATGCAGTAATCATGTTTTTTTGAAAAAAATTAAGTGGCTGGATTTTTTCTTGCAAGAAGGCTTGCTATTTTAAACAAATCAATTGTGCATACGAAATTGTTCTATGAGAGAAAATTTAATTAAGGAGAGAAGTAGTGGTGGACTTGGTGGACATTTTGGTGCAGGAAAAACTTATGAACGGTTGAGTCATTTTTAATTTTGGCCAAAGATGAGTTTGAAGTGGAGAAGTTTGTGCACAATTGTAAAGTTTGTCAGTATGCAAAAGGAAGAAGTCAGAACACAGGTTTGTATGTTCCATTACTTATTCTAGATAGACCTTGGGATATGCTAAGTATGGATTTTTTTTGGGGTTTACCTAAAACACAGAGAGGGAATGATGCAATTTATGTTGTAGTTGACATATTTTCTAAAGTGGCACATTTTATTCCATGTTATAAAACCAGTGATGCTACTCATGTTGCTAATTTTTTTTTCAAAGAGATTGTAAGATTGCATGGGTTACCTAAAAGCATTGTCTGAGATAGGGACACCAGATTTGCTGGTCACTTCTAGAGGACATTGTGGAAAAATCTTGGTATGAAACCAAGTTTCAGCTCATCTTATCACCCTCAGACTAATGGACAGACTGAGGTGGTGAACAGAAGCTTGGGTAATCTTTTGAGAAGCCTTGCAGGTGAACATCCTAAACAATGGGATCAGATTTTGGCATAGGCTGAATATGCTTATAATGACTCTCCTAACAAGAGTACATGATAGAGTCCATTCCAGATAGTTTATGGAATGCAACCAAGAGGAGCATATGAATTAAGGAATTTGAGAAAAGCAGAGATGAGAAGTGCTGATGGAGAAAACTTTTCTTCAGAAATTCAAACAATACATGAACAGGTGAAACAACAGTTACAAGACAACAACATCAAATACAAAAATAGAGCAGATTTGAAGAAAAGAGAAGTTAACTTTGAGGTTGGAGATCTGGTTCTAGCACACCTGAGGAAGGAAATATTTCCAAAAATGGTGTATAACAAATTGAAATTTAAGAATATTGGACCATGCAGAGTATTGAGAAAATTTTCTTCAAATTCGTATGAAATTGAATTACCCCCTGACATTGGAATATCTCCAATTTTCAATTTTGCTGATTTGTACAGGTATGAGGATGGAGACACAGGTGATACAACTGAAGAAAAAGAAGAGATTTAATGGTTGAAATAGCTAACCACAACAAAAACATTGCAGTTAGAGAAGATTTTAGACAAAATATTTTCTAAGAAGACAAGAGGATGGGAATACTTTGAGTATTTGATCAAGTGGAAAGATCAACCAATTGCAGAAGCTAATTGGATAACAGATACCACGCTGCAGAAATTGGGCAGTTCTATGGAGGAAATCATGGATAGTAGCCCATGAATAATTTTTTCCCCAGGAGTCCGATGTAGGGGCATGAGGCTTGGGGATAAAAACTTCAATTTTTATTCCAAAAATGCAAAAAAAAAAATTACAAGCAAAGGAGTGGGATCCTTCAGCCTGCTATTTATTGTTTTAGTAGATAGGATTTGAGCTAATTTTATTTGATACATTGAATTTAGTTTTCTAGTTCAGGATTTTTAGGCTAATATCATGTAATACGATTTTATCTAAAATTGGGCAAATTGATCCATAGAATTTGATCATTTTGTTTGTTTGAACAATATATATTTTAAATGTAAGTTCAAAAGAAGAAGAGGGAGGAGGATTTTGATGAAAAGAGAAATTGAATAGAAAAACATTACATTTTCCTTTGTATCTGGCTAATGTGTGCATAAATTCCAAATCTGGGAAGTTTACTCATCATTCAAAGTTTTTGAGTTTATAATAATTCAGATCAAATTTTGGTTAATTGATTGTTGTGTGTTTCTTTCATTTAACATTCCGCATTCATTGTGAGGTAAAAGAATTCAGTTGTATTGTTAAATTAAAGGGCTTTAAATGGTTGACATCTGAAAAATCTGTGACTTTTAGATGGCATCGAAATCTTGGCAAGATTGAAGAATAAGAGATCACTTTAGTGTGTATAGAACAAGGTAAATTACCATTGTAGACTTGAAAATATGGTAGAGTTTGAATGAATTTAGATTGTTGTAATGAGTAAAGGTTTTGAGATTAATTAAATAAATTTGATACTTGAGTACTAGGTAAATCCGACGGCTTACATACCCAGTTTGTTGATCCAACGGAAATCACAAATAAAGTTGCATGGAGTTTAATCTTCCAACCAGACCCAATACTTTATAGGTTCGATTTAAATATTTTAGTTGACTGTCCATCTTCTAATTCATCTGACGAAAATCACATGAAAGATTGAAGATCTGTTGATATCGCATTTTTAGATGCGTGGAGTTTAACAATAAGATTGGATGCGATAATATTTTAAAAAAGGTTTTAATATTGTGTTGAGTCCGTCATTGGCTACACAAAATTCTAAATATTTTGTTATGTATGGGTTTATTGTATTGTATATATTATATGGATTTATTGCAATATATATATGAAATAATGATTTCGTTATTTACGTGAAAGTTAAAATTTGATCTTAATGCAATTTAAAATAAGTGTAACAAATTTTAGATGCATTTGAATTTTGTGTAAGAAAATTGTAAGTTAATGATTGAGTTTGGAAAGAGAGACTGTCAATAATTTCCACCAGAATTAGATGAAATTTTCACGAGATTTGAAATCTTTTTTAATGTTCCCTTTTTGGAACAGCTCATGAATCATGTACTGAAAAATGCATTTTCAGAAAAATATACTTTGGAACAGGAAAATAACTCTTGGATCCTTTATATCAGACAATATATAATCTGAATCCAAGATTTTAGCTGAAACAAATAGGACTAGGTGGGTTAAACATATCTCCCACACCTAGTTACCTTCAAGAAAATGCCCAATGAGGGGCTGCAGCAAAGTAAAACAACCTGCTGAAAGTGAAGAGAGATACTAATACATAAAATATGTTTATATACACTCATATACCAATTAGAAACACAACAACAAGAAATAGGTTCAATCCATTCATCCAATAGTGGGGAAAAGTGAATGTATTCAAGTATAAAATGAATGACCTAAAATGACCTAAAATGAATGAATGACTATTGATGACCTAAAATGAATGTATTCAAGTATAAACGTAAACATAAGGGAGGAGGATGGCTGGATCCAATATATTAGGTTAATAGGGACCTACATACCAAATTTCAGCTCAAAACAAGGCATTTTACTATGTTAATCAGATCCTCCATTATCGACTAGGCTAGAAAACCCTGATTCCCCATGGCTTAAAGTATGCAGATTGGAATAAAGCTTCAACGGCGTTATTTTTTGAAGGGTTAGATGTATTTATACAGGAATAATATTATGGCAAGTTTATAATATGATTCAATAGTTTTACATGAGAAAATACAGCTCTATACATGAAGAAATACCTCAAAACCCAACATTATGACACAAGGAATTGCAGGATGAACCAGAAATGTAATTTACAGGAATATGCAGCAGTGTTATATTATGTTTCATATCTATAATAGGTCATCATAAAAAAATATATATCTAATTTGGATCTATATGCAAAAATGACTTTTAAGTACATTCCCCTTGGGGATCTCAGCAGAAAATGAAGATCATTGAATAGATATAAGATCTACACCATGGATCTGTAGTGGAATTTAGAAATTTCTGAAGAATATGTTACAAGGAAGATCAGATTTTAAATAGAACATGGATTGGTTGGCCAATCCACGGATAACCTCAGTGAAGGAAAGGAGTCCTTTCATCGGAGATCTCTCCTCCAAACTGCTAACAAATGGTCACTGCAACTCTGCCTGAAAAATAACACAGTTTCTAAAGCTAACTGCATAGATGAAGTATGCCACCCTTTTTCCTCATGCCAAGATGGAACTTTGAAGCTCTAAGCAGCTATTACACTCCTGCCAATGGTTTAGATGACTTCCCCACTAAAAAGATGCAATATAACTCTTCAGATCTGAATAGATCTGATTCCACTTGCTACAGATCTCTAAAAAATGAAACCCTAATCAGGATTTATGTTGTAAAGGGAGGTGAAGCTTGGCCAAAATGCTAGATAGTGGATCAATGCAGCACAATCTCCTCCAAGAGACCCTCAAGGAAGGAAGAGGAATTCCTAAACAGGAAATTCCTCTCTCTTAGCTAAACAACCAAGAGAGTTTGAGTTGCTCACGCAATATCAAAATAGAATTAACATCAACAACCTTTTCTTGAGTCTTTATCTTCCTTATATAAGATTAGGGTTTGCAAAACCCTAAACCATCTTCATTCATTTGTACCCTTTCACATGGAGGACCTCCTCATAGGACTCCATTGATCATCTAGGAGGTTCATTGTACCTGGACTGCTTTATGATTTGGTCCTGTTTACCTGGTCAAATAGCTTGAACCTGTTTCACATACAAGTGGATTTTATTGAGCAAGCCCTGATTTGAATCTTTTCACATTGGGCATTGATTTATTCTCATGTTTAGGAGTTTTTATTTGTTCTCCTTTACATTTTATTCATAAAACATAAAAATAAAATGACATTGAATATTCCTACTAGCTTGGGCTAGTTAGGAACATTACATTCCTCCCCCTTAAAAATGGTGCTTGTCCTCAAGCAACTGCAGGGTAGAAAAAAACTTCTCCTTCCCTCTTCTTGTGGCCTCATCAATGGACCCCACCATGGCAGAAAATGATAAGCAATGAATCTGTCCTCCAATGATTTCCTCGAACTGTAAGATAGCAAGTGTACATCATGAGAAAATGGAAGGTGAAAGTCGTGATATTCTTGTTATCAATGGCCTCATTAAGGTAGGAGTGATGAAGAGCATGGGGAAAATTTCTCCCAATGAGTGTCTCCCACACCCATGCTATCATCCATAAGAATATAGTTACCTCTAGATAAGGCAACTTCTGAAAATCCTCTTCCACCTTGAGCTCCAGCAAAGAAGGTGTGCTGAAAATCTACAAGTGGTAAGCATCATAGCCTACCCCATGATGTTCACCTATCCACTTATAGAAATTGTAGAGTGAAGGCTGATCTTGGGCTGCAACAAGGTGGCCCTCAAGTGGCAAGATGAAGTTTAGATCTCCAAGGATATTTCCTCCTACATTGTGAATCAAGCTGGCCCAATGCTTCTCATATGTGATGGATAGGAGGTCATCATCATCATATGGCACCCTATCAATCACATGGCTCACCTCAAGAAAGAAAAAATGTTGAACTATGGTGGCCACATCATCTCCCATGCTCCCATTAGAGCATGTTCTGCAAAAAATATGTGGATTTTCTCCCCCAAAGGACACATTCAACCCATGTGACTCTCTCCCAATCATGCTCCTGACAATAATGTGATCAATAGTAGCATAAGGAGCCATAATGAAAGTCATGCTGGCTTCCATATGTAGCAAGTGAGTAGGGCAATGATCCCTCATATGCAACCACAGTTTGAGCATAAACTGCAATGGAGAATGACAAAAGATGTGATTTTTCAACCACCAGTTTGCTGCTACATTCTCCTAATGTATTTGGAGAAAATGAGTGATGTATGATGCATGGTGAGCATGTCCTCCAAAATATAAATCTTTCCCAAGTCCACCAGGGGAGTGGTCATCAACATTGCTCATGGCCTCAAGTAGACCATGCAGCCTCAAAGTAAGAATGCTCCTCCTTGGAGCAACATCATAAACATATATGGTTAAGGAATCAATATGTAAATTGACAAGTAAACAAATAATGTCCTTATCATAGCTTTTGCTCATGCAAAAGGAGAAGCTCATAAATGAGTCTCCTTCCATCCTCAAGGATAAAGGAGGTGACTGAGTTAACTCTTCCAAAGAGTTAGGTGCATAGACAACTCCCACACCAAATGTATAAGTTGGAGAGCTGCTACCCTTCCTCTGCTTCTCCTGCCACAACACAGAAACTAAAATGAGAGTGGGTGTGGATGATGTTGAGAGACTGCTTCTCTCCTTCTTGAGGCTACCCCAGACTCTCAGCACTGTATCAAGGCCTTCCAAGGTCTCCACTCTTCTGAAATCAATGATTTTTGCCTCAAAATTTGAAGCACTCATCCTCCTTTGCTGATCCAGTGGTATCCTTAGTGAAATGTCTCCATGCAATGAGACATCCTCAACAAGAGGTGACTAAAAATATGAATGGAGAAGACCCTCCATGCTTCCACTGCACAATCCAATCACCTTCTTAGGTGCATCGACCTTCTGCAATGGATAGGAATGAGATGGGCTCTCTTCCCTATCTTCACTTTGTGTCTCCATGGTTATACACATTCTCATCGATGGCACATGTAGATCATGAATTGCGCCTTGATCTCCATACATGAGATCTTGGGGATTTTCTTGCCATGTCACAAGAATCCCTCTTGTTGGAGAAAAATCTCCTTCTCCCTCTGCTTGAGGTGCTAGATCAAATCTAGATCTAATAGTGTTGTTTCCCTTTATCTCTGCAACAAAATGGGGAAAAATCCCAATGGAATGATCCACCTTTGAAGAAGAGATATCTATGTTATTTTTTTCAAAGGTGTGGGAAGGTATTCTTGCCTATAGCAAGGCATGATGCAAGTTTTCAGCCCTTTCCATGTGTTTCTGAAATGGATCTGCATTTTTATGTAGGGCTTTTGTTTGTGTTCTCTGGCTTGACTTCATCATATGTTCTTCATGAACTGTCTTATCAAACCTTTCCACTAATTCTTTAGTGAAACTTATGTATGATGGGTTTTTTACATTTCTACAAACAAGAAATTCAAATTTCAACAAAACATAGGCCTTACCTCCCAAATGTAAGGCTGCAATTCTGATGGCTTCTTCTTCAGGAATTTGGTGCAGCTACAAGAACCTGTCCAGCTCTTTCACCCATTATTTGGTTGAACATGTAGGTGACCCTTCAAATGTTGATAGATTGAATCTATCACTCTGCTTTCTGCTCTTCACCTTGGCCTTGCAATGCTCTGAAAAACATAACTGATTTCTGAGTTTCAGGGCTTGAGACTCATCTTTCTTCAAGAAATCACTAAGAGTTTCCCCCTTAGTCACTTCTTCTCCTTCTTATATCTATCTCAGGGAAGATCTGAGCTTAATATTACGTTGTACATCACAGTGTGTGGCTGCATGCTCACACCCACTATGTGAAGATCTAGAGTTTGACTGAGGTTCAAACCCTTTTGGAGATTCTTCAGACATCTCCCTTTTGAGTTGGTTGAGATCTTCATGAATGCTATAAATATATTTAAGAAGAATATTTGTGAGATTATCTTCCTTCTTTCCTCCAAAAGTTGGAGTCTTCCTCCTGCTTCTATTTTTGTCTTCTTGATTAGAATAGGAAGTGCAGGGTACTTTCTCTTCTGTTTGTTCATCCTCCTTGGGAAGGTTCTTCATGGATCTGAAAACCGATGAGAGTAATCTCACCCTCTCCATCATTCTGTTCTCTGTTCTTCTCTTCTCACTTGCTCTGAAAAATTGATCTCACAGGCTGAGCTAGAGATCAAGCTTTGATACCACTGTAATGTTCCCTTTTTGGAACACCTCATGAATCATGCACTTAAAAACACATTTCCAGAAAAATATACTTTGGAACAGGAAAATAACTCTTGGATACTTTATATCAAACAATACATAATCTTAATCCAATATTTTAGCTGAAACAAATAATTCTAGGTGGGTTAAACAGATCTCCCACACCTAGTTACCTTCAAGAAAATGCCCAATGAGGGGCTGCAACAAAGTAAAACAACCTGCTGAAAGTGAAGAGAAATAATAATAATAAAAATATGTTGATAGACACTCATATACCAATTAGAAACATAGAAAAAATAAATAGGTTCAATCCCTTCATCCAATAGTGGAGAAAAGTGAGGATTTATGACCTAAAATGAATGTATTCAAGTATCAACATAAACATAAGGGAGGGGGACGGCTGGATCTGATAGATTAGGTTAAGAGGGACATACATACCGCATTTCAGCTCAAAAAAAGGCGTTTTACTATGTTAAACAGATCCTCCATTCCCGACTAGGCTAGAAAACCCTGATTCCCCATGGCTTAAAGTATGTAGATTGGAATGAAGCTTTAGCAGCGTGATTTTATAAAGGATTAGATGTATTTATACAGGAATAATAGTATGGAAAGTTTATAATATGATCCAATAGTTTTACATGAGAAAATACAGCTCTATACATGAAGAAATGCCTCAAAACCCAACATTATGACACAAGGAATTGCAGGATGAACCAGAAAACGTAATTTATAGGAATTTGTAGCAGTGTTATATTATGTTTCAGATCTATAATATATAAGAGTACAAAAATATAGATCTAAGTGCGATCTATATGCAAAAATGACTTTTAAGTACATTCCTTTTGGGGATCTCAGGAGAACATGAAGAACACTAAATAGATCTGAGATCTACACAATGGATCTGCTGTAAAATTCAGAAATTTCTGAAGAATATGTTACACAGTAGATCAGATCTGAAATAGAACATAGATTGGTTTGCCAATCCACGGATCACCTCAGTGAAGGAAAGGAGTCCTTTCACCAGAGATCTCTCCTCCAAACTGCTAACAAATGGTCACTACAACTCTGCCTGCAAAATAATGCAGTTTCTGAAGCTAACTGTGTAAATGAAGTATATGACCATTTGGCCTCATTCCAAGATGGAACTCTGAAGCTCTAAGCAGCTATTGCACACCTGCCAATGGTTTAGATGACTTCTCCACTGAAAAGATGCAATAGAACTCTTCACATTTGAATAGATCTGATTCCACTTGTTGCAACTCTCTAAAAAATGAAGCTCTAATCAAGATTTACGCTGTCAAGGGAGGTGAAGCTTGGCCAAAATTCCAGATAGTGGATCAATGCAGCACAATCTCTTCCAAGAGACCCTCAAGGAAGGAAGAGGAATTCCTAAATAGGAAATTCCTCTCTCTTAGCTAAACAACCAAGAGATTTTGAGTTGCTCAGGCAATCTCAAAATAGAATTAACATAAAAAACCTTTTCTTGAGTCTTTCCATTCCCTATATAAGATTAGTGTTTGAAAAACCCTAAACCATCTTCATTCATTTGTCCCCTTTCACATGGAGGACCTCCTCGTAGGACTGTGCTAATCATCTAGGAGGTTCATTGTACCTGGACTGCTTTATGATTTGGTCCTGTTCACCTGGTCAAATAGCTTGAACTTGTTTCACATACAAGTGAATTTTATTGAGTAAGTCTTGATTTGACTCTGTTCACATTGAGCATTGATTTATTCTCATGTTTAGGAGTTTTTATTTGTTCTCCTTTACATTTTATTCATAAAACCTAAAAATAAAATGACATTGAATATTCCTACTAGCTTGGGATAGTTAGGAACATTACATATTGTCATTAACACTTGCATCCAGACCACCAGTATGTCGCCATACCAATCATCATCCAAGGTTATAGCGAAAAAAATTTCATCTAGGAGGTCATCATTTACTGTAATATTTGGCACATTGGTGGGAAAGTTGGAAATCCATTCAGCAAGGGCTAAACCTTTCTTACTCCTAGGTGTGAAGACTTCCAAATCAAATTCCTAGAGGATAACTATCTAGCAGGCATACTTCTCGTTGATGATCCACCGACTCAAGAGGAAAGACATGGGGTTGGAATTAGTCACAAACTTTATGGTACACGTAAAGATATAATGATGAAGTTTCTGCACAAATAACACAATGGCCAACTCCAAATTTTACTCATGCAAATAGGAAACATGGGGACCATTAATGATATTACTTAAATAATAGATGACATGCTCATTTCGAGTTATATATTCCTATATTGAGACCCCGACAACTGAATAAATGGAAGCTAAGACATACAAAATGAACTCCCTCTCAAAGTTATGTGGGCTAATCAAGTGCGTGGAATTGAGAGCATGTTTGAGGGCATAAAAATACTATTGATATTGATCATCCCAAATGAATGGAATTTTATATTGAAGGAGCCTAAGAAACCCATGATTAGTGGTGGTATAGTTAAGAACAACCGACGAAGAAATATGGCTTTTCCTTGGCGGATTTGTATCTAGTGAAGGGTGCATGGAGGAGGAAGTTCAAGAATGGATTTAACTCTAAGGGGTTTAAGGGTGATACCATATTTGGACATAATCAATCCAAAAATTCAGCCAAAAAGAACACAAAATACAAAATTAAGGGGATTGAGGCAAATGTTATGCTGGCGACATCGAAGGAAGATACTACGGAAATCATCAAGGTGTTGCGACCAAAGTTTCAAATGATCAACAAGATCATATATATATGAAAGGATAATTTGAGCTAAGTCATGAAAAAAATAGCACACAACATAGTGAAAAATTGGCCCCAACATTCTTTAAACCCAAAGTAATGACCCTATAATCAAAGGTTCCCCATAGAATAGTAAAAATATTTTTTAGCTGATCGGAAAAATGAATATGAATATGATTATACCTATTAGCACTCCACCGTATCTCCGAAGGCTGAGGAGGAGACCAAAAAAGGTAACCATAGACCACTTTGACCTAGTAGCTATCCCTACTAGGCTAATAGGGCTCTCTCAATGAGATTCAGAGCCAATTTTACTATATCATGGAGATTTTAAGCTAGATATGCAGATTAGGGTTTCATTGATTTATATTTTTGTGTTGGACGAAAATGGACCTTTAGAGCCAAGCTTTGAAAACTCTAGTAGGGTTACAAGAGAAAAAATTGAAGGGGAATAAAGGGGAAAGGTAGGAAAGTTTGAGTGACCCTTTAGGATGTATGGATATGTTTTCATATGAAAAGAGAGATAAGGAAAAAGCATATAAGTATGAATTCATTCCTTAAGAAGAAAAGAAACACAAAATTATCATCTCATCAAAACAGGCCATGTATTTCTCATGATTCCTTCTTAAAATTTATAAAGACAGTGAGTGAAAAGAAGTAGATATGTAATTGAAAGATAAATCCTTCAATGGAGTGACTTACAAAAGAGAAATATAGCCATAAAATCTCATCACATGAATCATTAATTTTAAGCTGAAACGTTTCTCTGTATTCACTGTATTACTTTATCAAAATGAGTTACACTAGCTTCAATGTCCAATGTTCCAACATCTATTACTTCAAATGATGAAGTATTTATACAATTTCTAAACTAAAGTATCTTGAAAAATATATTAAGATTTATTAAAAATATCTCTAACTTTGTTACAAAAATATAACTAAAATATAGGACATTCAAAACTAATGAATCTACCTAGCACTATCTTTGTGGATTGTTGGTGACAAAGAAGAGAAATTTGGATTTGATAGCAACTCTTATTAGATGAGGTGGCCTCCAAGTCACTAACTGTATTTGAGAATTTTCCTCGCAAATTTATGAAACATAGGGTCAGTTATCCCTTTGAATATCTCAATCCAAGATATATATGTAAAAAATTAAAGAAATTATTATAGATGAAGATTTTTTTTGAGATAAACCTCTCTCAATTTCCTAAAATTCTGCTCCAGTTGTTCACAATATTCTCTGCAAAAAGATGTCTAAAATAAGACTTTGCACATAAATAAAAATAGGTTGTGAAGATGTGAATGTGTCTCTCATTATTTAATACCAATGTAGAACATGAGATAGGTTTTTGTAATTTGGAATATTAGGAAGATAAGCCTCCTTTGGTTTATCAATATTGATCTCTGATGGGCCACAATCTGCTCTGAAAAAAGATGTCTAAACAAGACATTTATGGAAAATGTGCCTTCAAAGATTATTTCAAAATGCCCAAACCATAATATCTGTGTAAAAATGGAGAGAGGTTTTTGTACATACATATGTTAGCAACAAAACCCTCACTTAGGTTTTTAAATACATTTCCACCTATGTGAAAACCGTATTTCAAAATACTAACCAAAAAAAAGAAAAATTGGGAAACAAATGCCTGCAAATATTTCTCCGAATATCTAAAACCATAATAGATGCTAGAAAAATGAGGGATGTTTTTATATATGAGGATGTTATCAACAAATACCTCTTTTAGTTTTTAAAAAATATTTCTCAGTTGTTTGTAAACCATGTTTAAAATTATTGTGTTGTATAGGGAAAAACATAGTAAGTTTAACTGACCATGAAACAAACATATAACATGGAGGTGAAAGGAGACGTGGAGGTGGGAGATAATTGGAGATTTTCAAACCATCATAATAATAATATGTATAAAATCCTGAGAGAATCTACAACCTTAAACACAAAAAAAAAATATTCCCCATATAAATAATTTTTAACAAAAATTTATATGTGATAACACTTTTAGCGAAGATCTACTGCGTAGACCGAAGTCACCTGCAGAAATATAGGGGGATGCTAGAACTAGGTTTTTGCATCCAAAGGGACAATGGAGTGTGGCTTTAGGGCTTATCTTCCTTTCAATACTTGAAAGAGCTTCGCAAAAAAAATCTACTAATTATATAGTCGCAGTTCAACAATTTTGTTGAACTAAGTTTCACACTTCACGATCTTACTTTATTAAGCATAAAATAATATAAATAACCATAAATAGGAATCCACAATGAAATTATATGTAAAAAAACACAAATAACATAATATTCAAGTAAATAAACACATAAAATAAAAACACAAATCCGTCTTAAAAGTCTTTCATTAATGCTTAGATTTCCCCAATACAATCTATTCCTCTCTACCTACTCAGGTGTAGGGGTCTGCGCACTCAGCTGTAGACTTCCTAAGGTCTCCACACACTCAGTTGCAGGAGAATTTTCTCTAACCCAACCCATATAATATAGACTCAAGACAATCCTACATCCAAGTGCATCACATAAGCATCATTTATTACCTCTCTTATCAAGGCTATCTTAGACTCCATATATAGTCTTTACATTTACAATAGCATCATCTGAAAAACATGGGTGGAGCTCGATGTATACAAAATATTCCCATATTTTTACAAAATAAGGGGTTTTCCCCACCCCGAATCCCTTAATATTGTTAACTTAGCATCACGCTATGCACTCTGCTCCTCGATTTGTAGACTCATTCTCAAAATATTTCCTCTAGGGGTCCTCTTTCCAACAGGCCCCCAACACAAAAATGTGATTCGTCCTACGTCTATTTTTTGATGCACCCTCAATCTTGGTTTTGATACTGCTCAATGCATCCTTCAGAGGTGGAACTACTTTGGCACAATGCTTCTCTCCTTCTCAGACTTCACTCAATGGGCCCTATAAACTTGGCTGCAATGTCCTTCTATTTCTGACGTAGGCCCTTCAGTTGCTTCTTGACAGTCTATGATAACTAACTAGCTTTGGCCTTACATGGATACGTTCTGGCTATGATGATTTTCTCCTTCCTGCATAGCTCATCGATCTATCCCTACAAAAATTTACCTTCTGGAGACATGTATACCATTGGATTGGTGATAAGGTCTTTGATGTGACCTAAATTTGATCCATTTTCTCTAACTTCTTGCGGATTTCCTTCTCAATTGTTTGTACATGGGGCTCCTCCTGTAGTGAGGCCTAGACATCCATAACTTCCTAACAAAATTTAAGGCATTCTGGTATTGTTGAATCAATCTTATCATGGTAAAACTTGATCTCAGTTGCACACTGCTGTTGGGCCTCTGGAGGAGTGGATGGATGTAATTTCATTTCAAACTCAATTATCTTAATTTTCATCTCGATGTGCACTTGGTCGACCTCAGCTTTGGAATCTTTGAATGTGTTTGTGAGTTGCACCAAATTTTCCTTTGGGGTAGCTGCAACATAAATCTTGAGCTGAGGTAGGTCGTTGCAAGCCTTGGATATAACTTACTCCAACTTCTATATTTTCTCAATAGTTGCATCGCACTCCTGCACAACAAACTATTTTTCTTTGGTCATCCTCTATCTTTCCTTCCTAACATCGTCTATAACCAAAAGGGTGTCTCACTCTCTAATATTCAAATTGTTAATCACACCCTGGTGGAATTCCTACAATGTCTAGAGACAGGTAGCGTAGCTAGGTTAAGCCTTATGTTCTTCCAATGCACCGTCTACTTGATATGCTCCGTCATATCAAAACATGGTGTTCTTGCAGGGATTGGCACCGCGTGGTATCATTTGTAATCATCATTTATTGTGACATTGTGATTGCACCTGCTTGTGCCTCACTTGTTGGATCCACGCTCGCTTGAAGCCCACTCGCTTGACTCATTCTCATTTAGCGTAAGCTCGGGGCGATGATCGAAACACCTGCTTCTTTGGCTTTTGAGACGAGGCCACACCCTCGATGGTCTTCTTCCTGGGTGACCTCGTCCCTGTGCTATGTATGGCTGATGTATCCATGATTGTATCTTCTAAGCCTGACCGAATCATGTATCCTAGCACTTCTCTGATAAATTCCTCCATCAAACCTGAAAGTTGTATTCTGACATACAACAGATCTCTTGGCGCTATTGCAGGCATAAAAACTCAATTTGAAAACATTGTGCACAAAGTGTCTGAATGTGGAGCAGGATGCCTAATTTATAGCAAAATTCAAATTCAAACTCCATGATATCCTTTATATCTGCCTTATAAATGAATATTTGGTGGCTGATCCACCCAGATATGCTCATTAAATACATCCCTCCTGCTCCTTTTAACATCCAAGTCCTTTTCAAATCAATAGGTTATGTTCCAATGGTAAATTTTTGGATGAAGTTTTCCAAAATCATTCCTTCGGTGCAGTCTAGCATCCCTCGAGACAGTGTCCTCCATATTTTCCATCTTTCGACATACTGCACAGTGTTCGGACTACGACGAAGCCACCCTTCTGTAGAATCATTTATAGTCCCATGCTCTCCTTCAAATGCATGGAGCATTAAGACTCTTCATCGGCCATATAATCATTTAGAACGTCCAAAGATGGAGTCATCCTAGTAAAACTTTAGTCTTCTTCCATTGATATGTCTAGGGAACAACTCTCCATTCAAATTATTGAACTGCATTTTTCCTCCTTTGAAACATGCCTGACAATGTAAGGGCCTAAAAAATGAATTTGTACCTTTCCCAGGTACTTTACAAATTTGATGTCATATAAAAGAACCAGGTCCCCATATTTGAACGTCTTTTGCTTAATATATTAGCCATGCCAAACTTTTTCCATCTCCTTATATACCTACAAGTGAGACCCGACGATGAACCTATCTTCCTCCAATGTGAGCATTTGATCCAATCTCTGCTCCATAATATCGCAGTCCACCATATTTGTAACTGTGGTGATGCGAAGACTAGGCACAATGTATTCCATTTTCATCAAAACTTCCCGACCGTATACTAATCTGATCAAAGTCTAACCTTTCAACTTCTTACAGGTAGTCATGTAGGCCCATAAAACTACAGGAATGTTTAGATCCCAGTCATCATTATTGACGTTGGACACCTTTGTCAAATTATTCTCTAGAATTTTGCTGAAAGCCTCAACCATCCCATTGGCGTGGGGATGATATAGCATGCTTTTCTGGTGATGTGTTATGAATGTTGCGGTCAATGCCTCAATATTTTTATTCAATAAATGTGTACCATTTTCGGTCATCAAGAACTTCGGACACCCAAACCATGACAAAATATGTTAAAAAATAAACTTCGTCGTTGTATCTGCACTACATTTTTTCACCGAATGTGCCTCAACCCATGTAGTAAAGGAATATGTCTCAGTAATAATGTATCGCGCACTTTTTTTCTTCCCTAGTGGATCAATTGGTCATACGAAGTCAATGGCCTATTTATCAAAAGCCTGCAAAGTAACTTGAGGATGCAGTACCATTGCATCCCTTCAAGAAGGCCTTCCATTCCAATGACAAACATCATAAGCGCTACAATATTCCTTCGAATCCTTATGCATCATAGGCCAGTAAAGTCCAGCTTGTAGGATCTTATCCGAAGCGGACCTTTAGAAACTCTGTCATGCGCTTCAGCCAAAATTTCGTGTCGTTCATTTTCAGGAACATATCTTCACAGGATCTTGTCACCCCCCATCTTATATAGATGTCCTGCGATCAGAGTAAAATTGGTTGCCTTGACTACCAAATCTTTCTTTTGCTACGTAGTGTACTCTATAGGAATAATTCTTGTAGTAAAAAACTGAAATATATCTAGAAAATTTGGTGGTTGATCCCCAAATAGCGAACAACTGCGCATCAGGTAATCTCTCCTCAATATTCATTGGCTCTTTTCCTATCTTAATCCTAGACAGGTGGTCGGGTCTGACATTAAAAAATACGAGCTTGAGAATTACTTCAAAATATTACCCTTGGAACATCAATATCCATCGACAAATCCCCCCCCCCCCTCCAACACAAGCTTTTTGACCATGTATTTCAAATTAGAGTTGTTCGTGAAAATTTTGAAGTGAGAAACTAATAGATAGTGCCTAAATTTTTGCAACGCATATACCATGGCCAGTCCTTCACGCTAGTAGTTCCATTCTTCCTTTAACAACTTCCTTCTTGCAAAACAAATAGGGTGATCTAGATCGCTTTTGCCTGGTTGCGCTAGGAAAACTCCCAAAACTATGCAAGACACATCAAAATGTACATGAAATTCCTTATTCCAGTCTAGACAGACTAGGATAGCCACAATTACCATCTTTTCTTTCAGTATATCAAGGCTCTTTTGAAAATCATCATCCCAATAGAACTTGACATCTTTCTTCAATAAGTTTTCCATTGTGCAATGATCTGTGGGTACGCCTTGATAAATTTCCTTTAATAACTTGTATGCCCAAGCATCGTGTGTAGCTGCTTCAAATTTTTTTATGGCACTAAATTGACAATAAAAAAAATATTTGCAGGGTCTACCATCAACCCTTGCTTGCATACAATATGCCCTAATAATATACCATACAATACGCATAAAATACACTTCTTTGGGTTCAAATAAATTTGATATTTCCTACAAGTATCCAACATTAAACACAGACTAGAAACATGCTTCTTTAACAATTTTATGACTATCCAGTCATCAAAATTCTCCTCAAAAAATTTGTGGATATACTATTTAAGTGCTACAATGACGACTCTAGAAAATATAATTGGGGTGTTCTTAAATCCAAATGGCATAACTGTGTGCTTAAATTATCCCTATTCAATAGTGAATGTGATCTTTCTCCTATCTTCCAGCGCAATTCTGATCTAATGGTATCCTGAGAACCCATCTGTAAAGGAGTAGGCCCCCTGCCCTCCCACATTCTCCAAAGCTTCATCAGTGAATGGTGTCGAAAAAAAATCATGGACACATGCATCATTCAACTTTATGAGATATACACAAATCCTTATTTCTCCCTTAGTTTTCTTTTCCTAGACCACCATAGGGCTAACCCATTCAGACTCTTTGATTGGTTCAATAATTCGAGCGCTGAGCATATTGTATAGTTCTTCTCGTACCTTTTATTTTTATTTTGGGTTTAACTGATATGGCCCTTGCTTGATTGGCTTCACATCAAGCTTTAAAGTGATGTGCATAACTCCCAAATATCCTACAATTCATTTCATCTCTGAAAACTTCATTGGCAGCGGAACCATTTTTTAGCTTGTTGGGGCCTAGACCCATCTTTAGATATGGCTGCGCGGACCAGCAAAACCCACTATCACTGGCCCTTTCAGCAACGATCAGCTATGCAGACCGAATTCCCACTCGAGGCAATATAGGGGGATACAAGAACTAGGTTTGTGCATCCAGGGGGGTAATCAAGTGTAGCTTTAGGGCTTGTCTCCCTTTCAGTAATTGACAGAGATTCAGAGAACATATCTTGGTACTCATGAAGCAATTCGATGAATATGCTCATCATATCATCATCCCAACAGTCCCAATCTTCATGAACATGGGCTCCACTTTTGAGCCTATGTTGACTTGTTGAGTCTTGATAGGTTGTGCAATGTATGGCATCGCTACTTCAGGACATGCAACCTCTTTTTGTCCTTCTAATTCAAGAATATTGACATCACACGAATCATCCTCACCTTCTTCCATAGTCAGATTGTAACATTCTCGGGCTTGTTCCAATTTCGTATCCTAATCAAGTTGTACCAAATCCCTTGGCTGAGTGGTAATTCAAAATATCCTTCTTTTAATTCTTGAAGAGCATCAACATTAATACAATCCCATCCATCCGTGAAGTTATCAGTTAATAAGAATCCTTCTGTCATCTCATACCAATTTGTGGTTCCATGGCACAAATCTGTTTCAATATTCCATTGTTGAGGTATTGTATCCAAGGTATGGAAGAATATATGCACTCATTCAGGTTGAGGTTCTTTGCCCCAAGCTATAGTATAGCGAGATGAACTCTTGCAAGGATCATCTTTACCATTGTACTTCTCTGCGATCTTAGTGTCTACATGACCAAAGCTGAGCCTTATCATCCTACAAAATTCCTTCCATCTTCCTATTATTTCTCTCTGCACACTCCACCATCGAGCTAGAGTGGACCTCAAGATGAAGTCCAAAGCTTCATACCGTTTTTCTTCAGGTGCCTTCTACTCAAACTCTTCCAAAAATAAGACAATGTTCACAATTGCACCATAAAAAGGCAAGTCACATACCTCTGATGTGCCACAACGCAATGCTTTGGTAAATTTTTTACACCGCTTAGTAGAGACTTCATGCAAGCAGTTCTACCATTGTTCCATTCCTTGTTAGAGTCTAAAACACATGAACTATTATTCTCTCACTAGATTCTACCTTCAGCGGTTGGATTAATCTAATATTTATCCTATGCAGTGATCTTGTAGATTTGATCATCTCAACATCACCGTATTCGTGCTGAATAGGTTCTATATAGCGCACACCTTCAGAGGGGTCCAAAGGTACAACAACCCTAGTACCATTCTTTTAAAATACCATATTTTGAATTTTCAAATTGATTATAGCATCCATGTCATAAGACCAATCAAATGCAAGCAACACATGATACAAATTTCTATCATTAACAATCTAAATAACTACAAAAACATACAATACACTTACTCCATCAATATCTATACTAATGCCATGTAGTCAACCCATAGGGATGACTCTTTGTTGATTTTCTATCCTTTGCTGAATTGGTGACCATTGTAGCTTAGGTCTCCCCATTCGCTCCCATGTTTGTTTTGGAAAAAAATTGGCATCCAATCCAAGATCAAGGATTACTTGATCCATTTCATAATATTTGACATCTAGAGTTAGTCACATTTCTTTGCTAGTTCTTTTCTTATGTTTGTAGACCTTGTGCCCTGCACGTTGTTTCGATTGTTGGTTTTCTTTACAAGCACATTTTTCGATCAACTCCTGCAGCCCATCCATAGCCTTTTGATCCCTGAGCAACTTCATAAATATCCGCAAGAAAGATATCAGAATGGATCGATCAATTTATTGTGATTCAGTAATCTCCTTGGGTATATTCTTCAACGGAATCAATTGTTTCTGCGTTGTTAATGTCGAAGTTCTAGGGCTCATGAAATTATTCTTTGCGTCCATGAACGTTTACCTTTCACGCTATATATCAAACTCATTATTCTTGTCTCCATATTTCCAGACCCATGTATCCTCCATATACTTCTTGTCTCCTTCTTTATCTTCTTCCATACTTATACCACTTCGTGTCACTATGTTGACGCTTAGATCTTCTTTGCATGGTTTGGCTCTCATCATCTGTATGTTCTAGGTAGGCTGCTAATTGTGCTTTTCCTGATTTTTAGCCAAAAATGTAGGAAAATCCTCTATTTCATGGTCAAATGTGCAACAATACCTACATGGTACATCAACGAGATTCTGACAATGTCTGGAGAAATGTCCTGGCTGACCATAATTAGAGCATATGATTTTGTCTGTGACATTTTCTAGTGCCTCCTCCTCGGCCTTGGAAACCTTTTTGCGCTAATATTTACACTACTAATATTTACACTGCTAATATTTGGATGCACTGTTAATGAAAAGTAATTTGGGTGAAAGTAATTGATTCAACACAAAACAATATGAAACATTAACACTTCATATATGTTTCTAGTGAAAATACTTGTTTATGGCGAGTAACCATCTGACATGGATACCATGTATTATCTATGAATATCATTGTCCCATATCTTGGTGTAATGGTCATGAAGAGTCCCATGTTGTGTACATTGTAAAATTCAGTCATGTATGAGCTATTTCTCATGTTATGTATGTTTCCATATTGGTAAGTGTTATTGATGTAAGATTAGGATAATAGTTTCATTGGTTTTGATAGTTGTATGGGAAATATGTGCTTATATACAACCACGTAATTTATTGATCAAGCATTGTACTTAAATTTCATATCACTAAAAAATTCAGTATATGCTCAGGGGGAGCATGGTCATAGCTTGCGCCTAATATTCTTAGTTCATAATAACATATTACACTTATAGTGTTGAGCATATCAACGGAAGTATTTCTCTCATCTTGGTTATTCCATTTGTCGTTGATGTTAAAGGGGGAGATAATAACTTCTTTTTTTGGAGGAGGTTGTCATCATGTCCAAAGTGGGAGATTGTTGGCATTATGGCTAATTTGTTGTCCTTGATTTCAACCTGGATGTAAACTTGTCATATTATGGCATCATCATTGCATAGGTATTGTCGGATTTTGTTGAATTATTGCAGGTCATATGAATATTCGCATAGGTGATGTAAAGGACGAGGAAGCGTATTGATAGGTTTCATTTGAGAAAAATTTAAAATGTGAATTTTACAAATCCATTCCTGAATTTTGTGAAGTAAAGTCACATACATACAAAATTTATGTAAACCAAAGTCGCGTATGCAACCCAATGCATGGAAAATAAAATTTAAAAATGAGAATTTACCATGGTAATATCTGACAATTTTGTGTCGCCAACATCTATTTCACCCCGTCAACGATTACCGACAACATATACCATGGATTTTCCTGAGGTATTAGAAAGGTAAAAGGTTATAAAATGATAAGGAGATCGAGTAGCAATGTGTGCATTTTTTCTGAAGTATTTTACATGATTTGATCTCGAAGACGTGCACAAAAAAACATAAGGAGGAGGCTTAGATCTATCTACTTATTGAATAATGTAATGAAGATCTCACAAAAATAAATATGCTTGGTTGGGCCTTTTCATATGTTTGCTTGTAGGAATAGATTTAGTAATTTAATTGTTGATATGAATATATAATGGCAGAGATATGATTATTTGGGATTACACTAAAGCATGTATGCAATGGTTGTATGAAATATATTTTGTATGTAGGGAAGAGGATAGAAACCTTCAAGTTTGATGTGAATAATTTTTTTTGTTTGTCCTTTCAGATCTATATTGTTCATTCTACTTTGATTTTGCTATTTTTTTTCCTCTACTCCGCTGATGATCATAATATCCAAAGTTTGGTGCAACTATAAGTATGGAGGGTCTTGTTTATTGATCTCTTTCCACATATGCTTAATGATTAATTTTTTTGAAATTTGTATGTGACTTATGTTTCTAAATAATGTGTACATATGCAAATATTACTCTGAATATTCACATGCATTTTCTAAGTCAAACAAGTCTCGATGATATTCTTTCTTATTGTTGAATCTGGTTATTGCTGGTAAATATTAAGGCTTGATGAAGTTTCTCTACTATATGGACTGATTCCAGGATATGTTTTAAGATCTATAGACAATTGTATTGCAAAGAAAGTGCATATATACGCAGGTTTATTTAATATTAGTTGTGTATAACTTCTGATTTTTTATTGGATAGTGTTTGGGTTTGATAGTATTTGACATAGTATGGTATGTGGTGAGCCCTGTTATTGCACCAAGAGTGCTGCAACTCCCATGGTCTGCCCCAATTTACTTTATCAACCCAGGGTTCGTACAAACTTGGAGGTGATAGTGCTATATACACAACAGATGCATTCTATTCATGTCATTCTCTTCCGCTCTACGAAAGGGTGCTACTTCTAGGGGTTCTCAGTGAAGTATGTCACACTTCAATGAAACTAAAATAAATTGCAGAAATGAAATGATAGAAATGAAACTAATTCAATTTGCAGAAAGGAAATGGAAAAAATGAAACTAATTTAAATTGCAGAAAGGAAACTAATTTAGACCACACTTAACTTGTCCAATTGGATAAACACACCCTACTCTATCTATCATGCTCCTATCTATGCAGTTATTCATGACCTAATTCTAATTTGAAGAAGTGTGCTTGCATTTTGGAGGAAAAAGGGCTAAAGAGGCTAATGGAGAGCTTAACACATGAAACATGGCTTATAAGTGGAAAAAGAGGGGTTAAACCTTATAAAAAATTATTATAGCACATAAATGGCTTTGGAAGGGAATGTTTTGAAAAGTGTGATGGCAGAGAAGCGAGAGTACAGTTCGGGAATGGGAGTAAAGTGTGATCTGCGAAAAGGTAAAATCTGTGAAGTGCAAAATGCGACGGGGTAAACATTGTGATTTGCGATGTGGTAAATGTTGCGAAGTGCAATATGCGATATCACAATATCGCAATCGGTTGTTGGAAGAAATAAGTGTTAACAAAAGCCAATTAAATGGTGCGAAATGCAAAATGCGATGACTAATGTGGCGGTGGGACCAGCAGCAGAGCGCGATCACAATATTGCAATCGGCGAATCATATTGGTAAGTCTTAAAAGGAAAGGGTAATTTTTGCGAAGTGCGATTAAGATGTACGGTAGCGGGAGAACCAAGAAGAAAAGGGTGGAGGTCAAACTTTGATGGTTTTTCAAGCGTTTTGCTTTAAAATGTCTGCGATAGCCACAAAATGTGAAAACGAAGGAATAAAAGGCAGACTTAGTCGTGTTGAAGTGTTTTTGGGAATAAAAAGGGTGCAGTAGCTGCAAATAAGTGAAAATAGAAGGGGATAGAAGCGTGACAACAGAGATGGAAAATGAAGCGGGAAGGCAAGGGTGAACTTCTCGGGAACTTTGATATTGATTCCTGCAAACAAACATGTGGATTCATGCATGGGAAAAAAAAAAAGAATGTGTGATAAAAAAAATGAACAAAAATCAATTTTTTGGCCTATGAGAAAGCCTACCCCCCTCGAGCTCTATTGACAGAGATGAGAAGGGAAGTCTAGATCCAAAAATTTTAGAATTTTATCCTCCATTATATTAAGAAAATTAAAAACTACAAAAAAAATTCGAAATAACAACTTGAAACTATCAGAGGCAAGATTAACTAAATGAAAAAAACAAAAAATAACTAATGGACATAAACAAACTAGCTAAATGACAGAAATGAAAGAATGGTAACAGGCAGAGAAGCTGAGGCACATGGATTGGGCCCTAATCCATGAGCCCAGATCTCTGGAACTATATCAACAAAAAGTCATTTGAATACTCTTTGCATTAAAATGAAATTTTATTACATCCCGAAGGTCTTAAACAAAAAAATCCTAATAGAATGGAAAATGGATGGCATGGGATGGAACGGAATGAAAATAGAATGGAATAGACTGTATCGAATGGACCAGAATCAAATGGCTGGACTGTAATGGAATAGAATCAACCCTAATTATCTCTTGATTGGATTTATTTATCCTCAAGGCCAACTACCAACAACTCCCTAAAAAATAGGAAATGAGTCCACTTGACTCAAAGTGAAGTACGGTTTGAGTGCACTTGGTCATGAGTTGCTTAGCTGCCTCTGGAATTCAAATTGCTAGAGACTCCAAGTGAAGTATGGCTGGAGTTCACTTGGTCTTGAGTTTCTTGTATGCCTCTAGAATTCGAATTGCTGGAGGGGATCTCATGAGGATCGTTTGGCTGCCTTTGAAGGTGGACAACCCCCTTGAATATCTCCAATATTTCTCCCTAATTCCCTGATATTCTTCACTCATGATATTCCAGTGGTTGGGAGCAAGTCCCTAAATTATGTCCTTCTCCAAATCTGCATAATCTGCCAAATATCATCACAATATTCTACAAAAATAACCAATATTAGGAAAAATATGCAATTACCTTTAAACCTTCCTAAGAAAATATTAAAGCGTAAGAAAACATTATTAAGTGCAGAAGGAGAGATTTAATATATCGTTTCATGTGCATAAGGAAGGTATATGGGCTTAAGAAAGGTTAGATGGGCCTTATTTTATGTCCAATTTAGAGGCCCATCAGTATGGTAGCAATAATATTTCTAAGCAGAGGATCTAATATTATTCGAACTTGGTTTGTGTTGAGCCTTTGCTTGTTTGGAAGTATAGTGGTATATTGGATTTAGTTATTCAATGCTTAAATTAACTTTGGGTTGTGGGTCTAGTTAGAAATATTTTGAAAAGTGTCCTACCATATTAGTGTTGTTGCGGGTGGTCCCAATATGAAATATTCTGAAACGTGGATCACATGAAGTCTAAGGAAGTAGCATCTTCCTTCGAGAAGTAGCTAGAAAATATAGTAGAGGCATTAGCCATTAGCAGGTAGGAGCCTGCGAACTAGAAAAAGGTTGCACCAATGTAAGATGTAAAAAATATTTATAATTATAATAATAGGACAAAGCAGACAACAAAATTATGGTTTTTCTCCCAAAATAGGTTTCCACCTAAAATATCAGCATTCATATGTGTTTTGTGTTGATGTGTTGATGATGTGTCAGATCCTTATGGTTCATGTGCTTCTATGATTATTGTTGCTAATTCTTTAATGAACATTGTTAATAATTGATCAAAATTGTCAAAAAGATAAGTAATATACATATATGTTGTTTTCACTCTCTAATAACACATACATACATGAGTTTTCTAAACAAGAGTCATGTATAATTTTCTGAATATGCAATTGAAGATTAAATGAAATGAAGTACTAATTCATCCCCCCTCTCAGTATTTCTTACAATAAATCACATCTACATGATATGGTCTTGACTAGCACTTCTACCCACTTTAAAATTTCATAGACCACGCTCTTTCTCCACCTTAATCTTCGAGCTTCCCACATGACCCATTTAAGGTACAATTATCTTTGACCATCATTGATGAAATTACAAAATTGATGTTTCTTGACCTACTGAAGGACAATCTTGATATTGAACCACTCTATAAACTAACTTCCATCTATCAAAATGAAGTGAACTACAATTTTGATAGTTTTAATTTTTCTAGGAACTAAGCATATTCAACAATAAATTATGCAACTAACCTTTCTTTACATACACAATTACACACAAAAAACAAAAAATTGTAACAAATGCTATGATTGATAGTTGTTTTAGAAAAGTATGAGAGCCTCTTTATCATCATTTTCATGGTTTGAGAAGTCTTAAAGGTTGGCCTCTAGTGGGTCTTCAAAAGTAGCCACGTTAGTTGATTCTTTTAATTTTCCATTTAAGAGATATTTTACATGAGTTTTGTCGCTGAATGTTGTGTGTCCATCTCTTCGATAGTAAAAATATTCCAGCGAGTTCATGGTTTTATTGACTCTACGGTTGGAGAATAGTGTCATATCAACATGTGAACTGTCCTTTGCGTCACTTGATTCGTCCTCTTCTCTTACGCTTGGAGTGTTGCAATAATTTCATCTAATGATCAAGACGAAAATTGTCTTCTCGTGAAAATAACAATATCATAATTTGAATATAAGTTGTTTAACAAAATAACCTTAGCATCTTCTTCTTCTCTTTTTTCCTTCATTTCCTCCAACTCCCTTTTCAGTGATTTTAGATCATTTATTTGTAAAAAATTATATCCATCATACATTTTAAGTCTAAATAACTGGAATTTTGTGGAGAATTGTGAATTTACAGTTTTTTCCCAAATATCTTACTTAAATCTTCCCATATTTGGGAAGAATATTTTTCTATGTCTATAGCATGAAGTTGTGAATCTGAAAAATAGAGTCGTTTAATGGACTTAGACCTCCCTTCTCTTTTTAGCGACTTAGTTAATTATTTAGGGTCTTGATATGTTGGTTCTACTCCTTTTACTAAGCTAAATAAGTTTGTGTGTATCAAATTCATTTGGACCATCCTCTTCCAAGCATAGACGTTTGAGCGATTGAGTTTTTGAAGAACTATTTCTTCCACTACTCTATGTTTTTTAACTCATGTGGTGCCTTTCTCCTTTTGATCACTTTTTTCTGACAGTGGTGAATGTATGTCCTTGTGAACTGCAAATGTTCTCAAGGGTCACGGCTCTTGTTACGGATCTGATGGATGGCTCCGATTCTCAGTAGTCTAGTTTATTCAAATCTTAGTTGCGTAGAAAAATGGAAAAATCCTCTGAAATCTGTAGTAGAATGTGTTACAATTTTTTTTTGCAATAAGATCTAAGTTTTCCGTCTGTAGCACATTTATTATGCTCATAACCGAGTGAATGAAGCGGAAATTCTATCATAGTAATATAGAATCTTCATGGAAACAAGATTATATTCAATCATTTCAGAGCCAGTGGACATAGTTTTGACTGAAGGCGAGGAAGATACAAAATTGAACGATAGCATCACCCTTCCATGGAGTGATGATGACGGTGGTTGGAGTGTTTTATCATTTCAACCAATCAAAGAAAAAAGTAGAAAATTTCGATCTATTGTTTGATGCTATCTGAATTTTGGTAATATTGCAACCATAGACTAATTCTTAGACTAACTCCAGAACTCTGGCAACATTCATTAGAGGGAAATTAATGAAGGAGCCTTTCTTTCACACACTTTGACCACTTGTCGCTCTACTAAGGACTATCCTTGAAGCATCAATTACCGATAGGCCAAACCACAGCCTGGCTGAATTATGTTTCCTAGTGCTTGATTCGATTTTGGTGGCTCTCTTTCCCATAAAATTCAACACATTTTGACCACCAATCAACTTATTGATACCTAGGAAATTCATAGTCTCTCACTCCTCACACATTTTCCTGGGCCCGCTTGTGAAGAGTAAAACAAGAAAGAAATCATACACACACAATTATTTGTCCATTACATCACAAAACACTCAAATACTTGACATATTTATAGTGATTATAAGATCCAACAAATTATAAACTAAGAGGTTATTTGTTGAGAAAATATATCAACAATCACATCCACTCAACAAAACAAAACCTACATGTATGGTATTGTAAGTCTTAATTTTAAGATATTCTAATAAAGCTATCAAGAAAATAGTTTATAAATATCTTCAATTCAATTTAAAGCCTCATATATGGATCAAATTCAATTCAAAAAAATAAAATAACAAGTGTTGAAGGGAAACTTAGTCTTTCTCATTTAAATAGAAATTATGCTTTTAGAGAAATTGTAGATTAATATATGAAATAGGAAAATTAATTTCCTCCTAAGAAGTAAAAACTTGCATTAATTTTTAGTGGCTAGTAATAACAAGTATGAAAATTTAAATTTTTACTCAATGTAAATTGATCACCATAATTATATATAAAAATAAATGAAAATTAAAAGTTATTTACTTAAATAATATATAAAAATAATATTAAAAATAAAAATTTATATTTATAATAAAAATTATTATTAAGAATAAATAAATATATTAGAATTCCAAAAAATATTATGATTTACGAGACCCCATCGTGAATGAAAAAAATGCATGAAAAAATAAAAACGAGTAGTAGATAAGTTGTGAAAAGTAGATAGAGGAGAGACTTATGAGCCTTATCAGTTTTTCCTATAAGACTCTCGTAGACCCCACCATAAGGAAGAAAATATAGGGGGATAAAAAGATGTTGATCAAGCAATAAAAAAAATATGGAACAAGTGATGCATTTTTCCGTTTAGGGATTCCTGCTAAAGGATGAAAGTGCAATACAATGTAAGACACATCGGTTAAGGAGTTACAAAGAATGAATTAGTTATTTTCTTACTCTAAGAGGCTCAATTGGACCCCAACCACCAATTAACTGAATGCCACTAACTTCTTTGAAAGATATATATATATATATATATATATATATATATATATATATATATATATATATATAAAAGTTTTTCATCCACCATTTATAATGTCAGAAAAATAAATATTCCTAGCTCAAACAATTTTAACTGATCACTGTAATAAAAATTCTTAACAAAAAGTATTTTAACTCATTATTATAAAAATACATTTTTTTTATTAGTACAACTCATTTTAAAACATAAAATTTTCCAACTAAATACATATAAAAAAATTAATATTTTGATCAAAAAGGTATTTTTTAATGTTTACTTGTTTTACGGATCTCATAGAACATTTATATAATAAATAAAGTGGTAAAATAAAAATATTGTCAAGTTTTTAATTCAATACAAGGAAAATACCTTCTCACAAAGGTTATAAATGAGGATTTTAGAGTTATAAAATTGACTAAAATTGTCAACAAAATATTTGCTACAACATATGTTTATGGTAACAAAGGTATTTACAAAGTTTTTAACGAAATTTCATCACAACTAAAAAAAAATGGGTGGCCAGAAGTTTTACAAATGTATTTCTTATCGGTGCGCTTCATATGTGAATGCACCAACGCATTTTAACTTGTACACACCAGTGCTGTAAACATACCAAACACTGGGATGGAAAACAAATTTCGGAAGCCCCGAGCCATTTAATAACGTCCCGGTGTGTGTCACCAACAAATACACACTGGGCCGATAGAAGGTGCATGCATCGATGCCCGTTAAGGTGTAAAAATGCACTCGATCATTAAGGTGTAAAAATGCACCAGGTCGTTAAGTTGTAAAAACGCACTGGCACATTAAAGGCAAACCATACCGGTGCATGCAATTCTTATTCACCCGGGTCTTAGCCATCGATAAAGTGCACTAAGCATTCTAATTGGTATTGGTATTTGGTGCAATGCACATAGGCCGTAGAAACGCACCGATACGTCGTATCATACAGAGGCACCAGTGTTCATTTTCTATTTTTTAGAAACATCGACCTGTGATAGTATAATTATTGTGACTTTTTTAAATTCATTATTCCTCTAACGTTGACACATATCTTATCGCAGTATTCATATAAATTAAATTTTCATTAGTGCATTTGAATGTGATATTTGGATGATTTTTTTATATAATATCATCAAATTTCGTATCTCTTCATTATAATATTTAATAATCCATATATTTAATCAGTGGTGTAACATTTCACAATGACAATGGATAACACAATAGAATAAATTAAAGCGTACTATATATATATATATATATATATATATATATATATATATATATATATATATATATATAACACTCTTTGTCACATAAAATGGGACAATTATCAGTATCCCTTTGTCTTTCAATTGGGACATTATGTCCATTAATTAAACAAAATGTTTAGTTTAACAAACAGATATTTCAAAAAATACAACGCCTTTCATTGATATTCAAACATATTAATCATCATTCTTCATTGGAACAATTGCCACTACTCGAGCTACTTCCATGACTTGGGTTATTTGAAGGAATGTTTTGTTCATTGTGTTGATTGTTTTCTTCTTCTTCAAGTTCCATCTACAAACATAAAAATAAATTGTAATGAGTGTATCTATATTGGTGAGAATAATGAGAATTGAAATATTAAATAATATACATCAATGTAAATCGAAAAGAAATGTACTATAGGAATACTTGACTCGTGAACTATACACATTCTTTCAAAACCAAATTTCATGTCTTCTTTCAACAATTCATTTGTTGGCGCAGTTCCATACTTTGTTTCCTGCATGTTTTAAACCCCCTATCAAATCATAGATTTCATATAAAACATTTTTTTGTTCTATTAATTATAGACCGAGCTAAGTAAAACAATATAGATACTTACAAATTCCACAATTAATTTCTGATATACCAACATATATTGACAATCCATATTTAATCCAATGTCAATCAATTCTTCTCATGGTTCTTCTTTGTATGTTAGCACCTGCTTCAAAACATTCAATGATGATTGTTGTAAAACAACTTAAAATATAAAAAAATGAAATCTAGTTAAATTGTTATAAGAAAGTAAAAATTACTCAAAAACTTAGATATCAACACTTTTCTTCCTTGTCATCCTGTTTTACATGCTGAATGGGTTCCATTTTCTTTACTTTTCTGCAAGAAAATACTTTAAAATTAATGTTTAATGCTAAACTATTTATTTTATGTAGCTAATCAAAAAAATCAATGATTACGTATTACATTTGAAGCATGTTGTTGTTTAGATGGCTCCTCCTGCGATGCAATTATGTTCATTTCTTTAACCATCTCCTTGTACACCTTTTTGGACATTCCTACTAGCATATTTATGATATCAGCTCCTTCATCCTTTTACATTTTTATAAACTTCCTGAAAAAGTAACATGACAATAAACTATTTAATTTTTATATTGATATATGAAAACTAAATATAACAAAAGTGATATTTATAAATGATTTCTTTGTAGTAATACATACATATAATTTTAGAAAAAACATTAAAGGAATATTACTTTTTCAATCCTTTTTTGTTACGTTGTTGTACGTTTTTGCTATTAAAAGTGTGACATGTCTCATTAACCAATTCTATGGAAACTCTTCCTGTAGTTTAAATAAAATTTGGTTCTTAGAATCATTGGAGTGATTTTTGTATTGTAAGTGGAAATAATGTCTATGCATTCATTCCAATAGACCCTCAAATTTTTGTAAAATTTTTCCCCCTTTCGTTAACCTCCCGCACCACTCTAGATGAGCTAAGGAGCAATTCATTTTCATTTCATGTACTATTTTTTTCTTCTCTTAGAACAACATTCCTTTTCCTCGTTGTTGGTCCCTGTAGAACATTAAACATATCTAAATTAATATATTGTTTGAAACATTTTATCTAATATTTTTAAGTATATTATTAATTAAAATTCAAAAAATAACTTCATATTGGATCAATAGTATTTTTTTCATTCACCTGATTCATCCTTCTGCAATTTTTCCATCAAGATTTTACGCTCGTCTAGCCTTAGACCAGAAATAATCTTATCGAGCTTTGTCGTTTTGTGGCTCTGCATGATACACACTAAAAAATACATATTAGTTAAACTTACATATAGTTCAAAAATAATAATTTTTGTAAATAATTTACAAAGAACTTGGATTTTTTTCTTTTTTGGATGTGCTATCAATATTTTGTTACTCGAACTCTTGTCAGCCATTTCTTTATCAATATAAAACTTGTAAAATTCATTAATATATGTTATAAATAAATCACACACTTTTGAGGTAAAAAAAAATCAAATTAGATAAACGTTGTGTATATGTAAATTAAACGCCCGATGCGACTTTCGCAACTTACGCACCAAAAATGATGTGGTAGGTTCTTATAAACGCACTGCCAATACAGTAAAAACATTGTATGGTGCACTTTGTCAATAGGAGACCCGGTGCATTAAATTAATACCGGAGCACCGATTAACATAAATATAAATTAATAAAAAATTATTTTTATCAAACAGTGTTTTTTTTCAATACGCGCCCTGTGCATTATACTAAAATCGCGCACTTGTGAGTTATTTTAAACAATTCACACCGATTGGGATCTGTCTTTAGAAGTCGTCCAGTGGGTTAGATGTCATACGCCTATATATATAGTAATACAAACCTTATAAATCTAAAATGAAAAATCCTAATTGTGAAGTCACATAAACAAGAAGAAGCATGGGTTTAATGAAGAATGGATTTTTTTTATTTTTTTTATTTTTTTTCTGAATTTTAATTAAATGTAAATAGAAATAGAGATTGTAAATGATTTTATTAGTAAAATTTTTACCATGCATGTATAAAATCTAATAGAAATTGTAAAAAAAAATAAAAAAAATGTTATAGTAAAATTGTTACTACAAGGTTTTTGTGTGAATCACCAGATGTTTCAAATTTTGATTCTCTGAATAGTGTTGTTGTTCGAAAGTATTTTTCTTCTCCACAGTGCTCTCTTGCTCTAGGTATGTCTCTCGTGCAAATCCCTCCCTGAAATTTTTTTCAAACATAATGAAATAGTCAATATATTTTACTATTTAAAGATTTTTTTATGAAATTAGATTTCCAAAAATCATTTTCTGCTCATTTTTCAGTTTACTTGTTTTTTTTCACTTAAAAAAAATAAAGTTGCACTTTTTTTTTCCCGATATTCGGTGTGTTTGTTAACTAACAGCTCCGGTGCATCCAGTTAACAATACATTAACACTGATAACAATAACTCCTTCTTTAAGGAACCGAAATTACGTTTAGGTATGTACACCAAAATTAATTGTTGATTTTTCTCAAATGCTGGGATAAAATATCATAATTATATAAAATGGACAATTATTCAAAATCTAGCTTGTTCCATAATATTTCTCAAAGTCCATCGCAGAGTTCTCCCAATCCATCTCGAGATGTAATTACTTCAATTTTTATTTATATTTTCATTATCTATTTGATTTTTTTATCCATGTCAATCAACTAAAATTAATGTATACAAATTTGTAGGTTCATGAAGATTCAAAATCGAGTTTAGATGCACAAAATTTTCAAAATGTTCCAAAACATTGGAAGCTCTGATCAGGAGCAGCATACCTTAAGGCCACAATCGTAGGACAATGATGGTAATAATTGTTTGGTATAATGTAATTATTTCAACATAAAACCAATTAATCATTCATTGATGTGCTTACTAATTGATATCATCGATTTTTTACTAATCATGTTCAAATATATTTTTTGAAATTATTAGGATTCTAGCGATGATGAGAGACCTACATACCATATTATGTTGCACCCCGTGACAACATAAAATCGAGAGAAAATTTAATTAAGAGAAAACACAAAGAGGAACGATAACAAGAATGGTTGAATCAACCACCTATTCAATTCCCACTATGTCCAGATTCACCAATCAGGAATGACTACAAAAATAGTAATTCTTCACAATCTGACAATGGAGGCAATCAAATAGAGGCTGGTATGGAGGATAACTTAAGGGATACGACTTCCATGGAGACAATGTTCTTAGAAGCCTTTCAAAACGATGATCAACTAACGAATGATGCTCATATCGCTAATACATTTTTCGAAAGCCTTAAATTTTCTTCCACTACCCCTCTCTTTGGACCTGGTGGTTAGTAAAATTCTACCGAGTTGGGGAGAAAAATGTTACTGTACAAATTGAATGCAAAATATGGCTTGTTGAATGCATGTTTCTCAAAAATTTTGAGGTAATTGACCATCAAGTCCCTTATATTTTTAGAAATATTGTCACACAATCAAATTTACAAATGGTCATTTTTATGAACGCTAGTATCTATTGGCATTGTACATTTAATATTGTCTGCCAACTACAAGTTATTCAAAGATAAGGTTCCTCCGAGTGATAATGTCTTACTCGATAGCTATGAAGAGGCAAATAAATTGTTGAAAATGTTGGGTGTTGATTAAATATCATAGCATGCATGTCCAAATGATTGTATCCTATATAGAAGAGAATATGTAGAGAAAGAGATATGTCCAAAATGTGGGCATGACAGGTATGATAAATAAAAAACGAAGGGTAAATCACATGGTCCTCCTTTTAAGATATTGAGGCACATGCCTATAATCCCATGGATTCAAAGGCTCTTTTGTTGCAAAGAATTAGCTATGTTGTAGGGATGCCATGTCTCACATAGAAGTGAGTTGGGATTTATGTGAATCCCAACAGATTCAATAGCCATGAAGCATATACAGGATACATGGGCTAAAAAATTAAGGAATGAAGTACGAAGTCTGTGACTTAGCATAGCCATGGATGGTGTCAACCCATATTCCCTCTAGAACACCAACTATTTTATTTGGCCTTTAGTAGTGATCAATAAGAATATTCCCACATGGTTTTCCATGAAGAATGAACATGTTATGTTGGCTCTCATACTCGCTCGTAGACGACCAGTGAATAATATGGATGTCTACATACAATCACTGGTAGATGAATTGAAGGAATTATGGGATGGGATAAATGTGTATGATGTATCAAGAACCATCGCAGTAGAGAGGAGTTTTACGTTGTATGGCATATGTGCTTACACGACACATGAATATCCAGGCTTAAGAGTTTTCTTTGGTAAATTACATGTTTATTTATTTGTTTATATACATAAAAATATTCTTTTGTATATTATTGCATGTGTTTATAACTTTGCAATGCCATTATCCTTTGTTCGTGCATGGGTGTGTGAAACATGACTTCCCCCAAGACCTAGGATGTGCCATATCTGAATTATCTGCATTTCTATGTTGGATCGTATCAAAGGAGATTCATTTGGCTAGCATTCCACGGTGGCGTCAAGAGATAGTTGAGATTGTTTGTATGTTTGAGAAGGAACTTCCAACGAGTTTCATGGACTTACATGTTCATCTTCTAATCCACCTAGTCAATGAAGTTGAATTAGCTACGGTGGTTTCTTTTCATTGGATGTTATTCTTAGAGACGTACATGAAGAAATCGAAAGGTTTTGTTGGACAAAGGGAAAAACCTGAGGGGTCTATGGCAGACGGGTACATATCATATGTGTCTTTCAATGATGCCAGTGAGTACATCAAGCAGATTGACAACACACCAGGTGTGGTGATTTGGGAAGATGAAAGGGATGAAGGCAAAAGAGAAGGGGAGCTTCTCCAAATGAATGGAAAAAGGAACTGGATAAAGAGTAAGCGACTTATAATTTTTCAAATTTACACAAAGTAAATATTTAGGTTGAACTTCGATATAATGTATATTTTTATCTCATATGTACCATATTTTGGTTTGATTTCATCAACGAATGCAGAAGTGGAAGAAATCAATAACTTTTTTATTTACAATTCTGAAGTGACACAACCATGGGTCGCATTGTATGAACAAAAGAGGATGAAATAGGATAGTGACAGGAAATAATTTAGATGATTGAATGGTAGAATCATGCCTTATCCCGATCATATAAAATAAAATATGTTAATTATATGCCCCAATAGTTGGTTTTCTAACCAGGTCAAAGATAAATACAGTGCAATGAGTCATTACCCACATGTTGAAGAGGATGTGATAAACATATGGATTGGGTGTAGACACTCGATAATAATCTATTTATGTACATTTTAAACTTAATAATGCACCCTTCAAATGTAACATCTATATTTTATATTTTAACAACTAGGTTATTAGACACTTGACTAAATATGATTTTTTAACTTTTTTATAGGTGCATTTGTTCCCATCTATGTTGGCATATGGACACCATTTTCAGATAGAAAATGTTGGTGACGGACACTTGACAGAAGAATGTGGAGTGGAAGTCGAGTTTGATCAATCTATTTGAGCTAGCCACCATCATCAAAACCTAGTTCGATGGACGTTAGGTTATTTCATAAAGATACAAGAGATCATTGAAGTGGACTTCTCTTATTTCCAATGTGTTATTTTTAAGTGCAAGTGGTGGGACACCTTTTATCTGAATAATGTAAAGGAATATCGTGATAGTAGGCTGATATGTATTAACTCTATAAATATGTGGGATGAAGCAAAGGAGCCTCGTGTCTTCCACAAACATTGTAACCAAGTTTTTTTTTACCCACATATCTTGGACAGGAATTGGTGGTTCATATTGAGACATGACCCTTGATCAAAAGATATTTTTTAGAACAATATTGTTATCATGCCAAGTGAGCTGGAAGATAATGAGGGTGATCATGAGAATAGAGAATGATATGGTACATGTGATATTTCATCATTTATACTATTTAAGATGGGTTTTTATAAAGAAGATGACTTAACTTTATGACTAAGACTCTTTTTTTCCAAACATTATAATATGTATTTTGAATTAATTGGTTTGAATTGTGTTAATGTTAAAATCATTTCACTTGATAATTTGCAATTATTTTGATCTCGAAAACAATGCATTGTATCAAGTTCTTTTTTTTTGTCAATTCCTAAAATAATATAAGTACTTGATTTCTTTAAATTGTTTTTCACTATATCATTACCTAAATAAATGCACGTTATATATATATATATATATATATATATATATATATATATATATATATGTATATATATATATATATATAGATATATATATATCTGTGTGTGTGAATTATATCTTCAAATTTAAAAAAAAAAGTATTAATGTATACTGCTATTTCTGGTATGTAAGGTCATAATTAAATAATGATAATTCTAAACATGAATTTATTTGCATTTTTTTATAAACTTTATTATGTTACAAAAATTCATATTATTCTAGATTTATTATTTTACAATTATTTATATTCATACAAATTTACGATTTTATAATTTTACAATTATGGTAATTTAACAATATGTACGACAAACACTTTACTTACGGTAGTTATGGTTCAAAATTGACAATTAAATTACAATTTTAATAAAATTGAATCATGGCAATACGTACAATTAATTTTACAATTTTACAATTTCACAATACAATTACAATTTTACAAATATTTTATATACAATTACAATTACAATTTTACATATAATTACAATTACAATCACGATACATACAATTACAATTATAATTTTACAAATTTAAAAATTTTACGATTTTGATAAAAGTGATTCATGTCAATACATATACATACAATTACAATTACAATTTCACAATTTCACAATAAATTACAATTACAATTTTACTATTTTACATACAATTACAATTAAAATTAAAATTACAATCATGATACATACAATTACAATTACAATTACACAATTTTGCAATTACCAATACACAATATTTAATAAATAGCATGATTTAATATTAAAAATTAACATCATGATCATGATAACCTGTAAAAAATCTTTCGGTAATAATCACATGCAATGGAACATTGTCGACGTGTTTCGAACCAACCAGTGTGGTTCATCATCAGGACTAGGTGAGAGATCAGATCAAGACATTAAGTTTAAATAGATGTAGAGAAGGCTAAACTAGCCATTAGGAAAAACGACTAGTTTGACTTTTATAATTTTTTTTTTTTTTTAAATATAATTGTTATATTTTTTAATAACAATTATATTAAAAAAAAAAAAAAAAAATTGTAAAAGTCAAACTAGTCGTTTTTCCTAACGGCTAGTTTAGCCTTCTCTACATCTATTTAAACTTAATGTCTTGATCTGATCTCTCACCTAGTCCTGATGATGAACCACACTAGTTGGTTCAAAACGCGTCGACAATGTTCCATTGCATGTGATTATTACCGAAAGATTTTTTACAAATTATATGATGGATCACAAAAGCATAGATTCCAAAAAGATCATGATAACCATCGTACAAAAATCATATTCTAAAATACATGTTCAAATTTTCTAACATCATCTAATCATCGTGATCATGATCATCTAACAAAACACAAGCCTTGTATAACATCATCACAACAGAAACATCAAATATACATTTCATGTCAAATAAATGTTATCACATACACATCTATCTGCAAGCACATTAAATGAACATATCTAACTTGACCTAACATTATACAGATCATGATGAAGACGAACATGTAAATTAAGTACATCAACATGAACATAAAATACATGCACCATATATATATATAATTTGTCAAAAATATACAACTATAATAGAGCTACATATAAATGTCAAATATCTGGTGGTAGTACATCAATACTATAACTAGTACTCGAGGCCTACTTATTTGATGGTGGCTCATGCTTATATGGATGTGCCTACTCAGCCAAGGGTGCCTGCTCAATTGATGGTGCCTACTGATGAGATGGACATGCCTGCTCAGGAGGTGCTTGCTTAGATGGTGTATTCTCAGGAGGTGCCTACTGAGATGGTTCCTTCTCATATGGACATGCCTACTTAGGAGGTGCCTTCACAGATGGTGTCTACTCAGGACTAGTTCCCTCTCGAGATGGTGCCTGCTCAAAACATGCCTCCTGAGGACTAGGTGCTGGCTTCTCATATCTGACGCAAGGTGGAGCACGAGGTGGAGTACTAGAATGATCACTCCCCTCAGGATCATGATCATCCGATGAGCTACTATGTCATGCATCTCGATGGCGCCTATCCCTCCTAGCCATCAGTAGCCTAGAAGATCCGACGATATGACACATAAGGCTCATCAAATCGTGGATCTTGTCCCTCCAAAGCTCTGCGAGCGTACAATCATCTTGGATCCCTCTGATTGTCACTGGGAAGATTCTGTCATCAACTAGGATTCTACAGAGTCGGTCGCTCAACTCCATCCTGAATCGAATTCCTACCCTACGTCGCATGCCCACGGGTATCTGCACTTGAGGATCTTTGTCGCCCTGATCTGTGACCTCATCCATCTCCTCGTCATCTACAGGATCATCTGGTGGGGGTGGAATCATGTCCCCAAATAATGTGCCAATATATAAAAAATATATAGTACACAACAATAATTAGACAATTTCATTAAACAATTTAATAAAACAAGTTAAAGAATGTGTTAGAATACATTTAATTCTAATTAATTAAGACAATAAAATGAAACTATATCAATTTAAAGTAAACATTAATATTACCTCTAGGATCTGGTGGCTCATCCTGTGTGAAGGGGATGTTGTTACACCCTCACCAATACAAACCTACGTAAGGACATGACACTGTTAGTCATCAGTATTTTTCACTTGTTGGTGATTACTAGTTCTAACAGCCAAGTTTTCTAGCAGCTGATCTAAAATTTTTCAAATTTTCCAGCTGGAAAACACCCATAATTTTTTTTTTCCCTCTTATTTTTTAGTCTGCCTTGACGAGATGAAGCCTCATTATCAAATCCTATCTAGCCTCAGCCATACTAGTTTGCCCATCAGCTCTAAAGAAACAATCCAAATCTGTCCAAAAAGTCTCCCCTAAGTTAGGTAGTGGTGCTTTAAGCATTTCTCCCTTGGCAAACCACTCTAAAGCCAAAGAACCTCTACCTGCTATAGACCATTCATCACAGACCTTCCCATTCTGCAAATAAAGTTGGTTACAGCCCTAGGTCGCGCTACTAATACACCCTCAAGTCTCAGCAATACATGTACCATAAGTCAAACCGATTCTAGGTGTTTTTACAGTATTTTAAATGGATCTTTCAAGGACAGAGGCATACCATCATCCCAGAAGACAATATTTGGCTCCACATGAGAAGACAATTGCTTCTCAATGTGATCTTGAGCCAGGGATGCATCTACAGAGCAGAGAATTGTTTCATAAAGCTCCTGCGATCACACTCAAAGCATGAAAGGACAGTGAAAGGAAAAATAACACTGTTAAAAGGCTGATGATATGACATGACTGAAAAACCTCCTTCATCTATAAGCAGAGGGTTTGAATACTGAAGAACCTACTTCATTTCATAAGTAGAGGGTTGAAGACTAAGAGCGCCTCCTTCTTCTATAAGCAGAGGGCCAAAGGTAAAGTTTGTTTTTGAGTTTTTCAGTAACTGTGAAGACAAACTTTGAAGTACGGTAAGACAACAACTGAAGGTCTCTGCATGAAAATGATGATTAAAGGCAGAGGTAAAGCAGTGGACTTTAAAGTTGGTTTGCATGAGTTTCATTATCTTTTGAATTACAATACGAAGCTTATAGGTTGATCATGAGTGAAGAAATATTATGAAAGCAGATGGCCAAAGGAATTCAATAGTCTTAGCCTGTAAATAACTTATGTCATCATGTATAAGAGAAAACACTATCAGTATGTTCATCAGATAGCCTTCATGTGGTTGAGACAGAGGTTGAAAAGAAACCAAGCATTTGTCAAAGTAGGCCTCCTTCATCTATAAGCAGAGGGCCAGAGCAGTAATTGACTTTAGGGTTTTCACTAACTGAGAGACAAATTGTAAGAACAGTAGGGGATAGTTGAAGGCTTCTAAGCAGAGAAATCATGTCAAAAGCAAAGGGAAAGCATGAGTACTGTAACTATCAAAGAGGTTGGCTTATCTCATATCATATTTTGCTTCCAAAGACAGTCTGGAGCCAAGAAGTGTACAAACTTTGCTGAGGGGTGTGATTTCCTTAAAAGGTTACAAAAACTCATCTCCTTGATAAACAGGCTTAACCTTTAATCTTTGTTCCTTTAAACAAAACAGAGTTGAAAAGTGGTTGAAATCAGCTGGGTTAGACACAGGCCCAAGGGTGATGATTATTTTTCAAAGGGTACTGTTTTACCTGTTCATGAAGAAATTTCTTTCAATTACTCATCATAGTGGACAGAATGAAATTTGAGTTTAGTTTTTCCCAAAAAGGTAGTGCAACTGAACACACAGGTTCATAAAGGTGCAAGAAGGATTATGGTATGTATTTCAAGGTCAAGAAACACACTCAAAACCAATAGAGCATGCCACTGTTACGAATGAAAGGCCTGCTCCTTATAAAAGAGGTCAAAGATACCTTGCTGGTACATTTTGAGCAGAGGAAAAGTTTTTTATAAAAAATGCCCTTCTTGATGGACAATAGACTGATAATAGTAAAGCTCAGGTTAGTACAACTGGGTTTCACCTCACAATCAAAGAGAAAAGCCTTTTGAAGAATGCATTTACTGTCACTATGTGGTGTTAAGTCAGTTTTCCCTCTGACAAGCAAATGTAAGTAGAGGAGAGACATGTTTCCCCCTTTTATAAGCAAACAGTGAGAGGAGTTGGCCCTTGAATGTTTTTTCTTATAAGTAAAAAGGTTCATATCTATTCAAGCTGTTAAAATAGCATGCACGGCCTTTGCCAATGTTATTTAGAGTATGGGCCCCTCATAGCCTGTTCAAAATCCCTGTGGTTGTGTTTTCAAATAAGCAAAGGCATTGGTTTAAAGAGAGAAGCTTTCAAACCCTCACAAGTCAAACTCAAAGGTACTTTGGATTTTTCACTTTCAAACGGAGTTAAGGACCGTTGCAAATCTATTTTGAAATTCCAAAACACAAACGACACTCCTCTTATTGTTCACGAGACTAGAGAAAGAAGTTTTGAGCGAATTCACAGAGTTTTTTGGGCTTAAAGATTGCGCGGCATGCCTGTACAGTTGCGCGGCATGTTTAGGTGCATTTTTACAAAGAGAATACACAGTCGTGTGGCGCGCCTGTAGGTGCTGGTCACGACTACCCGACAAGTGACCCGACAGCTTGTTTTGCACGACGCTCTCTCATTATAAATGTGCCGCACATATTTCAAGCCATCAAAACACCTCCAAAAGTTTTCAAAGCTTCTCAAACCCTCAAGCAAAGCTTGCCATTGAAGTTTCGAGGTATTCTAGGTGCCTCCTTAGTATTTTTAAATTTCTAAAAAGATGTTGAATGCTGTGTTTTTCAAAAGACTAAATGTTGGCGAAAGGGTGAAGGTCTTGGTAGGAATTTCAAAGTGATTTGTTAAAAGTTATTGACAAAGTCTATCACAGTGGGAGACTGGTAGGAGTGATTCATTAGTTTCAAAAACCTAACAATCCGCCCTCAAAACAAGTTAAAAGGTGAAGGCACTATTTGAAGGCAGAAACACAGTATTTGAACAAATGAAACAGTGGGCATATTTTCAACAACGGTAATCATACATATGTTACTTTGTCACTGTCAAAGGTCATCTCTGTGTGGTGAAGAGAAAAATCAATGCTGCCTTTTTGTCCATGAAACAGACTTTAGTAAGGGGAGCTTCCATTACAATTCAAAGGTGTTTTAGGCAAAACTGTGTATGAGAAATAGTAAATACAAGGAGGTTGTTTTTGATTGAGAAGAGTTTTGTTTTGCCTTTGTTTAAAATACAACGCTGTCTTGTTGTAACCAAAACACCAAGAGCCCTGTGACCTTATCCAAACACAGAAAATCACTTTGACTGTGTGTGCCTTTTGTTTGACTGTGTGCTTATCATTAAAATTATTTGTTGAGTATGATACAAATGGAAAACAGTGCTTTGGAAAGTGGAGAGAATTTTGTGTTAAAAAAGTCATCTCACACAGCATTTGAAACAAATTTGCCTTATCAAACAGTGATTGATAGGTGAGACAGAGTTGTGTTTGAAAAGACATTTCAAAAAATCTTTTGATGCAGTTTGGTTTTACAGAGAGCATCCATAACAAGATGCCTCTCAGGAAAGATAGTAGGAGTGGATTGCATAAGAGATATGAACCTATTTCCACTGAAGAAGTGAATGCCCACCCATCAGTATTGTTCAATTTCCATGAGGTGGGATGTTTAGATTTTTGTCAAAGGGTGCAAGAGGTGAAGAGTTTTTCTCCTTTGACACACCTTTGCGCTTTGAGGTTTCAAGATAAGCATTTCCAATTGGCAGGCCTTGACTTCAAGTTCTCCCCAAGATCAATCTCCAAGGCCACTAAAATTCCCTATATTCGTGAGAAATGGTTTAAACAAAGCCATTTGGACTCAGATGATTACAAGCCCTTCTTAAAGCCTGAGCGCAGAGAATCATGTCCTTCTATTTTCCCTTTCCCATATATTTTAGCCAGCTACGCCCCTCTCATGAAGATTATCATGAAGTACTTCACTTGTGAGGGAAGATTCTCCCGAATATATGCATATCAGATTTGAATACTCATGCATTTCACTAGGGCCAGATTGCTAAATCTTCCTTTCTTCTTACACAAGAGCATTGAGAAAATGGCCTCCACTATCCAGAAGAAGCCTCCTTCATAGCAAATAGCATGTCTCTTCCATCACTCTCTCATCAAAATCATCATCCTTCATCAGCTTGAAAAGAGAGAGGTCTCTTGGGATGTTTTCATCACTCATACAGATTTCTCCACTGTCCCTCCAGTCCATACATCCCCTACACCTCCTACTCATCATAACTCACCTTCTTCTAGTAGACCTCTTCCTAAAAAACTCAAGTTTACTACAGAACAAGCAAAGGAACATGAAGAAGGAGAAGAAAGTGACTAGTAAGATGAAGAAGGACATGAGCAAGAGGAAGAAAGTGCTGAATAGCAGCATGACAGTGATGAGGGTGAACAACAGACTCATGATGAGGGTGAACAATAGCCTTATGATGACACACATCAGCACCAAAGTGATGATGAACAACAGCAAGGGGAGGAGGAAGGAAATGTTGAACAACAGCATGACAGTGAGGGTGAGATAGAGCAGCAGAGGCAGCATGATAGTGTCGAACAGGAGTAGCATGACAGTGATGAGCAAGGGCAGCCTCCACAAGAACAGCAGCCTCCTCAGGAACAACAACCTCTTCAAGAAGAACAACAAACTCAAAAGGAACAGAAGCAAGGCGACAAAGGTAAAAGAGCCATGCCCTCTTCTCCTAAAAAGTCCAAGCCCCAGACAGCAAAGAAGAGAGTGCCTAGGGTTGTCACTCCAAATGTGACAAGGGCCCTCCGAAGTAAAGGAAAATTGCCAAAGAAGCCCATGATTGATTTTCCTAGGAGGAAGAGCACTAGAATAGCCACCCAAAGCAAAGGGAAGGGCAAGGAAGAAGGCAATCATGAACAAGAGAGTGCATTCGACATCATCCCAATACAAAGCGATGATAGTGATAATCAGGCCCGGATTCTAGAAAACCTCTTAATCCATAGAGAAGGCGAAATTGATGCTTTGAAAGATGATCTTCATAAAGCTAGGAATTTCAATCAATTTTTGCAAATCCAAAATAGGCAAATGAGTGTCCATATGGCTATTTATGAGACACGGGCGACCAAGTACAAGAAGGAGGCCTCCAAAGCCCAAGCAAGGTTGGAAGAACTCATGGGTGAGTTCGATGAAAGTGAATGAGAATATCAGCCTAGGAGAAAGAGGCCTAGAACCATGGGGCTTAAAAAGGCCCTTGAGAAGCAAAAAGAAGAGGAAAATGCCTTTCTCCAATCTACCCCTCTCACTACATTGTTTGAACAGGAGATAGATAACAATAAGGAGGCATGGATTGAGAGAGTAAATGACCACTAGGAAAAGAAATTTGAGAAGGAAAACAGGGATTTATACCTTCAAAGGAGAATGACGAGGCATTATAAAAAGTTACATCAGTTTTCCTGGTGCAAGTTGAAGGCTGCTCAAGAAATGCTCAAGGAGGCTAAAGGGAAGCGCTTGGCATGGAAAGTTAGGAAAGACACATTAGGACTTTAGAGTTTGGCCTCTGCTTTACAACATGTTGTTGAGAACCCTTGAGGGTCATGCTCACCAATTTTGGGCGATTTTCGACATATTTTGGTGTTTTGGCATTTTTGGGTTTTTGGCCAAAACTCATGGGCTTCGCCATTTCAGTTTGGAGGATCAAAAAAGGAGGAGAATGGTATCATTGGATGCCATAATTTCAGGAGCACACACTCAGTGATTTTCAGGACATTTTAAGATCATTTTCTCCACCGAAATGGCGAAAAATCCTCACTTTTTCTACACTCTGCCCGGTCTATCAGCAAACCTTATTTATTGGTATTTTATACACAGGCCTATTTTTGAAGGACTTCTGTGCATTATATTGGTAAAATTTGAGTTGCTCCAGAAATTAGACAATCAGAGCTTTCCAACGAGCTATCATGAGCCTCATTTCGACATCGGGAAGGCTGCCAAAAGTTGCCGGCAAGTCAGGGGACCTTTTGCTGATGTAATTTTTGAGTATTTTTGTGAAAATTGAACCTTTAAAAATTGTTTTTTCCTCATGCGCGTTTAACTATTTTTGCGAATGAGAAGTTATGAAAAGTCAATTTATTTCCCTCTTTTAGCATTTTTTTAGATATTTTATGAGATATTTTGTGCCTTGGGCTTTGCAAAGCCTCAAGGACAAGATTAGATATTTTGGATAGGCCAATGAGAGTGCAAATTGAACTAAGAGGTTTTCCTCACTTGAGCCTATATATTCCAAAGGCTTTCATCATAAACAAGGTTGAACTTGATGATAGAAGCAATATATGGTCATATAAGCGTTGGAAGAAATACTTGTCTCATGCTTTTGGATAGTCTCTTGGATGTTCTTGGATAATGAAAGAGGATTGTTGTTAGATTCCATGACTTGGTAGAATGGTATAGTGTCTCTCTCTTTGTTTTTTTTCCTAGTTTTCATTCATGAATCCATGTTTCTTGCTTGCTATAGAACAATAGAGAACAAATTTGAGACATGCCCTTGGAGGCACCTCAAATTTCCTGTTTCTTCATAGCTTCCATGTTTTCTTCATCCTTAGTCACATTAAAGAATTATTGATTGCTCTTTAATAACTTAAGGAGATTGTTGCTTATTTCATTCATGGTTTTATGCATGTTAAATATGATTTACGGTACGCCCTGCTTACTCATGGCTAGCCATAGCTCCATCCATGAAATTTCTCTTTGACTGATTAGATTGTCATTTGTTGAACCAAGGAGGTCTTGTTCTGATCTTGCCCTTTGTCTAAGAATATGTAATCTTGTTTTCAAAGTGCCCAATAACTTGAAGTACTGTGTTTAGGCATTCCGGTATAGTGATTTAAGTTGTTTTTCTGTCTTAAGTGTATTTCCCCAAAGTCTGATAGCCATTTCCCAAAGTTAGAAGTTATATATCTCTATGCATGGCTTGAATGTTTATTTCTATGTATTGATTAGCTTATAGTTACCTTTCTCATGATTAATGGTTTTCCCTACCATGTTTCTGTCAGTTATTAAACTAGTTATGCTTGAAATTCTTTGATGTTCCCAAACTTGATGTCCATTTTATTCCATTTTTCCCAAAGATCCTTTCTACCTCGAATCAAATCAGCCTTCAAACCATCTAATAGCTTTCTTGACCTTTTCGACCCCATAGCCCAGTCGATCTGGCATATTTTTACCTATCTTATATTTTTGATCAGTTTCATCCCTCACAACCTAAAAACCAAAACCAAAAAACCTACTTCATAACTAGCCTAAAATCAGAACACAATAAGCAAACACACAGATATCCCTTACAGATATAGAGAGAGCCCTCTCTGAGTCCAGGAAGGCTAGGTCCTTGGGCTCCAAAGATTGGTTTGATGTTACACTGTCATTTTGCTTTCTAATCAGCCAAATCACGGGACCCTAACATAATGGTGATCATGGTGGGACTTACTGAGTACATGACAGTCTAGAAAACTCTTATAGACTCTTTATTCCTTCAACACTAAACTCAGACCATCAGTCCATAGAATTATTTAGAGTAAACTCTTTGTTCTCGCCACCCTAGCAAAGTGATGAAACAGGTTTAGAATACTTTAATAAACCATAGGCTGCACATAAAAGCTTAGAAAAACCCCAAAACATTCTCGGATTAGTTTTCCCTAGTTACTGGTGGTGGACCATAGCTACGTCTTTACAAAAACAACCAAGTTCCACCTGGCGACTCCACTAGCCTCCAATAGGCCTAAAAAACTCCATAAAAGACCAAAAAATTCATAAACCATACCTTTTTGCTAACTCATCCTTCCCAAAGACTTAAACTTAGGGTGGAAACTCTGTAATCAGTGACAAGCTAAGTATAACTTAGCGATTCAGAAAACCTCACCTGAACATGGGAGATAAGCAGAAGACTTCTTGCCAAGAGAACCATTAGCTTGTCCATACATCCTAGAAAACTGTTAAAACCAAGTGAATCACTCTTCTGTGCAAGTTTCCATCTCAAAGTTGGTATAAAACGTTTTCCCAAGCATCTTTGATAGTGTTGCTGGTGGACCATAGTTCTCATAGAAATCCAACTGGCGACTCCACTAGTCCATCCATTTAGTTTTGACCATCCTTCACATTAGTAAAACCTTAGAGAGGCCATCCATCCAAAACATTCGCAAATACCATCCTCTCTAAACTCTAGACCCAAAATCTGGCTTCACGAAGAATCAACACCAGAGCTCATCCAGACCCAAATCCCCCTATCATAGTAGATGACCCAGAGAAGATTATGTGGCAAGCTTCCGAAACTGGAAATCTAGCTACCGATAGGTCCATCTGTAAAACAAAATCAGTACCTGAACATGTTACTACCTTACTGGATTCCTCCTTTGACTTAAAACTAGCAAAAACCCTTTTTAGAAGCAAGTCACAAAGTAAGATTGACTTTGACGATCTTGAGCCCCTAGATCTACCACAGAGTCCTAGTAGAGAAGCCTCACCTGCCGCCCCTCCCGACTTTCAGCTTCTCCACCACTTTGGCTCATACCATCCCAGATCTGTTCAAAAATAGGTCACTAGTCCAAGTATATCCGCCACACCTATCCAAACCACTACTGTTCAAATCACCTCAGCTCATCCTGCAAGCCCTCATTTTGTACATCACCCATTAGCTCCCATCATGGTAGCCTGGTACGCACCCTTGGTGTTGCCACAACCTTTGGCTCCTTTACAAAATGACTATCAAGCCAAAATCCCACACTTTACTGGAGACGAGTCTACCACATCTCAATAGCATGTAGATATGATTAGCGATGCCTTTGAATACATGGAAGTAGAAGACGAGACCATCAGAATGAGGATGTTCACCCAAAGCCTGGGTGGAGAACCCAAAAAATGATTTAAGAGCTTAACTCCAAACAACATCCACAACCTCCCAGAACTCTACCAAGTATTCATAAATAAGTGGGAAATCCGAAAGAACCCCATTCAAATCCTATCAAAATATAACAATCTAAAACAGGAAAATGGGGAAAGTGTCCAGGGATACTGCACTAGGTTCAACAGTGTGTGTAACGCCCTCCCGCCTCACTTCAAACCCCCACTTGGTTCAGCCTTGGCAAATTTCCCCGAGGGTTTTGACCCAGACATGACTTATCAGTTAAGAGACAAGGACCCCCCTACCTTAGAGGAAATGCAAAAAGTAGCCATAAGAGCAGAAGCCAACTTAGGAGAAAAAAGAGCTAGGACTAGATCAGAAAGGAAAGTCACCTTCCGGGATGAATTCTCCACATCAGCTCCTCCCTTAGATCCTAGAATAGATGACTTAGTCAGGTCCATGGCCAAAACGTGGGAAAAGATAAGTGAGAAGACCCCTCTTATGGACAACCAACAAATCCCTCCAAACAGAAACCGGAACCAAAATTTTAGGAAGGAATAGCCTCAAAACAAACCAAGGGAAACTGACCAACAAATTAGGCCATCATTTAATGAAAATTATGTGGAAGAAGATGATAGGGATATAGAACCCATTGATAAAAATAATTTGAACCTCATAGGGTCTGATAATGAGAGTGAGGTGTACCTCACGGAAGAAGAACAAGCATTCTTCTCTCCGAAGCAAGATGAAACCAACTATGAAGATCCCGAGGATCCTGCCATAGATTTTCAGAATGCCATAATAGAAGTTCATAGGCAGTATGACCTTAGAAGCAGAAAAAATCAAGAAAACTCCAAGAAAGGTAGCTCAGACACTGCTAAAACCCCTGATACCATCCTTAAGAAAGCAGTGAACAGCAACAAAATCATGGTCGGGAAAAATGACCAAAAAAAAGATAGAGTTACCCAAAATAGTCATGACTCAGATGCTCCTAGTACTTCCACAAAGATTCCTGAGGTGGCTGTGGCAAACAAAATCCCGAAACAGAGCCAGCAAACTCAGAACATAGAGAAGGTCATGGCTGAAAAGGCTGAAACAAACATCTCTAAACTACAGCTGCCTTTTAGTTTTGAGGGTGAAGTCGCCAAAATAAAGATCACCATGCCTCTTACAGAGCTCATCTCCCAAGGCTCATGTGGTTGAGACATAGGTTGAAAAGAAACCAAGCATTTGTCAAAGTAGGCCTCCTTCATCTATAAGCAGAGAGCCGGAGCAGTAATTGACTTTATGGTTTTCACTAACTGAGAGACAAATTGTAAGAACAATAGCGGACAGTTGGAGGCTTCTGAGCAGAGAAAACATGTCAAAAGCAAAGGGAAAGCATGAGTACTGTAACTATCAAAAAGGCTGGATTATCTCCTATCAGAGTTTGCTTTCAAAGACAGTCTGGAGCCAAGAAGTGTACAAACTTTTCTGAGGGATTTGATTTCCTTAAAAGGTTACAAAAACTCATCTCCTTGATAAACAGGCTTAACCTTTAATCTCCGTTCCTTTAAACAAAACAGAGTTGAAAAGTGGTTGAAATCAGCTGGGTTAGACACAGGCCCAAGGGTGATGATTATTTTTCAAAGGGTACTGTTCTTCCTGTTCATGAGGGAATTTCTTTCAATTGCTCATCATAGTGGACAGAAGGAAATTTGAGTTTAGTTTTTCCCAAAAAGGCAGTGCAACTGAACACACAGGTTCATAAAGGTGCAAGAAGGATTATGGTATGTATTTCAAGGTCAAGAAACACACTCAAAACCAATAGAGCATGCCACTGTTACGAATGAAAGGCCTACTCCTTATAAAAGAGGTCAAAGATAACTTGCTGCTACATTTTGAGCAAAGGAAATTTTTTTTAGAAAAAAATCCCTTCTTGATGGACAATAGACGATAATAGTAAAGCTCAGGTTAGTACAACTAGGTTTCACCTCACAATCAAAGAGAAAAGCCTTTTGAAGAATGCATTTACTGTCACTATGTGGTGTTAAGCCAGTTTTCCCTCTGACAAGCAAATGTAAGCAGAGGAGAGACATGTTTCCCCCTTTTATAAGCAAACAGTGAGAGGATTTGGCCCTTGAATGTTTTTTCTAATGAGTAAAAAGGTTCATATCTATTCAAGCTATTAAAATAGCATGCACAACCTTTGCCAAAATTATTTAGAGTATGGGCCCCTCATAGCCCGTTCAAAATCCCTAGTTTAAAGAGAGAATCTTTCAAACCCTCACAAGTCAAACTCAAAGGTACTTTCGATTTTTCACTTTCAAACGGAGTTAAGGACTATTGCAAATCTATTTTGAAATTCCAAAACACAAACAACACTCCTCTTGTTGTTCACGAGACCGGAGAAAGAAGTTTTGAGTGAATTCACAGAGTTTTTCGGGCTTAAAGATTGCGCGGCGCGCCTATACAGTTTCGCGGTGCGTTTAGGCGCATTTTTACAAAGAGAATACACAGTCGCGTGGTGCGCCTGTAGCAGCGCGCGGCGCGCCTATAGGCGCCGGTGAAAATCGCCTGAAAAGTGACCCGACAACTTGTTTTGTGCGGCGCTCTCTCATTCTAAACGTGCTGCGCATATTTCAATCCATCAAAACACCTCCAAAAGTTTTCAAAGTTGCTCAAACCCTCAAGCAAAGCTTGCCATCGAAGTTTCGAGGTATTCTTGGTGCCTCGGTATTTTTGAATTTCTAAAAAGATGTTGAATGATGTGTTTTTCAAAAGACTAAATGTTGGCGAAAGGGTGAAGGTCTTGTTAGGAATTTCAAATTGTTTTGTTAAAAGTTATTGACAAAGTCTGTCACAGTGGGAGACTGGTAGGAGTGATTCATTAGTTTCAAAAACCTAGCAAACCGCGCTCAAAACAAGTTAAAAGGTGAAGGCACTGTTTGAAGGTAAACAAATTATTTGAAGAAATGAAACAGTGGGCCTATTTGCAACAACGATAATCATATATATGTTACTTTTTCACTGTCAAAGGTCATCTCTGTGTGGTGAAGAGAAAAATCAATGCTGCCTTTTTATCCATGAAACAGACTTTAGTAAGGGGAGCTTCCATTAAAATTCAAAGGTGTTTTTTGCAAAACTGTGTATGAGAAATATTAGATACAAGGAGGTTGTTTTTTATTGAGAAGAGTTTTGTTTTTCCTTTGTTTAAAATACAAGGTTGTCTTGTTGTAACCAAAACACCAAGAGCCTTGTGGCCTTATTCAAACACAGAAAATCACTTTGACTGTGTGTGCCTTTTGTTTCACTGTGTGCTTATCATTAAAATGATTTGTTGAGTGGCATACAAAGGGAAAACAGTGTTTTGGAAAGATCAGAGAATTTTGTGTTAAAAAATTCATCTCACACAGCATTTGAAACAAATTTTCCTTATCAAACAGTGATTGATAGGTGAGACAGAGTTGTGTTTGAAAAGACATTTCAAAAAACCTTTTGAGGCAGTTTTGTTTTGCAGAGAGCATCCATAACAAGATGCCTCCTAGGAAGGATAGTAGGAGTGGATTGCATAAGAGATATGAACCTATTTCCACTGAAGAAGTGAATGCCCACCCATCAGTATTGTTCAATTTCTATGAGGTGGGATGTTTAGATTTTTGTCAAAAGGTGCAAGAGGTGAAGAGTTTTTCTCCTTTGACACACCTTTGCACTTTGAGGTTTCAAGATAAGCATTTCCAATTGGCAGGCCTTGACTTCAAGTTCTCCTCAAGATCCATCTCCAAGGCCACTAAAATTCCCTATATTGGTGAGAAATGGTTTAAACAAAGCCATTTAGACTCAGATGATTGCAAGCCCTTCTTAAAGCCTGAGCACAGATAATCATGTCCTTCTATTTTCCCTTTCTCATATCTTTTAGCCAAATATGCCCCTCTCATGAAGATTATCATGAATTACTTCACTTGTGAGGGAAGATTCTACCGAATATATGCATATCACATTCGACTGATCATACATTTCACTAGGGCCAGATTGCTAAATATTCCTTTCTTCTTACACAAGAGCATTGAGAAAATGGCCTCCACTGTCCAGAAGAAGCCTCCTTCACAGCAAATAGCCTGTCTCTTCCATCACTCTCTCATAAAAATCATCATCCTTCATCAGCTTGAAAAGAGAGAGGTCTCTTGGGATGTTTTCATCACTCATCCAGATTTCTCCACTGTCCCTCCAGTCCATACATCCCCTACACCTCCTAATCATCATCCCTCACCTTCTTCTAGCAGACCTATTCCTAAAAAACTCAAGTTTACTACAGAATAGGCAAAGGAACATGAAGAAGGAGAAGTAAGTGAACAACAAGAGGAAGAAGGACATGAGCAGGAGGAAGAAAGTGCTGAACAACAGCATGACAGTGATGAGGGTGAATAGTAGACTCATGATGAGGGTGAACATCAACCTTATGATGACACACATTAGCATCACAGTGCTGATGAACAGCAGCAAGGGGATGAGGAAGGAAATGATGAACAACAACATGACAGTGAGGGTGAGACAGAGCAACAGAGGCAGCATGATAGTGCCGAACAGGAGTTGCATGATAGTGATGAGCAATGGCAGCCTGCACAGGAACATCAGCCTCCTCAGGAACAACAGCCTCTTCAAGAAGAACATCAAACTCAAAAGGAAGAGAAGCAAGGCGACAAAGGTAAAGAGGCCATGCCCTCTTCTCCTAAAAAGGCCAAGCCTCGGACAACAAAGAAGAGAGTGCCTAGGGTTGTCACTCCAAATGTGACAAGGGCCCTCCTAAGTAAAGGAAAATTGCCAAAGAAGCCCATGATTGATTTTCCTAGGAGGAAGAGCACTAGAATAGCCACCCAAAGCAAAGGGTAGGGCAAGGAAGAAGGCAGTCATGAACAAGAGAGTGCGTTCGACATCATCCCAATCCAAAGCGATGATAGTGATAATGAGGCCCAGACTCTAGAAAATCTCTTAATCCATAGAGAAGGCCAAATTGATGCTTTGAAGGATGATCTTCATAGAGCTAGCAATTTCAATCAATTTTTGCAAATCCAAAATATGCAAATGAGTGTCCATATGGTTGTTTATCAGACAGGGGCGACCAATCACAAGAAGTAGGCCTCCAAAGCCCAAGAAAGGTTGGAAGAACTCATGGGTGAGTTCGATGAAAGTGAAGGAGAAGATCAACCTAGGCGAAAGAGGCCTAGAACCATGGGGCTTAAAAATGCCCTTGAGAAACAAAAAGAAGAGGAAAATGCCCTTCTCCAATCTACCCCTCTCACTGTATTGTTTGAAAAGGAGATAGAGAACAATAAGGAGGCATGGCTTGAGAGAGTAAATGACCACTTGGAAAAGAAATTGGAGAAGGCAAACAGAGATTTATACCTTCAAATGAGAATGACGAGGCATTATAAAAAGTTAAATCAGTTTGCCCGATGCAAGTTGAAGGCTGCTCAAGAATAGCTCAAGGAGGCTAAAGGGAAGCGCCCGGCATGGAAAGTGAGGAAAGACACATCAAGACTTCAGATTTTTTCCTCTGCTTCACAACATGTTGCTGAGAACCCTTGAGGGTCATGCTCACGAATTTTGGGCGATTTTCGACATATTTTGGTTTTTTGGCATTTTTGGGTTTTTGGCCAAAACTCATGGTCTTCGCCATTTCAGTTTGGAGGATCAAAAAAGGAGGAGAATGGTATCATTGGATGCCATAATTTTAGGATCACACACTCAGTGATTTTCAGGACATTTGAAGATCATTTGCTCCCCCGAAATGGCGAAAAACGCTCGCTTTTTCTACACTCTGCCCGGTCTATCAGTGAACCTTTTTTTTTTTTTTACACACTACCCTATTTTTGAAGGACTTCCATGTATCAGATTGGGAAAATTATAGTTTCTCTAGAAATTAGACACTCAGAGCTTTCCAACGAGCTATCATGAGCCTCATTTCGACATCGGGAAGGCTGCCAAACGTTACCGGCAAGTTAGGGGACCTTTTGCTGATGTAATTTTGGAGTATTTTTGTAAAAATTGAACCTTTAAAAACTGCTTTTTCCTCATGTGCGTTTAGCTATTTTTCACATGAGAAGTTATGAAAGTCAATTTATTTCCCTCTTTTATCATTTTTTAGATATTTTATGAGATATTTTGTGCCTTTGGCTTTGCAAAGCCTCAATGACAAGATTACATATTTTGGATAGGCCAATGAGAGTGCAAATTGAACTAAGAGGTTTTCCTCACTTGAGCCTATATATTCCAAAGGCTTTCATTGTAAACAACGCTGAAATTTATGATAGAAGAAATATATGGTCATATAAGCTTTGGAAGAAATACTTGTCTCATGCTTTTGGATAGTCTCTTGGATGTTCTTGCATGATGAAAGAGGATTGTTGTTGGATTCCATGACTTGGTAGAATGGTATAGTGTCTCTCTCTTTGTTTTGTTTCCTAGTTTTCATTCATGAATCCATGTTTCTTGCTTGCTATAGAATAGTAGAGAACAAATTTGAGACATGACCTTGGAGGCACCTCAAATTTCCTGTTTATTCATAGCTTCCATGTTTTTTTCATCCTTAGTCACATTAAAGAATTATTGATTGCTCTTTAATAGCTTAAGGTGATTGTTGCTTATTTTATTCATGGTTTTATGCATTCTAAGTATGATTTACGGTACACCATGCTTACTCATGGCTAGCCATAGCTCCATCCATGAAATTTCTCTTTGACTGATTAGATTTTCATTTGTTGAACCAAGGAGGTCTTGTTCTGATCTTTCCCTTTGTCTAAGACTATGTAATCTTGTTTTCAAAATGCCCAATAACTTGAAGTACTGTGTTTAGGCGTTCCGGCATAGTGATTTAAGTTGTTTGTCTGTCTTAAGTGTATTTCCCCAAAGTCTGATAGCCATTTCCCAAAGTTAGAAGTTATATATCTCTATGCATGGCTTGAATGTTTATTTCTATGTTTTGATTAGCTTATAGTTGCATTTCTCATGATTAATGGTTTGCCCTACCATGTTTATGTTAGCTATTAAAATAGTTATGCTTGAAATCCTTTGTTGTTCCCAAACTTGACGTCCATTTTATTCCATTTTGCCCAAATATCCTTTCTACCTCGAATCAAATCGACCCTTCAAACCATCTAATAGCTTTCTTGACCTTTTCGACCCCATAACCCAGTTGATCTGACATCTTCTTACCTATCTTATATCTTTGATCAGTTTCATCCCTCACAACCTAAAAACCAAAACCAAAACACCTACTTCATAACTAGCCTAAAATCAGAACACAATAAGCAAACACACAGATATCCCTTACAGATATAGAGAGAGCCCTCTCTGATTCCAGGAAGGCTAGGTCCTTGGGCTCCAAAGATTGGTTTGATGTTACACTGTCATTTGGCTTGCCAATCAGCCAAATCATGTGACCCTAACATAATGGCGATCACGGTGGGACTTACTGAGTACATGACAGTCTAGCAAACTCTTATAGACTCTTTATTCCTTCAACACTAAACTCAGACCATTAGTCCATAGAATTATTTAGAGTAAACTCTTTTTGTTCTCACCACCCTAGCAAAGTGATGAAACAAGTTTAGAATACTTTAATAAACCATAGGCTGCACATAAAAGCTCAGAAAAACCCCAAAAAATTCTCGGATTGGTTTTCCCTAGTTACTGGTGGTGGACCATAGCTACGTCTTTAAAAAAACAACCAAGTTCCACCTAGCGACTCCACTAGCCTCCAGTAGGCCTAAAAAACTCCATAAAAGACCAAAAAATTCATAAACCATACCTTTCTGCTAACTCATCCTTCCCAAAGACTTAAACTTAGGGTGGAAACTCTGTAATCAGTGACAAGCTAAGTATAACTTAGCGATTCAGAAAAAATCACCTGAACATGGGAGATAAGAAAAAGCCTTCTTGCCAAGAGAACCATTAGCTTCTCCATACAGCCTAGCAAACTGTTAAAACCAAGTGAATCACTTTTTTTTGCAAGTTTCCATCTCAAAGTTGCTATAAAAATTTTTCCCAAGCATCTTTGATAGTGTTGCTGGTGGACCATAGTTCTCATAGAAATCCACCTGGCGACTCCACTAGTCCATCCTTTTAGTTTTGACCATCCTTCACATTAGTAAAACCTTAGAGAGGCCATCCATAGAAAACATTCGCAAATACCATCCTCTCTAAACTCTAGACCCAAAATCTGGCTTCACGAAGAATCAACACCAGAGCTCATCCAGACCCAAATCCCCCTATCATAGTAGATGACCCAGAGAAGATTATGTGGCAAGCTTCTGAAACTGGAAATATAGCTACCAATAGGTCCATCCTTAAAACAAAATCAGTACCTGAACATCTTACTACCTTACCGAATTCCTCCTTTGACATAAAATCAGCAAAAACCCTTTTTAGAAGCAAGTCACAAAGTAAGATAGAATTTGACGATCTTGAGCCCCTAGATCTGCCACAGAGTCCTAGTAGAGAAGCCTCACCTGCCGCCCCTCTCGACTGTCATCTTCTCCATCACTTTGGCTCATACCATCCCAGATCTTCTCAAAACCAGGACACTAGTCCAAGTACATCCACCAAACCTATCCAAACCACTATTGTTCAAATCACCTCAGCTCATCCCACAAGCCCTCATTTTGTAAATCATCCATTAGCTCCCATCATGGCAGCCTGGTACGCACCCTTGGTGTTTCCACAACCTTTGGATCCTTTAAAAAATGACTATCAAGCCAAAATCCCACACTTTACTGGAGATGATTCTACCACAGCTCAACAGCATGTAGATAGGATTAGTGATGCCTTTGAATACATGGAAGTAGAAGATGAGACCATCACAATGAGGATGTTCGCCCAAAGCCTGGGTGGAGAACCCAAAAAATGGTTTAAGAGCTTAACTCCAAACAACATCCACAACCTCCCAGAACTCTACCAAGTCTTCATAAACAAGGGGGAAATCAGAAAGAACGCCATTCAAATCCTGTCAGAATATAACAATGTAAAACAGGAAAATGGGGAAAGTTTCCAGGGATACTGCACTAGGTTCAACAGTGTGTATAATTCCCTCCCGCCTCACTTCAAACCCCCGCTTGGTTCAGCCTTGGCAAAGTTCCCAGAGGGTTTTGACCGAGACATGACTTCTGAGTTAAGAGACAAGGACCCCCTTACCTTAGAGGAAATGCAAAAAGTAGCCATAAGAGCAGACGCCAACTTAGCAGAAAAAAGAGCTAGGACTAGGTTAGAAAAGAAAGTCACCTACCGGGATGAAGTCTCCACATCAGCTCCTCCCTTAGATCCTAGAATAGATGACTTAGTCAGGTCCATGGCCAAAATGTGGGAAAAGATAAGTGAGAAGACCCCTCTTAGGGACAACCAGCAAATCCCTCTAAACAGAAACCTGAACCAAAATTTTAGGAAGGAACAGCTTCAAAACAAACCAAGGGAAACTTACCAACAAATTAGGCCATCATTCAATGAAAATTATGTGGAAGAAGATGATAGGGATACAAAACCCATTGATAAAAATAATTTGAACCTCATAGGGTATGATAATGAGAGTGAGGTGTACCTCACGGAAGAAGAACAAGCATTCTTCTCTCTGAAGTAGGATGAAACCAACTATGAATATCCCGAGGATCCTGTCGTAGATTTCCAGAATACCATAATAAAAGCTCACAGGCAGTATGACCTTAGAAAAAGAAAAAATCAAGACAACTCCAAGAAAGGTAGCTCAGACACTGCTAAAACCACTGATACCATCCTTAAGAAAGCAGTGAACAACAACAAATTATGGTCGGGAAAAATGACCAAAACAAAGATAGAGTTACCCAAACTAGTCATGACTCAGATGCTCCTAGTACTTCCATAAAGATTCCCGAGGTGGCTGTGGCAAACAAAATCCCGAAACAGAGCCAACAAACTCAGAACATAGAAAAGGTCATGGCTAAAAAGGCTGAAACAAATATCTCTAAACTGTAGCTTCCTTTTATTTTTTAGGGTGAAATCGCCAAAATAAAGATCACCGTGCCTCTTACCAAGCTCATCGCCCAAGGCTCTTATAAATCCCACATGTTAAAGGTCCTGAATCTATGGAATGATGTGAACACCCTTAATCTAGCTGATGACACTCCTGAAGTGTTGTTTGGTCCGAAAATAGAAGGTAAATTCTAAGAGAGAACCACTCTGCCCTTTTACATCAGTCTGAATATCCATGACCAAATCCTTCACAATGCCATGCTAGACTCCGGCACCTCGTATAATCTTATGCCGAAGGTTGTAATGGAAATATTAGGCCTAGAAATCACAAGACCATACAAAGACTTATATTCATTTGATTCTAGTAGATTCAAGTGCCTAGGTTTGATCAAAGATCTTTGTTTTAGTTTGGCCCAAATACCTACAAAACATCTGATCATGGACATAGTGGTCGCAGACATTCCTCCCAAGTATGGAATGCTTCTATCCAGATCTTGGGGAGCCAAGCTCCAAGGTAATATTAAACTTGATATGTCCTACGCCACTATTCCTGTGTTTTACCAAACAAGAATACTCTATCGAGAGTCACACATGAAATACATGATCAGTAGCCAAGAGAGGCCAGATAACATCCAAATGTATTCCTTGCATTCTGACCTAAACTCTTTTATTCTGCACATTGATGAGAACATTGAAGAACAATCAGAAGAAATTGAAACAAACTTAGACCCACCACATCAGCTGCCCCTAGTTCTCTATTATGAACTAGACACTCAAAACTACCATGATCATGAACAGCTATGTCTTGAGGAAAGTAAGTATGTTCCTTCTGAAATAGGAATAGAGCAAGAGGCACAAACCATTATGTACTATCAAGCGAATTGCTCGAACCTTAGTCAAACATCAGTAGTAACATCAGGAAACTTTTTCAGAATAAAGGCATTAGAGGACTTACATATCACAAACCTTTTCGGAACTTAGGAGCAGGGAAGCTTAATTTTTTTACCATACCTCAAAGATTTACCATCACATAACTCTTCCACTGCAAGTGAAACCTTGACTGTAGCCATAACAGCTCAAAATCTAGAAAAAGTGCCTGATAAACTCCTTATGAGCAAACATGATAATTGCAGTCCAAATATACCTTAGTTACTTGAACTGGCTAATATCTTGTCACTCCATCAAAGACTTAGAATTGCTAGAATTGGAAATCTCATGCAGAATACTACCTCATGCAGAGAAAACAATGAGAAACACTATGCCACTTCCATTACTCCAAGAAACAACTTTGACAGAAGAAAATACAAAAATATGAACCAATCAGTAATAATCAAAGATAAAATAGTTGGTCATAGGGTATGTTTTGATTTTAGAAGCACTAATGCACATCCCTATAACAGAAATTTTATCCTTCCAACCCAAGACCATGATATACCGATGATAAGTGCTTTTAATCATATTCCTTTTCAAGATGATGTTTCAGGTTATAGCCAAATGATTCCCTTAAAAAGTAGACAACTCAAAGATTTTTTTCAGTATGCTGGAAATAGTTCCAGTTTCAGACTCAGAATTGCAAAACCACCGGATATCAAAAATATGCTCTTGAAAGCCATGTTTCCAATCCTGAACTTCTGCATTTTAACATACCTTGATGATGTCATTATTTATTTCAAAGATGACAAAGAATATATGCATTACTTAAAGAAGGTGTACAGTAAAGGAAGGAGTGGAAATCAAAGGTGCAAAGAGGTACAGTGGGAAGATACGAGTTTGTTCAGAGATTCATGCATGAATCCTTATGTCATGTTTACAAGAGAAAACTTTCCCAAATTTTCTTTTCAAGAACTAGATGGGCCAAGAATGGTAGGAGATCCTTACGAGAATAAGATGCTTAAGTTTCGCCATTTCCAAGATTTCTGAGTTTAAAACATTTTCAATCATTGTATATACCACTGTTTGAAAAATAGATAAAATAGAAAAGTAAAAAACAAGAGAAGAATAGAAAAGAGGGCAGTTGAAAAATAAAAAAAGGCTCCATGTTCCAAAAAATAGTGATTCAGAAAGCGCGCAAGTCTAAATGCCGCTACTAGTACTCAAATGTCTTGTTCAATTATCTAGCCTAATCATAGTTGAACATGTTTTAAATTTATTTGCTGATAAGTTAGTGAGTGAAAAAGATGGTCAACATTATGTAAGCTTGACTCATCAAAGATAGTAGATTAGGAAAAGATACTGGTTCCACACGCTCAAAACAGAACCAAAGAGGGAAGTAGGGATGAAAAACAAATTGTGCATCTTAGCCCCGCTTTTCCTAGTTTCCATTTTATGCAAAATAATATCTGTGTGCAGCTTGTCTTTCATGCCGCAAATACATGACAAATCAGACTGTCTAACCCTGATTTGATCATCTTTTCAATTTCGTGTTTTATATTAGAGAAGAAAATCCTGTCAAACATATTAACCTTGACTGTTGATCTAGCATAGGTAGAGTAATGAAGGAGTTCATCAGTTTAATCTGGACTCTCGGTAGATATAAGTGTAGAAATAGATAGGTTCATTTTTCAAAAAGAAAAAATATATATTTTCAAAAGGGTTGCTAGTCCAAATTCACCCAAAGGAAGAAAATATCTTAGGAAAGATAGTGGGGTAGGTAGAAATATTATTGATGCTAATCATGCTGTCATTTTTCAGAAGTAGCCTCAAGGAAGAATGAAAATTTGCGCCAATGGGTAAGGGACTTGTCTTCATGAGCCAAAGATCTGAAATTCTGGACACCTCCTGAAAAGGAGCTGCCATCCCCAAATGGAGCCATTGTTAGTCATCAGTATTTTTCACTTGTTGTTGATGACTAGTTGTAACAGCCAAGTTTTCTAGCAGCTGATCTAAAATTTGTCAAATTTGCCAGCTAGAAAACACCCATAAAATTTTTTTGCCCTCTTACCTTTCAGTCCGCCCATGACGAGATGAAACCTCATTATCAAATCCTATCTAGCCTCAGCCATACTAGTTTGCCCATCAACTCTAAAGAAACAATCCAAATCTTTCCACAAAGTCTCCCCTAAGTTAGGCAGTGGTGCTTTAAGCATTTCTCCCTTGGAAAACCACTCTAAAGCCAAAGAACCTCTACCTGCTATAGACCATTCATCACAGACCTTCCCATTCTACAAATAAAGTTGGTTACAGCCCTAGGTCGCGCTACTAATACACCCTCAAGTCTCAGCAGTACATGTACCATAAGTCAAACTGATTATAGGTGTTTTTACAGTGTTTTAAATGGATATTTCAAGGACAGAGGCATACCAGCATCCCAGAAGACAATATTTGGCTCCACATGAGAAGACAACTGCTTCTTATTGTCATCTTGAGACTGGGATGTAGCTACAGAGCAGAGAATTGTTTCATAAAGCTCCTGTGATCACAGTCAAAGCATGAAAGGACAGTGAAAGGAAAAATAACACTGTTAAAAAGATGATGATATGACATGATTGAAAAACCTCCTTCATCTATAAGCAGAGGGTTTTAAGACTGAAGAACCTCCTTCATTTCATAAGTAGAGGGTTTAAGACTAAAAGCGCCTCCTTCGTCTATAAGCAGAGGGCCAAAGGTAAAGTATGTTTTTGAGTTTTTCACTAACTGTGAAGACAAAATTTGAAGTACAAGGAGACAGCAACTGAAGGTCTCTGCATGAAAATGATGATTAAAGGCAGAGGTAAAGCATCGGACTTTAAAGTTGGTTTGCATGAGTTTCATTATCTTTTGAATTACAATACGAAGCTTATAGGTTGATCATGAGTGAAGAAATATTATGAAAGCATATGGCCGAATGAATCCAACAGTCTTAGCCTCTAACTAACTTCTGTCATCATGTATAAGAGAAAACACTATCAGTATGTTCATCAGACAGCCTTCATGTGGTTGAGACAGAGGTTGAAAAGAAACCAAGAATTTTTCAAAGTAGGCCTCCTTCATCTATAAGCAGAGGGCCAGAGCAGTAATTGACTTTAGGGTTTTCACTAACTGAGAGACAAATTGTAAGAACAGTAGGGGACAGTTGACAGCTTCTGAGTAGAGCAATCATTTCAAAAGCAAAGGGAAAGCATGAGTACTGTAACTATCAAAGAGGCTGGCTTATCTCCTATCAGAGTTTGCTTTCAAAGACAGTCTGGAGCCAAGAAGTGTACAAACTTTGCTAAGGGGTGTGATTTCCTTAAAAGGTTACAAAAACTCATCTTCTTGATAAACAGGCTTAACCTTTAATCTCTGTTCCTTTTAAAAAAACATAGTTGAAAAGTGGTTGAAATCAGCTGGGTTAGACATAGGCCCAAGGGTGATGATAATTTTCAAAGGGTATTGTTTTTCCTGTTCATGAGGGAATTTCTTTCAATTACTCATCATAGTGGACAGAAGGAAATTTGAGTTTAGTTTTTCCCAAAAATGCAGTGCAACTGAACACACAGGTTCATAAAGGTGAAAGAAGGATTATGGTATGTATTTCAAGGTCAAGAAACACACTCAAAACCAATAGAGCATGCCACTGTTATGAATGAAAGGCCTGCTCCTTATAAAAGATGTCAAAGATACCTTGCTGGTACATTTTGAGGAGAGGAATTTTTTTATTATAAAAAATGCCCTTCTTGATGGACAATAGACCGATAATAGTAAAGCTCAGGTTAGTACAACTGGGTTTCACCTCACAATCAAAGATAACAGCCTTTTGAAGAATGCATTTACTGTCACTATGTGGTGTTAAGCCAGTTTTCCCTCTGACAAGCAAATGTAAGCAGAGGAGAGACATGTTTCCCCCTTTTATAAGCAAACAGTGAGAGGAGTTGGCCCTTGAATGTTTTTTCTTATGAGTAAAAAGGTTCATATCTATTCAATCTGTTAAAATAGCATGCACAGCCTTTTCCAACATTATTTAGAGTATGGGCCCCTCATAGCCCGTTCAAAATCCCTGTGGTTGTGTTTTCAAATAAGCAAAGGCATTGGTTTAAAGAGAGAATCTTTCAAACCCTCACAAGTCAAACTCAAAGGTACTTTGGATTTTACACTTTCAAACGGAGTTAAGGACCGTTGCAAATCTATTTTGAAATTCCAAAACGCAAACAACACCCCTCTTGTTGTTCACGAGACCGGAGAAAGAAGTTTTGAGCGAATTGACAGAGTTTTTCGGGCTTAAAGATTGCACGACGTGCCTGTACAGTTGCGTGGCGAGTTCAAGCGCATTATTACAAAGAGAATACAGAGTCGCGTGATGCGCCTGTGGCAGCACGCAGCACGCCTGTAGGCGCCGGTCATGACCGCCCGACAAGTGACCCGATAACTTGTTTTGCACGGCGCTCTCTCATTCTAAACGTGCCACGCATATTTCAAGCCATCAAAACGCCTCCAATAGTTTTCAAAGCTAATAAAACCATCAAGAAAAGCTTGCCATCGAAGTTTCGAGGTATTCTAGGTGCCTCATTGGTATTTTTAAATTTATAAAAAGATGTTGAATGTTGTGTTTTTCAAAAGAATAAATGTTGGCAAAAGGGTGAAGGTCTTGGTAGGAATTTCAAAGTGATTTGTTAAAATTTATTGACAAAGTATGTCACAGTGGGAGACTGGTAGGAGTGATTCATTAGTTTCAAAAACCTAACAAACCGCCCTCAAAACAAGTTAAAAGGTGAAGGCACTGTTTGAAGGTAGAAACATAGTATTTGAACAAATGAAACAGTGGGCCTATTTTCAACAACGGTAATCATACATATGTTACTTTGTCACTGTCAAAGGTCATCTCTGTGTGGTGAAGAGCAAAATCAATGCTGCCTTTTTGTCCATGAAACAAACTTTAGTAAGGGGAGCTTCCATTACAATTCAAAGGTGTTTTTGGCAAAACTGTGTATGAGAAATAGTAAATACAAGGAGGTTGTTTTTTATTGAGAAGAGTTTTGTTTGGCCTTTGTTTAAAATACAAGGCTCTCTTGTTGTAACCAGAACACCAAGAGCCATGTGACCTTATCCAAACACAGAAAATCACTTTGACTGTGTGCTTATCATTAAAATTATTTGTTGAGTGGCATACAAAGGGAAAACAGTGTTTTGGAAAGAGCAGAGAATTTTATGTTAAAAAATTCATCTCACACAGCATTTGAAACAAATTTGCCTTATCAAACAGTGATTGATAGGTGAGACAGAGTTGTGTTTGAAAAGACATTTCAAAAAACCTTTTGAGGTAGTTTGGTTTTCCAGAGAGCATCCATAACAAGATGCCTCCTAGGAAGGATAGTAGGAGTGGATTGCATAAGAGATATGAACCTATTTCCACTGAAGAAGTGAATGCCCACCCATCAGTATTTTTCAATTTCCATGAGGTGGGATGTTTAGATTTTGTCAAAAGGTGCAAGAGGTGAAGAGTTTTTCTCCTTTGACACACCTTTGTGCTTTGAGGTTTCAAGATAAGCATTTCCAATTGGCAGGCCTTGACTTCAAGTTCTCCCCAAGACCCATCTCCAAGGCCACTAAAATTCCCTATATTGGTGAGAAATGGTTTAAACAAAGCCATTTGGACTCAGATGATTACAAGCCCTTCTTAAAGCCTGAGCACAGAGAATCATGTCCTTCTATTTTCCCTTTCTCATATCTTTTAGCCAGCTATGCCCCTCTCATGAAGATTATCATGAAGTACTTCACTTGTGAGGGAAGATTCTCCCGAATATATTCATATCACATTCGACTGCTCATGCATTTCACTAGGGCTAGATTGCTAAATATTCCTTTCTTCTTACACAAGAGCATTGAGAAAATGGCCTCCACTGTCCAGAAGAAGCCTCCTTCACAGCAAATAGCCTGTTTCTTCCATCACTCTCTCATCAAAACCATCATCCTTCATCAGCTTGAAAAGAGAGAGGTCTCTTGGGATGTTTTCATCACTCATCCAGATTTCTCCACTGTCCCTCCAGTCCATACATCCCCTACACCTCCTAATCATCATCCCTCACCTTCTTCTAGCATACCTATTCATAAAGAACTCAAGTTTACTACAGAACAAGAAAAGGAGCATGAAGAAGGAGAAGAAAGTGACCAGAAAGAGGAAGAAGGACATGAGCAGGAGGAAGAAAGTGTTGAATAGCAGCATGACAGTGATGAGGGTGAACAAAAGACTCATGAAGAGGGTGAACAACAGCCTTATGATGACACACAACAGCATCACAATGATTATGAAAAACAGCAAGGGGAGGAGGAAGGAAATGCTGAACAGCGGCATGAAAGTGAGGGTGAGACAGAGCAGCAGAGGCAGCATGATAGTGTCGAACAGGAGCAGCATGACGGTGATGAGCAAGGGCAGCCTCCACAAGAACACCATCCTCCTCTGGAATAGCAGCCTCTTCAAGAAGAACAACAAACTCAAAAGGAAGAGAAGCAAGGTGAAAAAGGTAAAGGGACCATGCCCTCTTCTCCTAAAAAAGCCAAGCCCCGGATAGCAAAGAAGAGAGTGACTAGGGTTGTCACTCCAAATGTGACCAGGGCCCATGATTGATTTTCTTAGGAGGAAGAACACTAGAATAGCCACCCAAAGCAAAGGGAAGGGCAAGGAAGAAGCCAGTCATGAACAAGATAGTGCATTCGACATCATCCCAATCCAAAGCGATGATAGTGATAATGAGGCCCGGATTCTAGAAAACCTCTTAATCCATAGAGAAGGAAAAATTGATGCTTTGAAGGATGATCTTCATAGAGTTATGAATTTCAATCAATTTTTGCAAATCCAAAATAGGCAAATGAGTGTCCATATGGCTGTTTATGAGACACGGGCGACCAAGTACAAGAAGGAGGCCTCCAAAGCCCAAGCAAGGTTGGAAGAACTCATGGGTGAGTTCGATGAAAGTGAAGGAGAAGATCAGCCTAGGAAAAAGAGGCCTAGAACCATGGGGCTTAAAAAGGCCCTTAAGAAGCAAAAATAAGAGGAAAATGCCCTTCTCCAATCTACCCCTCTCACTGCATTGTTTGAACAGGAGATAGAGAACAATAAGGAGGCATGGCTTGAGAGAGTAAATGACCACTTGGAAAAGAAATTGGAGAAGTAAAACAGGGATTTAGACCTTCAAAGGAGAATGACGAGGCATTATAAAAAGTTAAAGCAGTTTGCCCGACGCAAGTTGAAGGTTGCTCAAGAAAAGCTCAAGGAGGCTAAAGGGAAACACCTGGCATGGAAAGTGAGGAAAGACACATCAGGACTTCAGATTTTGGCCTCTACTTCAAAACATGTTGCTGAGAACCCTTGAGGGTCATGCTCACCAATTTTGGGCGATTTTCGACATATTTTGGTTTTTTGGCATTTTTTGGTTTTTGGCCAAAACTCATGGGCTTCGCCATTTCAGTTTGGAGGATCAAAAAAGGAGGAGAATGGTATCATTGGATGAAATAATTTTAGGAGCACACACTCAGCAATTTTTAGGACATTTGAAGATCATTTGCTCCCCCGAAATGGCGAAAAATGCTCTCTTTTTCTACACTATGCCTGGTCTATCAGCAAACCTTATTTTTTGGGTTTTTACACATAGGCCTATTTTTGAAGGATTTCAAGCATCAGATTTGGAAAATTATAGTTTCTCCAGAAAGTAGACACTCAGAGCTTTCCAACGAGCTATCATGAGCCTCGTTTCGACATCGGGAAGGCTGCCAAAAGTTGCCGACAAGTCAGGGGACCTTTTGCTGATGTAATTTTTGAGTATTTTTGTAAAAATTGAACCTTTAAAAACTGCTTTTTCCTTATGTGCGTTTAGCTATTTTTGCACATGAGAAGTTATGAAAAGTCAATTTATTTCCCTCTTTTAGCATTTTTTAGATATTTTATGAGATATTTTGTGCCTTGGGCTTTGCAAAGCCTCAAGGACAAGATTAGATATTTTGGATAGGCCAATGAGAGTGCAAATTGAACTAAGAGGTTTTCCTCACTTGAGCCTATATATTCCAAAGGATTTCATTGTAAACAAGGCTAAACTTGATGATAGAAGCAATATATGGTCATATAAGCTTTGGAAGAAATACTTTTCTCATGCTTTTGGATAGTCTCTTGAATGTTCTTGGATGATGAAAGAGGATTGTTGTTGGATTCCATGACTTGGTAGAATGGTATAGTGTCTCTCTCTTTGTTTTGTTTCCTAGTTTTCATTCATGAATCCATGTTTCTTGCTTGCTATAGAACAGTAGAGAACAAATTTGAGACATGCCCTTGAAGGCACCTCAAATTTCTTGTTTCTTCATAGCTTCCATGTTTTCTTCATCCTTAGTCACATTAAAGAATTCTTGATTGCTCTTTAATAACTTAAGGAGATTGTTGCTTATTTCATTCATGGTTTTATGCATTCTAAGTATGATTTACGGTACGCCCTGCTTACCCATTACTAGCCATAGATCCATCCATGAAATTTCTCTTTGAATGATTAGATTGTCATTTGTTGAACCAAGGAGGTCTTGTTCTGATCTTGCCCTTTGTCTAAGACTATGTAATCTTGTTTTCAAAGTGCCCAATAACTTGAAGTATTGTGTTTAGGCGTTCCAGCATAGTGATTTAAGTTGTTTGTCTGTCTTAAGTGTATTTCCCCAAAGTCTGATAGCCATTTCCCAAAGTTAGAAGTTATATATCTCTATGCATGGCTTGAATGTTTATTTCTATGTATTGATTAGCTTATAGTTACATTTCTCCTGATTAATGGTTTGCCCTACCATGTTTATGTCAGCTATTAAATTAGTTATGCTTGAAATCCTTTGTTGTTCCCAAACTTGATGTCCATTTTATTCCATTTTTCCCAAAGATCCTTTCTACCTCGAATCAAATCAGCCCTTCAAACCATCTAATAGCTTTCTTGACCTTTTCAACCCCATAGCCCAATTTATCTGACATTTTTTTACCTATCTTATATCTTTGATCAGTTTCATCCCTCACAACCTAAAAACCAAAACCAAAAAAAGCTACTTCATAACTAGCCTAAAATCAGAACACAATAAGCAAACACACAGATATCCCTTACAGATATAGAGAGAGCCCTCTCTGAGTCCAGGAAGGCTAGGTCCTTGGGCTCCAGAAATTGGTTTGATGTTACACTATCATTTGGCTTGCCAATCAGCCAAATCACGGGACCCTAACAGACACCATCACGAACATGTGATCATCAGCACTAGCTAGTAGCTCTAGTGCATCACTAGATATCCTGGCCGGATACTTAGACAGACCGCTCTTAGGCTTCATGTCACCCCACATTTGCATCCATACATGTCACATCGGCCTACGAGGTGGGTGGACAAAAGTAGGCCTCGTCTCCAGAAACATCTCAAAAAACAAACAAAATAACTATGAAGAAAAAGGGAAGGTCAAACTCCCACGTGTGTGGGAATGACATGTATCTAATGTTATAAAAAACTGTCACAAAAATTGTCAAACCATCTAACAGGAAGTGGATTCTGCAATAAATAATGAACATAAAATAAAAGAAGGCAACTAATGTGCTTCTTGTTACTCGTATAATGTACAATGGTCGTCAGTAATAGTGAGAGGCCCCTAAACGCCTCTGGACCAAATGAAGCAATGCGTCGCTAACCACCAAAAACCTGAAAATATGCAGGAGAAAGTATATCACCCCTAATATATCTATGGGAGTACACAAACTAAATCCCTGTTGCATAACCGATGGGGACATTTGGGAATTGGGGAAAATCCTTCCCTCTCCTAGATATGCCAGTAATAAAATAAATGTCCTCCTTAGTGGGTTGGTACCAATGGCTAGGACCGACCCAGAAAGCCTTTCAATGGGCATCCCACCTGTAGAGAAACTGTCCTAATAACCCAATGTGCCTCTTCAGGGATGTAGCCTCCTCATAGAAGTTAATGAGGCCTACCTCCCTTAAGAGAAACTAGGTGGGTGTCGTAATAGAGCGAGAGTACAAAGGTCTCTCCCTCTCTTGTACCTCCCAGTGCTATATCATGTTATAATTTCCCTCCCTCTACTCTTATTGTTGCCTTTCCTCTCTCCATTTACATCGCTAAATGATTCACATATTAAATGAATCAACCTCCCTCATACATAAAACTTGATTTTTTTTATTAGATGACAAATGTACTTACAAATACATAAGTATAACTTTTATCGAAAAAAATCATTTTATGTGCCCAAAAAAACAATCAAGCACTGCCACCGGTGTGTACCTATCTATCATGCACCACACACGGTGTGCATGAAAAAACTTCACGCACCACAAAAAGAACAAATCTTACATCAACAAATATTTTCTTGTGGTCTGTTGATGAAACTAACTGCCCCGGGGCAGTTGTTATAGCGCAATACACCACCAGCTGGCAATATTTTACCACTGAAGGTGGTGGTGCATTCCCGTAATATGGACACACTTGGCCATTATGTCTATTTTTACATAATGTCCAGCGCGTTCTGGTGAACGACTACACCATCGTACATAGAGTGTTATTTTTAAAAATTTTAAATTATCGATGTGGTCGTTAACCGACACATACCGCACTATTTTATTGTTAAAGTGGTGCACCTTTTCTCAGTACCGCACCGACCTGTCACATTTATCGCCTGGTGTGGTTTCCCTTAACATCGTTCATGGTGTGGCCTATAAATTTACAGGGAGCACCGAGAACGGTGCGAGCAGAATGGCTCGAATGCACCGCACATAATTATTTGTTTTTAAATGGTGAATTTTAACTCAATTTAAGAAATTAATCTGCTGAAATCTTAATTTGGTGAGAAACAAGTATATTACCTACAAATTTTCACATCGAGGAAACATCTTTGCAACGAAATACTAAAAACCAATTTTTCCCACAATTTTGCAAAATTCGAAGTCCACATAGTGAGTAATGGATGGAAGCAATGCAGGCAATGGGAGCACTGATGGCAGGGTGCCTCAGAGAAGGAAAACTCACACCGGTGCTTGAGAGCTCTACAACACTATAAGAAGTAAAAATGATTTTTTACGGTCGGTAATTTTTTTTTAGCTAAGTAGTTTTCGGTGTGCTTGATTATGAGATGCATCGGTGGGTTGTATCAATGGCGCACTACGCTTCTTTACAGTGCCTTCGATTACTCAGACAAACAGATCTGGTTTGTAAGGAGAGCACAGTGTCTTGGTGTGCCATTTCATAGCATGCACCAGTGCACTTTAGATAAAACGCACCAGTGCATTGTATATACGAAGTGCACCATTGTTTTCGTAGTAATTAAAAATAACTTTGCAATGCTTATTTAGCCTCTACTATGCACTATTGTGTTACATATATATCAACTGCGTCGGTGCGTGTTATGATTAGAAACGCAAAAAAAAAAAAAAAAACATCCGCAAAAACCTCCACCTGCCAACCTCCTCTGGGCTATTTGTATATAGGCTTTCTCAAAAACATCTTCTAGAGGGTCTTTTCCTTGTAGTGATTAATTTTATGTTCAACACAAATTCCATATTGGATGTAACCTATCCCTATAAATCATTCTATATTTACTGTATTTCAAACCTGTAAACTTATTAGAATACCTTTGACAATTGTATAGAGTAATGTTGCGAGTTAAGAGCTAGTTTCAAGTGAGAAAGATGTTATATTATTATGTGACCATTAATACTAATATATCTACTATACATGCTAACAATTTTGTATGGTAATGTCACAAGTTGAGAGCTAGTTTCAAGTGAACAAGATTTTTTTTTATTATATAACCATTAATATCTAATATCTCTAGTGAACACTTCTCCAACGTGGAGGAGCACGTTAAAATATTTGAACACACTTCCATATTCTTATTCAAATACCAATAAGTAATAAAGGGATTTTCTTTGACCATGGCATATTCTTTTATCTCATGAAAACAATGATAAAAGAATTGAGAGAGCAGGTTTTCATCTACATATCCTTTCACAGCTATGACCTACACCCTCATGCTACCGATGTAGCTTACTCGTCAGAAAAAGCACATGCCATTTTCAAATCAAATTGATAAATGAAAATCATAAATATATGGTAAATTGATTTACTCATGAAACAAAATAATGGGTGACATCTAACTTAGAGCACACTTGATGTCGATAAATATAAGGTTTTAATAACATTTCCAACGAGAGATGTTTGTTCTCCCAGCCCAACCATATTTTTCATTGAAAGAATCCTAGGGTTTTGTACATACATTTAGTGAATTCCTACTGCAATATTGCATGCCATAATAAGCACCTTAGTTTTCTCTTTTGTATTCTCAAACCAAAAAAAGACAATAATATTATTATTTACAAATGTACCTATTGTCCTTTCATTTTTGTTACATAGCACAAAAATATTATTCTGTACTCATTATGAAGGTTACAAATGAGATTTTCTTTATAACTACAATTTATTTTAAGTTGCGAATAATATCTAGAAGATTATCGAACTTCTCCATGGCTATCTCAACATGCAAAAGCCAAAATCAATTTCCCCAAGATGCTTTACTAGTGGGTTTAATCACCTACTTCAAATATTTCAAATTTACATATGTGAGAAACATTCATTTCACTAAAAAAAATAATGGCATTCAAACTGCAGCAACAAAAGAAAACTTTATCTCATCATACGTTAATCTCAAGTTTTCTACTTCCCCTATAATCTTCTCCTCTCCATTCAAAATATCAATCATAAATAATTAGGCAATGAAAATACAAATGAGAAAGAGAGAGAAAAGGGATTAAAATTTTGGTTGCAAAGCTACCTAGACTCATCCATAGGTAGCGTTGATGTCCAATCCATAGGTAGCGTTGATGTCCATAAAAGGCCACACCCATTAACACAACATTCAAGGTATAAAACAACAATAAGGTTGAAGAAAATGATGTACTTGAAAAAAGTTTCAAAATTAACAACAAACTGACAAATTACCCTGCCCACATAGTTATTGTTGTGTTGGATGACCTCCATGTAACACACCAATCATAGAGCGATTTAACGGACTTTGTTAAGCATGCGTGACAACCTCAAAGAGATGCACACCAATAGTGCATCTACTATCATTTAAAAGTTCCATTAATCCTCCAATAAGGCATTCAATTGAATTGACCAATCAAGTATTTGGTGCATTAAACGTGTCTATATATATATTCGCATTTCTAATGTTTAATTTTGGATATTGTAAAAGTCACACACAAAATATTTCTAATGAAGGTGCAAATTTATTGCTAGATTCCTTTCTTGGCCGGAACTAATAAGAAAGATTAAATAATCATAATAATTATTACACTCACTAATAAATAACAAACAAATTAAAAATATATATTACTTTAAATACGTAGTAGCAAAAAGTATAATATTTGATGTGCCGCATGTTTCTTAAAATATAGTCATCATCCACTATTAATTGCAATAAATAATGTTGACGTCACCTCTATTTGTATGAAAAAGTATACATACATATGCACATACATATATATCTATGTATCTAATACTTTTCATGTTTTATTGGGTACTCTATAAAACTAATGTTCTATACATAGTTTATATTGACTATGATATTTCTGGTAGGATTTTTCAAAGATGAAACATTTAAGTATCAAATTAAAATTTTTAAAAAGAAATCTTATTATCTCTCTGAATTTTGCACTAACATACTTATTTATAAAAGCTTATATCTTGATGATTCTTTACTTCACATATTTTTCTAAGAATTAGATCTAATTCTCTTTTGACAAATTCTTATTGGTTGACCACCCTATCAACTCTCGAATGGATACTCTTCTTCCCTAGGGACTCTTGAGTTATAATAGGTTGTACGAAAATAATACATAAACTAGCATGTAGAAAATGTGGTTCTTCCAAAGAAATCAAATTACTCATTATTATAGTAAGTTTACATGACAAATGATTCCTTATATTTGCATAAATCCAGAAACAAACATATCAAAGATTTTTTTCTAATAACCATGAACAAAAAAAAAAAACAATATAATATGCATTTCAATCATACATAACTTGATCCAATTCATGGTCCACATATATTCACTCAATTTAGAGTCTATATGCATCTATGGTACCTCTTATCATTCTTGAAAAACTACTAAGAGAATAATATAACAGAAATTATTTCATCATGCAGTGAAGTGTTCAATTTTAATTTTCCACAAAAACGTCAAGGTTATCAAAGAAATATATATATATATATATTATACAAACATTGTCAAATAAATAATGTGGTCACGTCATTTACAATTTTTTAATCAATCAAATCTTTCATTGTTTTTTAGGGTGGTTCATGGACAGTGAGTGGTCGCTACATCCACAGGAAAATCCAAGTAGATCAACATCAAGGGATATACGCCTCGACAAACCTAGAAAGGCCTAATTGTAAACCACTAAGCACATAGATAATTTTTGTTTACTTTACCATGTAGACTTAGTAAAATTTGGACTTGATTATAATAAAACCCTTTCATTTTCCGTTATGTATGTTTTATTGAAAACAAATAAATAAAACAACAATTATGCAAAGTTAGAGAAAACAGAGAAATACGTCCCAAAAATGAAAACTGCAAGTTCCCAGTTAGTTAATCAGTTATTTCTCGTTCTTGAGAAACCTCTTTTTGGTTAAAAGGAAAATCTCAAAAGAGAGGAGGTGGTGAGTGGCTGAAGAGAAAAAGAGAGAAAACTGAGAAAAATGTCTACATAGGGTGTTATCAGGTGTTAAGTGTATTTCTTAACAGATTTATTGAGTTGGGGAATGGCCTAGTGGAACTCTGGAACCGAGTTTTCTAGACTGCACTAGGAAGTCTTGATGTCGGAAAAAGGGTTATATCTGAAGAAAAAATTAGGAACAAAGGTAGCTCGGGGTGAGACTAGGACGTGATTTTCGATCTCAGGGTTGGGTCGATATGGGGTCTCTCTGGTTGTTCTCTTGATGGAGGATAGCTTATACATATAAGTATAACTTGGATGGAAGAGTATGTCTAAATAGATTATAACAATTAAACTCTAGAACTCTGTGCAAATTAACTTCTTATTTATGTCACTAATTTCTTTCCGAAAAATTAATTATAGTGAATTAAGGAAAGTTTTATTGGTAATGATTAAATTATGGTTTTGAGAATATAGTAAGCAGTAGGAAATTGTTCGTTTGTATTCTATTAAAACTTGAATTGATATATATATATATATATATATATATATATATATATATATATATATATATATATATATATATATATATATATATATATATATATATATATATATTATAAGAAAATAACAAGGTATAATAATCATTATATGCAAGAGTAAGCCTCATTCTAAATGAGTCAACTCATAAAAACATAATGAGGGAAAGGTTATTTTTTCCTACGAATACTGGAGCTAAGGATAGAAAATCCTCCCTCAATACTGGTACATTTAAATCGGCCCTAAGACCGGCCACAGAAAATACTCAATCCCAATAATAAATGATATTAAACATTAATAAACCGTAATAAACCTTAACGAACAACAGAAAACAACAATAAGAGAATTATAGTAATTAGACAGTGGAAAACACATACCCATGATAAAAATCATAACTTAAGTCCCAAACAAAAGCAGAGATGGACGATTAACAAATTCTTGCATTGAACACATATTAAAATGTAAACATCAACTAGAGGAGGGACCCGGGGGTGAAATAACTCCAAAATTTCACTAAATGAGTAGAAATAGTAAAGAAAACATTCCATAACTAGTATTTTTATAACCATACAATAAAATTATGATGTATATATATGTATACAGCTATGCCATGATGTCTTGGTTAAAACAGAGACCTAGTCAATGTTTAGAAACCCTATAGAAAACTACAATAAAATCCCTAGTTCCATCTTAATCCTGTAGGATTCAAGCCAACATTCTAGCACTAGCTGAAGTAATTATGCTAATAAGTGTAACAAGCACGAGATCAATAAAACCTAGAATAAGAAGATTTTCAGAGGTCAGATCTATGACAAAGGCGATGAATCCTTTGGATTATTCAACAAAAGTATATTTCGGTTAACCGGGCGCACCTACAACGACATGATTAGAAACAAAACACAGGTCTTAGCTGAAATTGTGATAATTTAGGGTATATGAAATTAATTCCAAGCATAAATAACTCAACAACAAGATTTAACCTTGAAGCCATATGCCCATAGACGAACCCAACTCACCTCAAAAATAATAGACATGTTTAGTATTAGGGTTTGAGGAAGCTTACTTAAATCAAAAGGTGGAAGAATGGTTGAAGAATGAAAAATTTATTTCCCTTTTGAATCCAGACAATTGAAGTGTCTCGTGAAGGAAGAACATTGAACCCTAATATTTGAACCCCATGCATTTTTACATATTGGAAAACAATTAAATCGTAATTAAACCATAGCTTCAAGAAAAACAACTGATACATTGCCACAAATGTTCACTAAGGAAGATGTAATGCTCAGTCGATATACCTTACTAGATAAATGATGATGTAAGGCTAATACTGAGCTTGGAGGCTGCAGTAATGACATGAGGTGTTGAATGAGTGTGCCGAGGGGGTCTAAGGTGGAAATGGTTCTAATAAAAAATACTCTCCATCCCCACCATTCGATCTTAAGTTCATCATGTGGATAGTTGATATCGATTTAAGTGTCAAATCCAACCAACCCCAGTATCTTAACAGCTAGCAAGGGTAGCTTCTAGATAATTCCAATAACCCGAATAGTTTTGGATAAGTCTAGGTAGGGTTCAGAAGGGTAAGGGTTATACCATAGTTAATCAATAGCTATCGCCGACGTAGGTTAAGCCATAATTGTAATATAAATGACTGTCATAACTTTACAATATCATTAACATATTAATTTCACCGATCAGTAAAATAATTTTTCTCATAATATTGTTCATGTTTCGGGTCTCCATAGTAATATGGACCTTTATTCTAATATTGTGAACCAATATCCTTGTGTAAATGATAAATAAATTTCACTTTTGACTTACTCACATTTCTTTAGGAGTATTACATGTGGTATGAGAGCCATGCTACAACATTGAGGCCTATTTGGTAATTTATTGACGGACACACACACAGATATATATATATATATATATATTGTGATCACAAAGGAAGCATAACATGCAAAGGTGCGGGAGGAGCGCAGTCAACAAGGCTACCCACCGAAAATGATTTCACACTAGGACCAAGAGACAATCCAGAGATGTGAGTTCATTTGGAGGGATGCACTCAGAATCCCACTCCTATGCTATTGGAAGTTCTACAACAATTAAAAATTGAAATGGAATTCTTGCAAGTAGATAATTAGAAGTTAATGCAAGGCCGAGAGAAGATTCTGAAAAGTATTTCTAACTGACACAATCATAGAGCGTTTATCCCCATCTAAGGTAACGAGGATAGAAATGAGGAGCACAAACAACTTGAAGGTAGACACACCAAGTGTCTAGAAGGGGATAAAGTTGTCATTGATGAAGAATATGACAATGTGTTAGATCACCAGAAAATTAAGAAACGAAAAATAGAATTAAAAGGGGAATTCAAAAAAATCAAGCCCCAAAATTTTGATGGAGAAATGAAAGAAGTTGTTGAGGAATGGTTTATTAACATCAAAAAATAATTCGAAATCTACTGTTGGCAATATGATGCAATATGTTTTCCTTGATGGCAACCTACTTGATGAGGTTGTCCTTGATGGAAAACTACTTGATGAAGTTTTCCTTGATGGAAACCTACTTGATGAGTTGTCTTTTGATAGCAATATATTTGTTAATGATGTAAAAATTATGTTTGTATAGGTCAGTTCAGATGAGACAAAGAAAGGAATTCGAGTAAGTGCCGGAAAAAATGAAATAGGAAATATTTCTCAATGTATACGCAGGTTTGATGAAGGCAACCCATGTATGGAGGCAATGTATATGCTACTTGGTAGATAGGAAACATGTGTACACATCCAAAATTAGCATATACACCGTTTTTATGAAGAGAAGTCGCGTATACACGTGGGTATAAAGAAGCCAAGTCGCGTATACCTTTTGCGCTCTAAAATTGTGATACCAAAGGGAATTACCATGGTATTAGCCCATACTATTGGGTGTTGTGTCGTCTATTTGATTCTGTCCAAGAATACCATCGACACTTGTGTGGTTTTGGCTCATGGTATTGACAAAGGGTAAAACTATATAAGGAGAAGAAGATCATAGTGCATTAGCGTGCATGTGTAAGGGTTGTCATTGAATACTTCTCTCTGAATTATATCTACATGGGATGAACTCTGTTTTATTGGTAGATATGAATCTATGATGCACCCTTAAATACAATTATGGATTGGGATCTCGAGATCTGAAATGACTATGTACATGCATGATCTAACTATGAGATGTCTGGATCAGTGACATGACGCATGTTTACTGAAATGAAATAAATAAATCTGGGTAAGTTTATAGATCTGTGTCTTTCTACAGTAATAACATTTATAGATCTATACGCTAGTTCGTCACAGTGAAAGCACGTATAAACGTGCCTTTGTCTCAGCCAAAGCACATATGGAAATTAGGGTTTCCTGAAGCTTGTTAAAGAGGTTATCTATTTAATAAGCGTTTTATTTTTGTTGTATTCATATTTTTTGTCGATAAATTCTTCATGTATATTTGGGTTGTTTGAATACTGTATATGTTGCCAAGTTATGTACAAATCTGATCAATTAGTGAATAAATTTTTTTAATGATGACTGACTAATTGAGGGTTCTACAATACTGAAAAGTTATGTGACTGAAAGCCTCAGATCTGGTTCTGAGACTGATCATATTTTGTAAATTCAGTATTCTCATATCTATATGCAGGTTGGTGTGAAGGAAAGCGTGTATACATGCGGCTTCAGTAAAGTGAAGTAACGTATGAATTTTTAGATAATGAATGATCAGGGTTAATATTGGTTCTGCATGTTGATTATGAAATTTGGGTTTATTACTCTATTCTGGTTACAGTGATCTCATTGTTCTGATTGAAGTTTGGGTGAAGTTTATTGGTGTTGATCTTTATGCTGAGTTGTCTTGAAGCTATGGGATCCAGTGTGAAAATTGATGAAATGTGGTCTGCAGTGATTCTGAGGGTTGAAGCCTTCTGTACGGAAGTAGAAGCTTTCTGCTAGTAGAAGATGGTGTTCTGATCAGGGGGTTGAATCTCCCTTCTATTAGTGGCTGGTAAACGAGATCAGGGGTTGGAGCTCCCTTCCAGTAGCAACTGGAGAATGAGAGAAGGTTGTAGCCTTCTGCAGGTAGATACCTGCGTACTGATATGATTTTGCATCAGTAAGATACTGTAAGCAGTTTTCCATATAATAAATATTGAAGACAGAGACGAAAGCAGCGGTGGTTTTCTCCCGAATTGGGTTTCCACCTTAAAATCCTGGTATTCATGTGTATTTCTTACGTGTGATGATTTACTTTGTTCTTAATACACATGCTTACTTCTTAATAAACATCTGATGAATGAATGATGCACTTATTTAAGTAAAGAATTATCTTCATAATAAGATCTCTGGTCATACGCAAGTTTGCTTAAGGATATCCACATGTATATGCTAGTTGGGTTCATTAAAGTCGTGTATAGAAATCAGTAAGGAAAAAGTAAAATTTTTAATTATGTTATAAATAATGATTCACCCCCTCGGCTCAATAATTTTCCCAACAATTGGTATCACAGTAGGTCCTTTTGAAGAAGCTTAATCACTAGAAGGAAGATCAGCTAAGATGAGAAATCAAGATGTGATGGCATCTATCAGGCCTCCTCTCTTCAACGGAAAAAAATTAATCTTATGGAAGACAGGGACAAGATCCTATCTTCAGTCTCTTGCAGTGTATGTATGGGCTATACTTGAAGCAGGTTATCAATATCCAGCTTCAGTTCCAACAAATATAGCCGCAAGAAAGAACTATGAAACCAATGCAAAGGTGGTCAATGCATTATTGGGAAGTTTGATTGAATCAGAATCTGTCAATGTTATGGAGTTGAACACAACAAAGGAGATATGGGACAAAATAATTCTAAGCTATGAAGGCGATTTTAAGGTAAAAAGTGCTAAACTCCAAACTCTCAGAATTCAATATGAAAAACTAAAAATGCATAATGAGGAAAGTGTTTCTAGTTTCTTTTTACGTCTAGATGATATTTTAAACCATATGAGAAATATGGGTGAAACTGTAACTGACACTATTCTAGTAGAAAATGTTTTAAGATTTCTAACTCCCAAGTTCGAGTCAAAAGTGTCTTCTATTGAAGAGAAGTAGGATCTACAAACTCTTACTATGGTTCAACTTCATGGGATTCTGACTACATGTGAAATGAGGAAAGGAAGTCCATCTAAAGTCAAAGAAGTATTCTTTAGAGTTGCTGCAAAAGGAAAGGAAGTAGAAGAACAAGAAGGATCAAGCTATGTTTTAGTAGAAGATGAGATAAATTTTGTAAAGAAGCTACAACTTGGCACTGGAAGGTTTAGAGGTAAGCTTACTTTTAGATGTTTTACTTGTGGAAGAATTGGTCATTATGCTGCTAAATGTCCCCATAAATATAACTATGAAAATGGAAAGGAAGTGGTCAAAGGAAATAAGAAATGATTTATTAATTAAAAAAACTATTATACTCATGAAGATAGTGATGGTCTATCAAATAGTGAAGAAGGAGAATCTGATCAAGGTATTAGACTGCTCATGGATTTTGAAAAATACTCTAGTGAGGCTAAAGATACTTTTATGGATGCATTATAAGAAAATTATTTTCTTGAAGAAATAAATCATCTCAAAATATGTTTGGAAGAAAACAAAATTTCCATAGATAATATAAAGAATCAGCTTATAGAAAAGGAGAAGCACAATGAGAAATTAGAATGTGAAATAGTAAGTCTAAGAAAGGAAATTGAGAAAGTGAAAACTTTAAATCTTAGATTTTCTAAAGGATCTAAAAACTTCGATGAAATTATCAAGGTACAACGCTCTTCTCTTAAAAGACAGGTCTTGGATATATTGGATAATCCTCTCAGTATTCAACACCAAGCTATCTAAATGCAGCTAAATCCAACCAACAAAATTTTGTCACTCAGCAAAAGAACAACGAGTCCACCTAGGTAAAGCATGACCACTTCAATTCAAGGAAGAACAATAACTAAAATATCAATCAACAAGCAAACATATATAGAAGGTTTCATGATCACATAAATTTCTTCTTTAATGTACAATGTTTCTCATGTCATATTTTTGGTCATAAAGCTACTCAAAGTGTTGCATACAAAACCATCATGACCAAAGAACAAAGAAAGCAAAGAAATGAGACTGGAATAAAGAATAATACTTATAACAAAATTTCTCCTATTCAAAATGAAATTGAATGATCTTATTGCAATAAATTTGGACATGAAGAATCTGCATGCAGGAGAAAAATTTAGCCAAAAGAGCATATACCTTCAAATTCCAAGGTATGGAGAAAGAAGGACTTACAGGTTGAAAGATGTGGCATAGATTTATTTGTAGAAGGGGAAGAAAATGAATGGTACATTGAGAGAAGATGCTAAAAACACATGACAGGTGATAACAATAAAATCCTTTCATACAATTCTCTAGAGAAGGAAAAGAATGTTACCTTTGGAAATGACTCTCCTGTTGTCATTAAAGGAAAAGGTTATGTTTTTTCTAAAAGAAAAGGTGAAAGATAACAATGTTATGTATGTGGATGGATTAAAGCATAACCTGTTGAGTGTGAGGCAAAATGTGATCAAGGAAATGAAGTTGTCTTTAGTTAAAAAGAATGTGTAGTACGTGAACTTGACACAGGAAAAATGGTAATAAAAGGAACTAGAACACCAAGAAATTGGTATGTATTCAAAGGTGGCAAAGAGAAATTCTACTTAGGTAAATCTTCTGAAAATTGGTTATGCCACAGAATATTGGCACATTTGAGCTTCTCTCAAATAATAAAATCTAACAGACTCAAAGATGCTCGTGATCTTCCCATCATCACTCTACCTGAAAATACCATATGAAAATCATGCAAATTTGGTAAGAAAACCAGGGTGAAATTAAATGCCAAAAAAGGATCAGCAAGTAATCCTCTTAAACTTATACATAATGATCTATGTGGTCTTGTAAGGAAAAATTCACCTCGTGGAGAACAATACTATATTTTATTTATTGATGACTTCTCTAGAATGTGTTGGATCAGTTTATTGAAAGTTGAAACATAAATATGAAGCATTTGAAAAAATTAAGATCTTCAAAGCTTTGGTTAAAAATGAATTCGATCTAAAAATGAAATGTCTTAGATCTAACCAAGGAGGAGAATATATATCAGATGAATTCTTTGATTTATATGAACATCATGGCATAAAAAGATAGTTTTCTATAGTTGGAACCCCACAAAAAAATGGCGTGGCAGAAAGGATGAATAGAACAGTTCAACAGATGGCTCATGTTATGCTTGATCAATTTGGAACTCCCAATACCTTTTGGCAAGAAGCAACACATATTGCAGTAAATATTCTTAACAAGGCTCATGTTCGTGTGAACAGTGATAAAACTCCTTATGAGCTCTAGTATGGTAATATTCCCACTGTAAAGCATTTTAGAGTTTTCGGAAGAAAATGTTTTATCAATAACAATGATGAAAAAATTGGTAAGTTTGAACCTAGAATAGATGAAGGAATATTTCTTGGATACTCTTTTAAAATTAAAGCATATAAATGTTACAATAAAAGACTTCTGAAGATTTTTGAATGTAATGATGTTGTAATTGATGAGTTTCTCATAGCTCCTAAAAGGGAAATAACATCAACAAATGAAGATGATGATGATGTATATTTTCCCTCATCAAATTGCAACAATATAGAAGGAGAACCCAATGAAGCACCAGAAGAAGATATATCTGAAAAGGCTCCATCCAGGTATGTTCAAAATAATCATCCAGAATCTCAAATTCTGGGAGAAAAGGGATCAGGTGTCCAAACAAGAAGAACTCTTGTAGGATCACCTAGCTATATGGCATTATTAATCACTATTGAACCGCAGAATCTAAATCAAGCTAGTAAAGATGAATATTGGATTCAATCCTATGAATCAAGAACTTGATGAGACTGAAGAGAATCATACTTGGGAATTGGTTCCAAGACCTCGTGATAAAAATGTTATTGGAACAAAATGGATATTCAAAAACAAGTTAAAGGAAAATGGAGATGTTATTAGAAGCAAAGCTATACTTGTTTGTAAAGGGTATGCTCAACAAAAAGGTATCGAATTTGACAAAACATTTGCTCCTATAGCCAGAATTGAAGCCATAACAATGTTTCTTGCTTTTTAAAGTTTTCAACAATTCAAACTTTATCAAATGGATGTGAAATATGCTTTCCTCAATGGTGATCTAGAAGAAGAAGTTTATATAGAACAATTAGAAGGATTCATTCTGGGAAATGATGAAAAACTTGTTTGCAAACTTAAAAAGGATTTATATGGTCTCAAACAAGCTCCTCGGGCATGGTACTATCGTTTGGACAAATATCTTAAACGACAAGGTTTCACAAGGGGATATTTTGACAATCAATTATACACAAAAATTGAGAATGATAAATTATTGATTATTGTTGTGTATGTTGATGACAACATCTTTGGAAGTAATGAAGAGTCCATGTGTCAGAAATTTTCTTCTGTTATGCAGTAAGAATTTGAAATGTCATTACTTGGGGAACTAACATATTTTCTTGGCTTACAAGTGCAACAAGCAGCAGATGGCATATTTCTATCAAAAGATAAATATCTCAAGAAAATTCTGAAGAAGTATGGGATGGAAGATTGCGAACCTGTGAGTACTCCAATGATACTAGATGTAACCTCAGTTCTCATGATGATTCTCCCATGGTGAATCAACCAAAGTATATATCCGTGATTGGAATTATTCTTTATCTAACTGGGAAAATACATGATATTATGCATGCAGTTGGGATTGTTGGATGATTCCAAGCTAACCCAAAAGAGTCTCACCTTCAGGCTGTAAAAAGAATATTCAAATATCTACAAGGGACTCAAGAATTTGGTCTATGGTATCCAAAGATCTTTGGTCTCATTCTTCATGCTTACACAGATGCGGATTGGGCTGGAAATCTTGGTGATAAAAAAATCACAAGTGGTGGTGCATTCTATATGGGACCCTAATTAGTATCTTGGTTCAAAAAGAAACAAATTTCTATTGCCTTATCTACAGTGGAAGCATAATATGTGGTTGTCGCATCATGTTGCACACAACTTCTTTGGATGATGCAGACACTACAAAACATTCAAATCCAATGTTCACCTCCCATCTCCATTCTATGTGATAATACAAGTGCCATTATTATCTCGGACGATCATGTTATGCATTCAAGGACCAAGCACATTCCTATCAAGTATCACTTCATATGTGAACAAGTGCTTGAATAAAAGGTTAAATTGGAGTATGTTCCCTCCAAAAAATAAGTTGCAGATATATGTACTAAACCTCTTCCCAGGGAAGCATTCGAATATCTCGAACTAAAGCTGAGATTTTTCTCTGACTCTCTTATGAAATATACTTAATTTAAGAATATTAAATTCAGTATGCTGGTTTCATAAAAGCGAATCACGTATATGCGCGAGTTTCTGTGCATAAATGTCACGTATGGTTTTTGCTGACATAAATTATTTGGGTCAGCTTTCAGAATAGTTTGTGGTGTTGTTGGGTAATCTCTGGTGTTGTTCCAGTATTCATCTTACTATACCTTTCTTTGATATTTATCTCCTTGATGAAGATTCTTTGATGAATTGGTTGTTGAAGGTGTCCAGGATGCACAAGTTTAGGGGGAGCACCTACCTCGTGGAAAAGGATGCATTGTTGGCATTCAGATTGGTTGTTGTGTTATGATATCCTATTTAAGATTCTTTGGTTTTGGTTATAAAAATTCATATCTTTAATTTGATGAAAAGTTCATGTTCAGACCTATGATGCAAAATTATTATATTCAGTCATATAAGGACTTGTTCAAATTTGTAAACCCACTTGGTTGGGTAGTTGAGTCAAATTTTGTAATTCCACCTGGTTGGATCTTTGATGTAAGTATGAGTCATTGGTAATCGGAAACGTCATACTCGGTTGCGTTATAGAGTCATGTAATTTATTTAAAAAATTGTCTGAAGATTCAGCATGAACTCAGGGGGAGCATGGTAATTTCAGTGCACATCAGATCTACAGAGCTCTTCTACAAAGGAAGAGAAACCTTATTTTGGTATTGATCCACCCTTTTCCCTTGATGTCAAAGGGGGAGAGTATATTGGTGTTTGAATAATGGTTATGATTAATGAATATATTTGTTGTGATCAAACACCATCATGGTTTTCATCAAGTCCAAAGGGGGAGATTGTTGGAAATATGATGCAATATGTTGTCCTTGATGGCAACCTACTTGATGAAATTGTCCTTGATGGAAGCATACTTGATGAAGTTGTCGTTGATGGAAACCTACTTTATGAGTTTCCTTTTGATGGAAACCTATTTGTTAAAGATGTAAAAATGATGTTTCTAAAGGTCAGTTCAGATGTGATAGAGAAAGGAATTCCAGTAAGTGCCAAAAAAATGAAACAGGAAATATTTCTCAATGTATACACAGGTTTGATGAAGGCAACCCATGTATGGAGGCAATGTATATGATACTTCGTATACAAACAAACTGTGTATACATCCAAAATTAGTATATACACAGTTTTTATGAAGAGAAGTAGCACATACACATGGGTATAAAGAAGCCAAGTTGCGTATACCTTTTGCGCTCTAAAATTATAATAGCAAGGGGCATTACCATGGTATTATCCCATAATATTGAGTATTATTTTGTCTATTTGATTCCGTCCAAGAATACCATCGACACTTGTGTGGTTTTGGCTCATGATATTGGTAAAGGCTAAAACTATATAAGGAGAAGAAGTTCATAGTGTATTAGTGTGCATGTGTAAGGGCTTTCACTGAATACTTCTCTCTTAATTATATCTACATGGGATGAACTTTGTTTTACTGGTAGATCTGAATCTATGGTGCACCCCTGAATACAATGATGGATTAGGATCTCGAGATCTGAAATGACTATGTACTTGCATGGTCTAATTATGAGATGTCTGGATCGTTGACCTGGTGCATGTTTGTTGAAATGAAGTAAAGAAATTTGGGTCAGTTTATATATCTGAATCTTTTTGTAGTAATAACATTTATAGATCTATACGCTAGTTCATCACAGTGAAAGAGCATATACACGCGCCTTTGTCTCAGCTGAAGCGCTTATGGAATTCATGGTTTTCTGAAGCTTACTGAAGAGGTTATATGTTTAATATTGTTATATTTCTGCTGTATGTCGATGAAGTGTTCATGTAGATCTAGGTTGTTTGAATATTGTATATGATTCCAAGTTGAATATGTACAAATATGATCAATTGGTGAATAAATTTGTTTAATGATGACTGACTGATTGAGGGTTTTGCAATACTGAAAAGATATCTGACTAAAAGCCTCAGATATGGTTCTGAGACTGATCATATTCTATAAATTCATTATTCTGAGATCTATATGCAGGTTGATGTGAAGGAAAGTGCATATACATGTGGGTTCAGTAAAGTGAAGTAGCGTATGCATTTTTATATAATGAATAATCAGGGTTAATATTGGTTTTGCATGTTGATTATGAAATTTGGGTTTATTACTCTGTTCTGGTTACAATGATCTCACTATTCTGATTGAAGTTTGGGTGAATTTTATTGGTGTTGATATTTATGCTGAGTTGTGTTGAAGCTGTGGGATCCAGTGTGAAAATTGATGAAACATGGTATATAGTGGTTCTGAGGGTTGAAGCCTTTAGTATGAAAGTAGAAGCTTCCTACCAGTAGAAGTTAGTGTTCTGATCAGGGGATTGAATCTCCCTTCGAGTAGTGGTTCGTAAATGAGATCAGGGGGTTAGAGCTCCCTTCCAGTAGTAGCTAGAGAACGAGAGAAGGTTGCAGCCTTCTACAGGTAGATTCCTGCATACTAATATGAGTATGCATCGGTACAATATTGTAAGTAGTTTTCCATATAATAAATATTGAAGACAGAGACGACAACAATAGTAGTTTTCTCCTGAATTGGATTTCCACCCTAAAATCATGGTGTTCATGTGTACTGCTTATGTGTGATGATTTACTCTATTCTTATTGCACATGATTACTGTTACTAAACATCTGATGAATGAATGATGCATTGATTTAAGTAAAGAATTATCTACATAATAATATTTATGGTCATATACAAGTTTTCTTAAGGATATCCATGTGTATACGTTAGTTGGGTTCATTAAAGTCACGTATACAAATCAGTAAGGAAAAAAGTAAAAGTTTTAAGTAGGTTATAAATACTATTTCACCCCCCCCCCCTCTCAGTGTTTTTCCCAACATATACAAATACGACAAGAACCTAAATGCCATATTATCCATCTATCAACTTCAAGGGAACATTACCTTGTGGTGGGAGGAGGTTAAATTTGTGCACGCTATAGACGAGAAGGCAATGACGTGGGGAGGTTTCTAGAAATACATTAAGGAAAAATATTTAACGAAATGATTTTATGATGATAAGGTGAAATATTTCCATGAAATTTTATTAGGGAAACTTTCCCTCAATGAAGTTGTGACAAAATTCACATCTCTGTTAAGGTATGTACCTTATATTTAGGAGGAGAAAGTCAAGGTACAACAATTCATGAGTAGTCTACTAGAATTTGTGAAAGAGCGATTGGAGTTTGATAACCCCAAAAAAATGGATGAGGCCATTAGAAACGAATGAACCTGTTATGATAATATGAAACAAAAATGTCAACGTAGTAGGGGATGGAATAATAATAAGATATAGAGAAAAAAATATATAAATGAAAATAATATAAAAGTGGAAGTGCTCGAAATTTTCATAAGAATTAGTATAACAATATTCCTCGAAATTTCCAGTAACTCCGACTTCGCTCAAACATAGTTCCCCCCATTGAAGTGTTGGGGTTTTAGGGAGCCCCATTACTACAAAAAATTCCCTTACCATACCAGGATAGAGTAGGCTTCCAACCTTGAAGAGGCTTCTATAGTAGGCGAGGTGGCGAAAATAAAACCTAAGATTAATGCTGCATTGGAAGATCATCAAGATGATTATCATCCCACTATGATCAAATTTGAAGGAAATATACATAAGCATATTGTGTCAATTTTAATAGACCCACGATCCATCTCTAGCTATGTGAGTCCTAAAATTGTGGAATTGTGTCATTTACAAACCTGTAATTTTAAAATTTCTTGGTTGGTACAACTGGCCATTAGGGCAAAAAGGAAAATGACAACTAAAGTCAATAATTATCCTATTAAGGTAGTAGATCAATTTTTTAGTGTAAATATAAATGTGTTTACCTCTAGGGGCTTATGACATTTTATTTGGAATGAACTGGCTCAAAAGCCACTGTTCGATAGTAAACTACAAGGAGAAGGTTATCAGTTACCTTATGGAGGAAGGAGTTACATAATAAATCCAAGGAATAAGGAGACAAATTACCTCCTCTCGCTAATGCAAGTGTGTTAGGAAAGGGTGTTAGTAGGTTACCTCCCAAGTAGGATATTAACTTTACTATAGAACTAATCCGAGGGGTTGAACCCGTGTCAAAGACCCCGTACAGAATGAGTATTCCTTAATTAACTTAACATATGATTTTTATTCAATAATTACTTGAAAAAGTTTATATTCACCCTTGCGTGTCTCCACGAGGGACACCCGTTTTGATTTTTAGAAATAAGGATCACACCTTGAGATCATGTATTGATTACAGGAAGCTTAACAAGCTGACCATTAAAAATAAATACCCCTTACCAAGAATAGATGATTTTTTTTATCAAGTCAAAGGAGCTACATTGTTCTCTAAGATAGATTTGCGATATGGGTGTCATAAAATAAGGGTAAGGGAGGAAGACATTCCCAGAATAGCTTTCAAGCCTTGTTATGGCCAATATAATTTTCGTTTTTGCATTCGATCTTACTAATGCTCCGAGAACCTTCATGAGCCTCATGAACAAAGTGTTTCACCCTTAGGTTGATAATTTTATCCTAATTTTTATCAACAATGTTCTTATATACTCTAGGAACCATGAAGAACATATGAAACATCTATAGATAGTACTATAGACATTATGAGAACACCAGTTGTACACTAAGTATAGTAATATTGATTTCTTTAAGGATCAAATCCAATACCTTGGACAAGTGATTTTGGCAGAAAGGATAGCCGTGGATCTAGATAAGATCAAAGCTATTATGTAGTGGCCAATTCTTTCTAATGTTGTATTCATTCGATCTTTCGTAGGTTTGGAAATATACTATGGTCGATTTATTGAAGAAATTTTTAGAATATCTTATCCTATTACATTATTGTAGAAGAAGGGGAAAGCTTTCAAATGGACTGTTGACTGAATGCATAGTGTTGAGCTGTTAAAAATTTGCTGACCACTGCCCTAGTAATAAAAATTGTGGATCCTTAAAAACAATTTGTGTTCTGCACTAACCTTTGTCAGGAGGGAATAGGGGGAGTGTTAATGAACCAAGGTAAAGTGGTTTCATATGAATCCCTCAAGACAAAATAGCATGATAATATATACTATAATTATGATCTATAAATGACTGTAGTTGTGCATGCTTTAAAAGTATGGAGACATTATCTCTAGGGAATTTTTTTTTAATGACGGATCATAGTACCTTAACAAGTTTCTTTAAATAACCTAGTTTAAATGCATGACATATTAAGTGTACAACTTTCCAAAGTGAACTTTATTTAGATATTAGACATATGAAGGGGAAGTAAAATAGTGTAGTCGATGCTCTAAGTAGAAAATTGCACCACATTTATGAAATTTCCTACAGTCAAGAAGAAACTAATTTTTCAAACTTGATTAGGGAAGCAACGGATAAGGACCCTGAATATTTATTTTTATGGCATCAAATCAAACATATGGGAAAAATATAAAAAAAACGAATTATCGTATAAATAGTGATAATTTGTTGATTTTTGAAGGGATAATCTATGTTCCCAACTATAAATCTATTAAAAAATTAATATTGGATGACTTTCATAAAAGGCCCTATACCGCCCACCCTAGATACCAAAAAATGCTATCCACTATTAAAAAGAATTATTTTTGGCCCGAAATGAGAAAGGATATTGTAGAGTATTTAGCCGAATGTTTGGAATGATAAGAGGTTAAGGAAGGGCATCAAAATTAGGGTGGATTGCTTCATCCATTACGTATTTGTGAGTGGAAATGGGAAGTCATCACTTTAGACTTTATAATAGCATTTCCTAAAACAAAGAAACATAATGAATCCATCATGGTGGTAGTATATAAGTTAACTAAAGTGGCTCATTTCGTTCCCGTTGAATCTACTTATAACACCATAAAAGTTATATATGTGTTTCTGAGAGAAATATTTAGATTTTATGTCATACCTAAGATCATGATCTCTGACCTGAGATGTGAAATTTACATCAGCTTTTTGGAAAACCCTCTCTACAGGCTTGGGGACTAAAGTCTAGTTTAGCATCGCGTACCATGCACAGACTAATGGGAAAACCGAGTGAGTAAACAAAGTGTTGGAATACATGTTGCGACTACATGTGATGAAAAAACCAAGTAAATGGGAGGAGTGTCTTCACCTAGTGGAATTCACATACAATTATAACTATCATTAATCACTTAAAATGAGTCCTTTTGAGTTTCTATATGGAAGATGAGGTAGAACCCTATAAATTGGAGTAGTCCAAAGGATAATCTAATGTTAGGATCTGAAATTTTGGTTGAATTAGAGACTACAGTGAAAAAAGTTTGACAAATGTTACCTAAGGCATACAAAAGGCTTATGCCGACCAAACAAGGACATATAAAGCGTTTCAGGTATGAGATTAGGTATATGTTCTGGTAATCCAAATAAAATCACATTGCAATGGAAAGGATGTGCAAAACTTGCTCCTCGGTATTGCGGACCCTTCCAGATCCTAGAAAGGGTTGGACATGTTTCATATAAGCTTGTGTTTCCAAGCAACATATTTGTACATAATACGTTCCATGTTTTGTTGTTGAAAAAATATTTTTATGATGCTAGACATGTAATTAATTGGTAGGAAGTACAAGTAAAATGGAAAGAGAAAAGAATGTATTGTTTTTTGTTTTCTCTTTTATGACCAGTAATGCACATTTTTTTTTTTACTATTAAGTATGTTTAATATACAATTATAAATACAACTATAATGGATACTTGATGTGGGACAAGTAAAACTGTACAGAGGGTTTCTAGTAGGACCCCTATGCATACCATAATCACATAAAAACAACACTATGGAGGTGGAAGCGAGTTATCATCCAGGTTAAGATGAAATGGAAGCAATTTAGCCCGAAGGAGGCCAACCTGGAGGATGAAAGACTGATGAGATAATTGTACCCTGACCCGTTCCAAGAGAAAAAATAATACCGAGGATGGTGTTCTCTCATGGTGGAGGGGGGGATATGTAACACCCCTCGGCACATAGATAGTTTTTATTTACTTTATCATGCACACTTAGTAAAATTTAGACTTAGTTATAATAGAACCCTTTTATTTTCGGTTCTGTATGTTTTCTTGAAAATAAATAAATAAAATAATAGTTTTTGAAATGTCAGAGAGAATAGAGAAATACCTCCGAAAAAGGAAAATCGATAGTTCTCAGGTACTTAATAATTTATTCCTCATTCTTGAGAAATTTTTGGTTAAATGGAAAATATCAGAAGGGAGAAGGCTGCGAGTGTCTAAAGAGAAAACTGAGAAAAATGCCTGCATAGGGTGTTGTCACGTCTTAAGTGTATTTCTTAATAGAGTTCTTGAGTTGGGGAATCAATTCGTGGAACTCTGGAACTAAGTTTTCTGTACTGGAGTAGGAAGTCTTGAGGTCAAAGAAAGGGTTATGTCTGAAAAATTCTTTCGGAATGAAGGTAGCTCAAGAGGAGACTCGGATGTGATTCTTGATATGAAGGTTGGGTTTAGAGGGGGTCTCTCTAGTTGTTCTATCGAAGGGGTATAACTAAGACGGATAACTATAACTTGGATGGCAGAGTTTTTCTAAATAGCTTATAATAGTTAAACTCTAGAACTCTGTGAAAAATGACTTCTTATTTATGTTAGTAATTTCTTTCTGAAGAATTAATGATGGTGAATTAAGTAAATTTGTATTCGTAATGATTAAATTATGGTTCTGCGCATACAGTAAGTAGTAGTAAATTGTTCATTTGTATTCCAGTAAAACATGAAGCGATATATATATATATATAAAACATAAATAACAATATGATGATGTACTCACACAAATATATATATACCTCTCTTGATTATAAGAAAATAGTATGGTATAATAATCATTATATGCAAGAGTACGTCTGGTTCTAAATGAGCCAACTCATAAAAAGATAACTAGGGAAAGGTTAGTCTCTCCTACAACTACATGAGCTAAGGAGAGATAATCCTCCCTCAATAATTATATATTTAACTCAACACACATATCGACCAAAAATACTCAAGCACGATAATAAACGATATTAAATAGTAATAAACTGGAATAAACCTTAACAAATGCGAATGAACATCAATAAGAGAATTATAGTAATTACAAAACGATAAATGCATAGTCATGATAAACATCATAACTTAACACCTGAACAAAATCTCAAACAGGCGATAAACAAATTCTTGCATTGAACACATATTACAATGTAAACATCAACTACATGAGAGACTTGAGGGTCAAATAACTCCAAAATGCCACCAAATGAGTAACAACAATAAAGGTGGGCATTCCATAACCAAATTTTTTATAACCATATAGTAAAATTCTAATGTATATATATGTATATTGTTATGCCATGACGGCTTGGATAAAATAAATACTCGGTCAGGGTTTAGAAACCTTGTAACAAACTACAATAAAATCCCTAGTTCCATCTGAATCATTTAGGATTCAAGCTAAAATTCTAGCACTAACTAAAATAATTATGGGTTTAACTATAACAAGCATGTGATCAGTAAAACATGGAATAATAAGAGGTTAGATCTATGACGAAGGCTAGGAATCCTTTCAATTATTCAAAAAAATTATATTTTGTTTAATCAGACACACCTGCAAAGCCATGATCAGAAACAAAACTTAGGTTTTAGTTGAAAACTTGATAAGTTATGGTATATGCAATTACTTCCTAGCATAAATAACTCGATAATGAGATTTCACCTTGAAGCCATATGCCTTCCAAGGAACCCATCTCACCTAAAAAATAGCACACAGGGTTGGTATTAGGGTTTGAGGCAACTTACTTAAATCAACCTCTGGAAGAATGCCTGAAGAATTCAAAAGTTACTTACCTTCTCAATCGTGAAAATTGAAGTGTCTCCTGAAGGAAGAGCATCAAACCCTAAGCTTTGAATCCTCTCCATTTTTAAATATTGGGAAACAAGTAAGAATCGTAATGAAACCATAGCTACCAGAAAAATAACTGATACAACTCCAAAAATGGCAGTAGGGAATATGTCATGCTCAGTAGAGAGACCTTACCAGGAGAAATGACGATTTTGGGTTGAAATCGAGCTTGGAGGTTGCAGCGGCAGCATGATGTGCTGAATGAGTCTGTCGAGGGGATCTAGGGTTGAAAGGGTTCCAATAACTTAGACCCACCAACCCCACTATTTGATGATAAGTCCATTACGTGGACGGTCGAGATCTCTTTTCCTGTCAAATCCAACCAACCCCAGTCTCTTGATAGCTAGATAGGGTGGTTTCTAAAAAATTCTAATAAATCGAATAGCTATGTATAAGTATCGACATGGTTCATAAGTGTAAGGGTTATACCATAGTTAATCAATAGTTATCGCCGACGGAGGTTAAGCCATAATGGTAATATAAATGAATCACATCTATGAGTAAATTAATTGTGATCATAATATTGTCCATGTTTCGGGTCTCCATCGTATTATGGACCTTTATTCTAATAATGTGAACTAGTAACCTTGTGTAAATGATAAGTTTAGGAGTGTTACACTAACCCCAAGGGTGTCGAGGAGATTTGACCCTGTGACCTCCCAATAGGCGAGGGACTTAGCAATAGGAACTCGACCAACTTAACTATCTCTTGGGGATTCAATCAAATAATTCTTGTAACTAAATTTACCTTAAATAATAATATATCATTTAGATAAAAAAAAAACAAAAAGACACTATACTAATGCAAACAATTCTATATGAAATATATACCTCCGAAAATAAAGTTTTAAATATATCAAAAAAATGAATTTAATTTCTAAAATAAATTTTAAAAGACTTAGAAAATAATAATTAAGATTGAAAAGTATATATCCCTAGTTGAAAGATTAAATGTTTGGTTTAATATATTTTATCTATTTCAATATACAAATAAGTTCAATTTCTAAATCCAAATTTATAAGTTTATTTGAGCAATATTTTTGTACAAAGATAAATATATCAAACCAACAAAATACTGTGGACATGAAACCAACAACGAAAAATAATAAAATCATTTAACAAATCATCTATTTATGTAATAAAATAGAGTGGCTGAAAAAACAGCGAAAGAGGAATTCATCCAAAAAGAAAACTCCTTACGGTATAATTAGAAAAATTAAAACTCGCATCGCAGTAATCAAAAGGTTAGATGTTTGGTAAACCAAGCATTACAAATCCATTTTTAAATGCACGAATTAGTAAAATTGGTGAAGTAAATATGTAAATTAAAATATTTTAGTTCTAAATTAGAATACATTTTCAACGTGTGATAATGTTTAAATAATAAGAAAATGGAAAAAGCATGCAACAGTAATTATACAAAGTCAAATAGCGAAAATGGAAAAAGCATGCAACAGTAAAAAATTTAATTGTGTTATTAGCAAGCCAAAAAAAAATCTAAAATTTATTTCAGTATAAATGTTGAAATAGTATAAATATTTTATACATTCAATTTTTTTACAAAACTATTGTTTAACATTATGAAGGTAAAATAATTATGCTATATATATAGTCTAATAGAAGGGCACATGAGTAATGAGTGAGAGTATCCATATATAGATGTCAATGTCATCACTATTATATTCTTGTACTTATAAATTAGATAAATGGATGTTTAAAGATGCTTTTTTTTTTTAAAGGAAGAGAACATTTAAAGAAATCATTATACAATTTTTAAAATGTAATATTTCATGGACGTATGAATAAACTATGATTGTATTATCTTAAAAGAAAGAATAATTAAAGATCAAACATATAGGAAAATGTATATTGTTGCCTTGAAAATATGATGCATAATATCAATGTGTAGAATAAAAAGAATCCATTAATGGTGGGACCCTACATTACTAAGAAATTGAGGAAAAATATAAGAAGATCAACATCAACATTATGAAGGAAAATGATAGTAGAATTAACAATATACATGGAAAAGAGAATAAAGGAATCATTGCACAACAAGATATTATCAATGAACAACAATTATAACACAATGGAGAATCTATAATAATATAGAGAATCAAAGAAAAAGAACACATTAGAAAATCTACATTAATATAGAGAATCAAAAGAAAGAAATGCATACAAAATTGACTATATATATATTATAAAAAGAAGATTAATATAAAGAAATCTCATTATTTCACTTCATTAAATGTAATATTTTTATGAAAATTTTCATAGCAAAACTTTTCAAAATAAGATACTATGTTATGACCCTGATTCCCTAATTAAATATATGTGTAATAAGGATTGGTCCAATATAATGAGAATATGTACCTATCAAAATTAATATAATTTATTTATTTGAAATTTTAACATATAATATATATATATATATATATATATATATATATATATATATATATATATATATATATATATATATATATATATATATATAAACTCACGGTTATTACCATTATGAGAATTGCATGCTATGTTTATATTTAATATACATCATATTTATGTTATTTTATTATGTTACATTACATATTTATTTCATAATTACTTTTTATAATCTTTTCTTTGTAAAATTATATTAATTTTAATATTATTTTAAATATATAAAAAAAAATTTTAAAAAATTTTAAAAAAATTGATTTATATATTTTTTATTTAGTTTATAAATTTTATTAATTTAAAAAAATTTAATCATGAATGAAAATTTAAATAATAATGTCAAGTCTTACTAGCACAATGGGTTGAGGATGGATCTCGTCCTCAAAATCAAACCTCACTGACACAGACACGTGAAACCCAATTAACTTAATGTTGCCTCAATAATTTTAACAACTTAAATACCCCTAAGTCACGATTTCTTAAACCACAAGTCAAATCTAATATAATTTCTAATAAACTCAAACCACTTAACAAACAAACAAAAAATAATAATAAATTAATCAAATCTCAATAATTACGAGCCATCATAAGATTCCTCCCATTTTTTATTTTATCATTACCCAAACTCACTCAGTCCACTTGTTATATAATATTTTCATGTGTGACATTGATCAAATATGTATACGCCAATGAGAAACCAATCAATACACTTGACCCATTGTCATCCTTCCAACACAACACCATCATACACCATGCAATACATATCGATATCATCATAAACTAAGAAACAAAACGTTATAACCAATGACATTAGCACCGCGCATTTTTCTTTATTTTGTATTTATGTTTTGGATAATATTATTTTATAATTATAATATTCATTATTTTTCTCACATTTTTATATATTCGAACAAGGATTTACTTTTTAAATGACATTATTAAAAGCCATCGATGGGAATGTCTCCTTTCACGTATTTTATTTTAATATGAAATAAGTTTAAATCGAATCATTATTTCTTCCGTAGGAATCGAATAGATGTTACAAGTGATTTCGCTGAATGTGTTAGCTTCTAATATTTTAAACGTATAATTATAATTTTTATTGTATATAAATTTGATCGAAAATTTTAATATTATTTAACTTACAAATATTTAAAATATTTAAAATATAAATATATATATATATATATATATATATATATATATATATATATATATTATTATTATTATTATTATTATTACAATATTTTAATTTATCAATTTATTTTTATATTTAAAATGTTTCATAAGTTTAAAAATAATTAAAGAATTTATTAAAGAATTTTTTGAACATTTTAATATTATTTAACTTACAAATATTTAAAAAAAATAAAAAAATAAAAAACTAATTTATTACAATATTTTAATTTATCAATTCATTTTTATATTTAAAATGTTTCATAAATTTAAAAATAATTAAAAAATTATTAGAGAATTTTTTGAACAAAATTGTGTGAAAGCTGTTTAATTTTATCAAACTTTTCGGTGGAGACTCCACCCATGTGGGTTTTAGAATATTTCATTATTATATTTTTAAATATTATATTATTACTATTTTTATATATTTTAGTTTATTATTTAATAAAATTATTCTAGTTTCTCATTATTTTGTTATTGTTTTTTTTTCTTTTTTTATTATTTTAATTGTATTGAATTTTAATTCTTTATTTAAAAATAATAATAACTATTCTTATTTTTCATTTTCTTTATTCTATTTCTTTCTCTTTTTTATTTTAATCTTATTCATAATTATTTTTATATAATACATTTTCTTATTTTTATTTTTATATTTTCCTATTTTCCATTGTTTTATTATTTTTCCTTTTAATCTTACTTATATAACTGTATTACATTTCCCTATTTCAATATTCTCATCTTTTTCTTTAAATCTTTCATGTGTGATACAAGCTCTTTTTTTTATATTCAACTTTTCACTACAATATTTTTCTTTAAAATCTTTATTCTCATTTTGATATTTTCAATATATATTTTTATAACTATTTAGTATATTGTAATTTGATTTGGGTCAAAATTCTTTGACTTTTAATTAATTTATAATTTTTTTGGAAACTATTTCCAAAGATTATTTTTTTAAATTGAAAATGATTTTGAATTTTTTAAATTTGAATTCTTAATTTTTGATTGCTGGATGACTAATTGTATGTACTTTAAAAATAATTTCTTAGAATTAAAAAAAAAAAAACCTCTAAACACCAAGTGTCATCATAAATTAATTATAAATAAAAAAGTTAAACATATGCATTTTTTCATAATTAATATTTTCATTCCATTCATTATCATACTTGTTTGTAACAATAAATACTCATTAACCTATAATCATGCATTTCTTGTTTTCTATTAATTATTTTATTCTTTCTAATAACAATGTTTTTCTATAACAATTTTTTTTCACTTTTTCCACTAATATATTTGATTAATCATAATATTTTTTATGGTTTAATTGTTTTCTATTTTTTTCATAAAACTATGTTATCATATACCAATAGATTATTAGAAATTTGATTCCCTTCCAACAAGGTTGTAGTGCTTAAAACATGCATTTAATATATCTAAATTATATGATCACATTCACTCCATAAAAATTCTCCACTTTTTACATAAGAAATTGATACTAAATAGCAACCCTAGATATTACACTTATTTTATTTTAACTTTTTTATTATATTTTAAATAAATAATATAATTAATTATATTAATAGAATAAATTTAAAAAAAAATATTTGATTTTCCTAAAATTTATATGATAAATATTCAAGAAGGTCCTATGATCTATTATCTGAAATGTCATAATTTTTATATTTAAATATATATTTTTATTTTATTTTTTAAATTTTCTTCATATTTATATTATATATAAACTTTTTAAATTATTAAAAAAATATTTGTAATGATAATGATAAATAATATATTATGTATACCATTTTTATAATAATCAAAATATTTTATTCAAAACATAATCAATAAAAAAATAATATATTGAAAACTTGATGTATTTAATATTATTCTTATCCATTAAATAATTTAATATTATTAATTTTATAAATTAATATTTTTTATTATTAAAAAAAAATGATTATAATGTTTTAGCATCTAACTAAAGGAATTTTTGTAACTCATTGAAACTATTATGGATTTGACAAATCAGGAAAAATATCTCCACTTAGAGATAATATTCTAAATGATTTTTCTTTCCTCTCTATCTCATAACCTTGGTCCAACCAATAAGTGTTGGGTATGCAAAAGTAATTTTCATATTATTCTTGAAAGTTGAAGGAGACTCCTTATTAGTGTGAGAATATGTTGATTTGTAATAATGCTTCAAATTACCCAAAGGGACATATTTGTTTACCAACTGCTTGTGTGTAGGGATTGTTGGGTTCCCTATTGAATTCTCATGAGATAAAGGAATAATGGAAATATGATCATGATCCCGTCAAATCATAACATTATAAGCATCCTAATCCTCTTATTTAGAGATAAAATAAGTTTCTCCTTCCATAGGAGGTGAGACACAAGGTTTCCAATTATTATATTTTGAAGTTCTATTTTGACAATTCTTGTTGGGATTTTACAAAGGGTAGGAAATCTATAAATGGCTATTTTTGTAGACAAACTCAGTAATGAAACAAAATTTTCTCATAATCGAATGATTGCATCTAATTATAATCTATGATTTTTAAATTTATTTGATCTGGAAGCCCTTTGTTGCTATAAAATTTCACACATATTCTGTCATAGATTTACAAGCCAAGCGGTTCTCGAGAAGGATTTGTGGCAACAAAACAACCCAAGGATTTTCCAATACCCTAAAAAACTAAATAATGCCATAAGTAGGCATGTAGATTTAGACGTTGAACGTAGATTGAAATCTTGGTAATAATTGTTGCATAAGGTTGAAATATGAAAACCAGGGAGTTATAAACTAAATGAATCTATCCCAAAACAAAGGCCCACTAAATAGGGCCTTGTAATTTTGTTTCTCAAAGAAAAGTACTATAAAAAAACTCTTTGAGTAAAACATGATCTTGCACTTCTTGGTCCAAGATGAATGAATCCACTTATAAAGATCATATGAACTAAGCCATAAGCCATTGAATTGACAAAAGAGGCTTGACTTAGCATAGACCTAAAGGAAGTCCTACATATTTGGGCATAAACTTTCCATAGAGGGTACAACCTCTGCTTTTTCCACCTTGAATGACCCGGGAGTTTCCTGAGGCTGATGAGAGTTGAGACTTTTCATGAGAACATCCTTGAAGGACATGGGATTTGACTTCAAAGATGCCCCTCTACCTTTGGCTTCGTCGTTCAGGAAATAAATAAGAGAGATAAAGATATCCTTATTAATGTCATAATCTCTTAGTGTCAGTTCCATCTTAATATTTTTTCCTTTGTAGAGGAGAGTCAACGAACCCATCGGTATTTTTGTCAATTATTTTATATTGGCTAGGAGCATGAGTACAACATCATCGTCATTGATGTAGAGGAACTCTCTAGAGAGAGACCTGACAAATGTTGGGATTTTTTTTAGATCAATATCCCAATTCCTTCCCCATGTGGCTGGTGTGACGTGTCAAACATATTTCATATCTTTTATCTGGTACCAATCTCCAAGTGAGCTTCTCATTTGAATTTTGACAAAAAATTTATGGGAAGCCCTCCCTTGAACGGATGTTGCAGGTCATTGCCTAGTTCAGGTATGGACATCACCATCGTGGTTGTACCCATTAACATTCAATCCATAGCCCACATAGACATCACCACTACGGAAAAAAAATCATGCCCTTGGGCTCTAGGCCAACAACATCGACACCTTTTTTGAAATTGGGATACTCAAAAAATCCCCAGTTAATCTCCTTCGCATGCCTATTATTGGGCTTAGGACTTAGGAGTGAGGAAGGAAAACACTTCTAGTTCGACTCTCTTTGGAACCTCTGCTCAAACCCATTGTGAATACATTGTTGTAACCTGTTATGACTCTGCTGCTAAAAATTCCTATGACCCTAGAACCAAGGCCCACCAGTTAGGTCCTTTGGGTAGTATTTTGCTCAAACAAAAAGAACTAAAAAAAACCTTTGAGAAAAATATCATCTTGCACTTCTTAGTCAAGGATGAATTAATATGCTTATAAATATCCAATGAACGAGGCCATAAGACATTGAAGCGTAAGAAGAGGTTTGAATCATTCTAGAGCCGAATGAAGTCCTCTAGATATTGGTACACAATTTACACAGAGGATACAACCTCTTCTTTGTCCACCTGGAATGACCTGGGAGTTTCCTGAGGATGATGAGAATCGTGACCTGTCTTGAGGACATCCTTGAAGGACATGGGATTTTATTTCAAATATGCCCCTCTTCCCAGGCTCCTCAATTTAGGAAAGTAAGAAGAGAGATAGATGAATCCTTCTTAATGTCATAATCTCTTAATACTAGTTCCATATTAGTTTTTCTTCCTTTGTAGAGGAGCCTCATTGAACCCACCAGAATTTCTGAAAATTCTTGTAACTTGGCTAGGAGCATGAGTACAACATCAACCTCATTGTCCATGATGAAGAGGGACTCTATAGAGAGAGACCTGAAAAATATTGGGAATTTTTTGAGATCAATATCCCAATTCCTTCCCAGCCTAGCTGGTGTGTTTTGTTAAACACATTGCATATTTTTTGTCTTGTACCACTCTCCAGGTGAGTTTCTCATTCTATATTTTTAACAAACATTTTGCGAGTAATCATCCGTTCAATGGTCACTCCAGGCCATTGATATAATATCATATGGACATCACCAGTGGGGTTTTACCCAATAACCTTCGAGTCATATACACCATAGACATCACCACTAAGAGAAAAAACCCCCATATCCTTGGGCTCTCGAGCACCAACATTGACAATTTTTTTTGAAATTGTGATCCCCGAATGATCCCTTATTAATCTCCTTAACATAATTGTTGTTGTAATGAGGACTTAAGAGTGACGAAGGAAAACACTTCATGCTTGATGTTGTTTGATAGCTCTGCTTAAACCAAAAATGACTCAACCACTCAATTCTACTATAACTTTGTCACTCGAACCTATACCTACTATCACTTTATATTTCCAATTTAATATTATTTTCATCAAGAAAAAAAATCGTTATTATATATTTCTTTAAAGTAACAATTTATTATTTATTTTTTAGTTTAATATTAATGCAATTTTTCAATTTTATTTTAAATTTTAAAATATTAATAATATTCCATGGTAATAAACATTAGGAAATGTAAGTTTTTAGGAAATGGGTCTTTATCTTTGAAATTTTAAATGGAAAATTGTGTTTGTGTGCATGTGTGTGTGTGTGTGTGTGTGCGTGTGTGTGTATAAACATGAAACGAAGGTGCTTTTTATATAGAAAATGGGTTTTTAAATTTTAAAATATGAAATAAATAATTAATATATATTTAAAATTTAAATCTTGTTTTTTGGATGGATTCCTTTCAAGATGAAAGAGGAGCCATAGGGGGGCGGGGTGGGTTTACACCATACCACTTGGCAAAAGGATTAGGGGACATAGTAGTATGACCCCATAAAAGTATTTATAGCACTGAGTTGAAGCATGCCAACCATCACTTAGACTAGAATGTAGTTGGCCCTTAGTGGCATTTCAAATGCTTCAATTGTCATTCATATCCTCACTCATGCTCTCCAACAATGCTATAATTTATCCATGGCCTCGTATTTCTCTGCCTAATTTGTATTTAGCATCACTATACTCGACCAGGATTGTAATTATACTTTATATATAGTTAGGATGACTTTTCTTGATTCCTCAGTGCTTTGGTTTGGGAAAAAATAGTTTCCCTAGCTAAACATTGAAGGTGTTCAGCCTTAGTTTCAACTACAATATAGCATGAATGGTATCTTTATTTCCCAAAATTATTTTATTTTTCTTTATTTTTGTGGTCGCTCTTATTTTTCAAAAATGGGAAGGCTTCAATATGTTCCTAAGATTGATACTTTAAACTTTCTAAGGACTCCTCTACATCATAGTAACCATTCCATGGTATTGCTCTTGTTGGTTTCTTGCTAGGCCCTCAACCTCCTTTAGCTCTTCACTCCTTCACTCACGCTATGAAATCCTTTTGACTTCTATTCACTCCCTTTACTAGCATCCCTAGTCCATATCTACACTCAACCGATGCACTCTCCCAAAGACCTTCACAGTTGGACTCTTCATTCAATTTTGTTGTGAGCCCCTGTCATCCTCCTCCTTGTCATTTTTTGCCATGGTGGGAAGCTCCCCATGGAGGTTATTACCTTAATGTTAAACCTCCTCTCCATGCTCTTCTGATGTGTCATCCCCCTTGAGCCAAATTTTCTTCTTTCTCCACCTCTTTGGTGATCCATAAATTATCATGGATATTCCACTAGTTAGTTTGTCACAACAAATCTTATAAAACTGTATTTTAAAATATGAAATATACACCTTGAGAATTTTATTTCTATTTATATTTGTATATCTGTAGATTATTGTTAATTATGTATGCAGGAAAATTAAAATTATATATAAAATAGAGAACGGTGAAATAAAAACTCATAAACTACAATTTCACACAAGATTTGATCTATGAAACCCTTTTGGGAGAAACCCCAGCTGGAAAGCGAGGCTACTTTGCTCTCTCTTTCTCTCAAAAGAAAATTGTTGTGAGTATAAAGAAGTATGGTATGTGGCCTATGGACTACTGCAATGAAAAAATCCTATGTTTGTGCTCTATATGTTGTCCCTCTTAACTATTTTTTCTCATCTATGGAACAAATGCACTTGATATTTTTTCTCTCACAATGACCTAATTATGGACTGGTTCAGTAGAGTGAACTTGTATGGCATGCCACATGTCACTATTTCTTCATTTGGCTCTGAAAGTGATACAAATAAAACTACAGTCTGTGTACTATTCGCCACTTTTTACATAATTCCAATCCAATACTCAAACAGATAGTTATGACGATTTTCCCAAGGTCACATATTTAAGATGAAGTCCAAGAGCCTGCAAAAACCCTAACTTCCATAGATCATATCTCCGAAATATTATGCGTCATGCTCTAAAAATTTTAGACAAGCTTCATGACGATTTTGGTTTTCCCTAATAAATATTTTAGCTTATGAACCTTCATAGAAAAAAAGTTATAGCGAAAAGGCCACGATGGCCTATTTCAAGTAGCAAAATCCCTACATGAGGAGGATATGAGGATCACAATTTATATAAATTCTTAGGTTGAGAGGGACTTCAACAAGTGAACAGGTGAGGAATTTTAGGAACTTAAAAATGATTAATTATTGACTTTTAAATGACCCATGCCACAACCCCATGGGGTTTTAGGCCACTAACTAGGGTTACTAACTTCAAACATGAACATATCTCAAACCGTGAAAAATGACGTGGCATGCCATATAACAACAAAAACATCCCGACAAGAAGAAATCATCAAAAATATCCTGGACTCATAATATAGTAATTGGGTAGGTCAAAATTCCCATGCAAGAATGGGGTAGTCCCTGATGCTTCTTGAGTTGACATCAATGACAAACGTTGATCAAAAATCTCCCCTTTTGGCATTGATGGCAACACAAGAACTCCCCTTGCGATCATGACACCTCTTCCTACAAAATTCTCTCCCCCTTTCACATCAATCGCAAATGGTAACTCCCCCTGACACAAAACCATCATGCGAACCTGTACACACTTCCACTCCCACTTTATTTTATGAATAAGGAAAATCAAATAAGAACTTGGGACAATCCCAAGCTTCTGGCGAAGATATTAAAATGCTTCACGAGTACTCTTATGATCATCAACACTTCCTGCCCAAGTTGCATCTGTAAATGCTTGAATAATTATATTGTTACCCTTAGGATACCACAATACATATTCTGTTGTTCCCTTTAGATATCGAAGAATTCTTTTGACGGAAATAATATGTGATTCTTTTGGTGCTTCTTGGAATCTTGCTACTTGTCCAACTGCTTGCATAACATCTGGCTGGGAGGCTATTACATATAGAAGACTACCAATCATAGATATTTACAACCTCTGATCCACATCCTTAGATGAGTCGTCTATGCTCAATTTGCAACTTGTTACCATCAGAGTAAGGACGGGTTTGCAATCTTCCATTTTGAATTTCTTAAGCATTTCCTTGATGTACTTGGCTTGACATATAAATATTTGTTTCTCTTGATGAGATATTTTAAGCCCTAAGAAGTATGTCAGCTCACCAAGTAGAGACATCTCGAAATCTCTTTGCATATTTTTAGCAAAGTTCTTGCTTAGTCGATCATCATTGCTACCAAAGATTATATCATCCTCTTTAGTTAGTAGATGTGCTTTAGTTGCTTCATACAAAACATATATGTCGTTTGGGGCTCGACTTGTTATAGCCACAATTTTACCATACCCACCTTTCTTGATTTCACATTTTGTGGAGTTGAATAGTATTGTGTGTCCTTTATCACACATTTGTCCAACACTGAGTAGATTGTGATTCATGTTTTCAACAAATAGAACATTCTTGGCTAGAGTATATTTTCATCTGAGACTGACGGTTCCTAATCCTATAACATTTGAAGATCCATAATTTCCAAAGGACACAGTTCCATCCTTCTTCTCTTACAGAGATACAAATCTCTTTCTATTTCCAGTCATATGCGTTGAGAAACCACTATCAACATACGACACATCTTTGTTGTTTTGAGCCTTGAGAGCAAGAGCACAATTATCAGTCTTCTTCTTCTTCCATGTCCATTCATTCTGTGACTTCAAAGATTCTTCTGGAGGATTTTCAAGTCTGTAATCTCTGTCTATGTGTCCAATGTTTCGACATTTGTAACATTCAATATTATTTCTTAAATTTTCAAATCTATTGATGTTTCGTTGAGCCCTGGGGGTTTCATATTTGACAGATCTCCTTGAATTGTATTGGTTCCTAGGGTATGTGCAACATTACACAGCTTTATGACCAAATTTTCCACATGAATAACAATAGCCATGAAAAATATGTTGGTACTTGGATGGAAATATTCCTCGGGGAATTGTCTTCCAAGGTTGTTCTTCCGAATATTTTGCAATGAAGTCTACATTCCTGTTAGATCTCATAAGTTCATTGTATTTTGTTGTAGAAGGTCATGCTTCTTCTTCTTTGTAACCGAGGCTAGTTATGTTGTTGTAAGATCGTTGATTGTTGATGAGTTCTTCCAATACCCTTTAGTTGTTGGCATAGTTTTGGATAGTTTTTCCCTTATTCACTTCCTTACGTAGCGAGACTACTTTTTCTTCTAATGCTTCCCTTTCTTGGTTTCTTTCTTCCAACTTCTTTTGAAGTGACTCTTCAATACATTTGTGTTCTTCAAATTCAATTTTGAGACCTTGAACTTTTTCTTCAAGAGTATTGGAACGGATCTTCTTAGCCTTGAGCTCTTTTATAAGCTTGATTTCCTCCTTATAAAATTCCTATATGGTCAAACCTTCATCTTCATTGTTATATACCTCTTGTTTATTGTGCTTAGCCATAAACAATACTCTCTCATTGGTTTCCTCTTAGTTGTCATTATATTCATCGGATGATGAGATATCTTCTTTTTCTTCACACTTGCAGGTGCAGGTCTTTGCCTTTTAAGGTTTTTTGTCCTTATTGGTTTTCTTAGATGCCGTGAACACAATTTCTAGATGTGAAGTACCCTCTTCTTCATCAATTCTCATTTCATATGCTATGAGAACTCCATGTAATTCCTCTTTGTTGAGTTTTTTCCATATTTTCACTGTATTCTAAGATCGATACCTTTGGGTTGAATCTTCCTCGTAACATTCTAAGAATATTTTGGTATAATATTCTTCTCGTCAAGAGGCTCTCCCTATTATTCCAGAGTGTTGGTTATTTCATCAACGTTTCGGAAGTATGCATCAATGTTGCCATCTTCTTTCATTCTGAGTTGCTCAAATTTTGATTTGTAGATTTTAAGTCTTGCTTCTTTGACATTCGAGTCACCTTCATATATATTCTCAAGCTTTTCCCATACATTTTTGGTAGTTTTACAACCCAACACCTTGTGTTAAGCATATTAAATAAGTCCACTTATAATAATATTCTTTTATTTTGCATCATTTACCAAATTATTCTTACCTTGTTCATCTGCGGTTGGTGTAAAGCCATTTTGAACAGTGTCCCATACTTCATAACCTTGCGCCAAGAGATAGACCTCCATTATTCCTTTCCAAAGTGCATATTTATTTCCATTGAACAGAGGTACACCATTCTTAGTATGCTCCATGACCTCCTCCCAGCTGTTAAACTGCTATTGAAAGAACCACGCTCTGATACCAATAGTTGGAAATACTGAGAGGGGGGGTGAATCAATATTCCTTTCAATTAGTATTATTATTAATCTTTTAGAGCATTAGTTAATCTTCAATTATTATCAATTATTGTACAATGATAGCAGTAAAAAAAAGGAATACAAATGCACACAATTTTTAGAACCCTCTCCGGGAAAAAGAAACACTTGAATTATTTTCTAATAATTCTTTAATATTCAACTCTAATTGAAAATAAAGCTCCAACTTCCTAGAATCTATAAAATAATTATTCTCCAGCTCCCATTGGATGGACGCTCCAACGCCCGATATTCTTTAGTAGTCAACTGAATGGATGCCCCAACACCCAATGAGCTACAACTTACCCTAGCAACACCCTACCACCCTAAAATTTTCATAGAAATGAACCTGTTGGTGACTTCATGCACCATCCTAACACCACCCTACCACCATATAGAATAATAAAAGAACAATGGACTCCCGTACCAGGGAAAATGGTCGACTTTATAATGATATATAATGATGTAGAAGAAGAAGGCACACTAGACCATAACCCAAAATATGGCACAACCACCTAATGATGATCCTCGACCTCTCGACACTGCCTCTTCAACTCTTGGCAGATAGACACTTGTAAATTTTTTACAATGATTCTTTCACAAATTAGTACAATCATACCTTTACAATGACTATATGCAGTGATGCCCACTTGAAGACTTCATGTGGTGAGCTTCTTATTGCAGTTCTGCACCTTGATTGTTGCTCTTTTCATCCTACCATTTCTCACTCTTCAGAATATTAGATCGTGCATTGAGTCTCATCTTGATGAATGTATAATACTTGCAAAAATTCTTCAAGTAAATACCCATGACACGATAATATTAAAACTTACCTCATCCTCCAAAGCATATGTTAGTGCTAAAAAAAAAGATTAGAATACAAAGAAACTAATTCAATTAAGAGATGAACATGCATATAAATAATATACTTACCTAGAGCTTACCTTTGCTGCACCTTTCTTTTCTTTTCCTCCCTAGAAAGTCTGGTCATATGCAGCCCTTGATAACACATGATCTAGCTTTTTTTTTCCTTCTAGGAGCTTGATATTGAATCTAGTGTATATTTGTTATTTCAGATCCCCAATATGTGATTTTCGGCCCTGTAGTTGTCCTATGAGTCTTTTTTCCAATGCCACGGGCCTGGCCCAATTTAGATTCTTCTAGACAAAGTTATGCCCAATCTATGACAATGACCTAAGTATAGACTGATTCAGTAGAGCGAACTTGTACGGTGTGACACATGTCATTGTTTCTTCATTTGGATTTGAAATTGATACAGAGAAACTATAGTTTGTGCACTATCATCCACATTTTATAGAATTCCAATCTGATACTCAGAGAGATAGTTATGACGATTTTCCCAAGGTCACCTCTTTGAGATGAAGTTTAGGAGCCTGCAAAAAACCTAACTTCCACAGATCATATCTCTGAAAATATTTCGCACCATGGTTTGCAATTTTTACAGGAAATTCATCCAGATTTCAGTTTCACCTCATAAAATTTTTAGGTTCTAAGCCTTTGTAAAAAACAAGTTATACCACAAATTCCACGATGACCTATTCCAGGTAGCGAAATCCCTACATGAGGAGGATATGAAGATCACAATTTATATAAATTCTTAGGTTGAGAGGGACTTCAACATGTGAATGTGGGAGAGATTTTAGGAGCTTAAAAATTATTAATTATTGAATTTTTAATGACCCATGCCGCAACACCATGGGGTTTTAGCCCACTAACTGGGGTTACTAACTTCAAACATGAATATCTCTCAAACCGTGAAAAATTATGTGGCGTGCCATATATCAACTGAAACATATCGACAAGAAGAAACCATAAAAAATATCCTTGACTCAGAATATAGTAATTTGGTAGGTAAAAATTACAACTACTGATTAACAATTTTTACGTATATACAAATTTGAATCGAGGAGCTTACATCACACAACGCTCTCTACAAACATAATTCCATACCATGCCAACATAATCAGCCTTACATAAATCAATTTTGTGTCAACGAAGTTAGTTTATCATATTTTAGAAGCCAAACCAAAACTATTATCAAACACATTGATTTCATAATATCAATTGTTTCAACCAATGAAATGTAGAGCTCATATCAATTCTTGAATTCATTAACCATCAATTCAATAGGTCAATCATGCCATTACAATTCATTTTCATTACTAGATGCTAGTGCATACATCAAGATTAAGTCATGCATGTTCCATCTTCATACTGAGTCACAAAAACCATTGTGCTAGGAACAAGGAGGCCAATACAGAACCATACTTCTGAATAGTCACATATGGCACTGTAGGTCAGTATGCCAACATAGCATTGTCATATAGGAAAATCAACTATCGCTAGATCAAATCATTTAAAATGCAAATGCACCAACATGATATGATATAGAATTCTAGAAATTTCTCAATCATTAAGTATCATGTCGAAAGTTCCAAACACATTTTATCAATATCAACCATCCAAAACATGTAGAAAAGTCCTCAACCATAATTAAATATCTATATGAATGTCTCGGTGACCTGCAAACACAAGTTCAGTTCAAACATGCAAACTTTCCCTATTGACAGATCTAACTGGTATCTGCAACACATCTGTAGAACTAATATCTTCCAAGTGACCATCTGAATTCATGCTCAATTCCAAAAATTCCATAAATAAATTTACAATGGAAGGGCATGTCATAGATCCCTCGATTCAGAGTATATACCAAATTGACTATACAAAACTTCAATTCAGTGTTTATCAGGCATAGTCACATCTATGATACTTCCTTTACACGAGTGAGGCTCAGACCTTTGATGTATATCAAAAATGATAGACACTCATAAACCATAAAACAACATGAAATTTCATTTTTAGTACTGGAGTCATGCAACAACGGATCTGTTAGATCATAAACACATATATATCTTGATTGACAACATTATGTCATCAATCTTTCATCAAGGGCTAGACTTGAAATATCAGGGCAACAGGATGATCTATGACAAAACAATATTATGAAAAATACATGCAATTAAAGCATTTAATTTCACCATATGCCAGAGCCACAGAAAGTTAGATATCTAAACATCAATCTCAAAGATATGCCTCTATCATCACCGTTTCCAATACCATGCTTACCATGATCAATAGGATCAAGCTAGAGTTATTAAATAAACCAACAAAGTGCAATTTCTCTTTCCATGAGCTTTCATTATGCTTATCACAAGCATTATCAATATCATATCAGTGAGGTAAACTTCTATAATATATCCAACATATATTATGCATATCAAGAGTCAAAATTACCATTTACTAGAGTCAGGATCAAGATCTCCAAAAAATAGATGTTAGCCAAACATTAATATATGTCACTATACCCAAGATCAACAATAAGAAGTCTTGCAGAATCAAGAATATCATCATGGTCAAAACATTCTTACTACGTGCACCATTTCATCATAGGAATCATAAATCCCAATCATTCTCATATGCATGCATGAGCCATTTGTGAAAGAGACATTCTCAACATACCATAGGGCTCACCTAGCCATCCAATGCTATAGCTAAAACATAGCATTAAAACAATATACCATTCATTCCTTGTGTTATTATTTGTGCACCTTCACATAGGTAGCTTCAAGTTCCTCTTCACATTTTCCAGATCTATACATATTTCCTGCACTTCAAAATATCATCAAATGGGATCCACCCATCACATCTCATAACAGAGGTTAGAAATATCCACATGCTCAAATATGCATGTAGGAAATAATGACTAAAAACTACAATCAGACCCATGAGAATAAACAAGATTAAGGTCATAAGTCAAGGAATACTTATCTTCAATGTGATATGATCCTCTCCTTCTTGAACCAACCTTCAAGAGCCCTCCATATACCATAAAACAATGTTGCCTTCAATCAAAAACTTTATCAATAACCATATCATCTGTCAAATCGATCCCAAGTACATGAGGATCTCCACATAGGCCATGTGGGGGCTTCATATACCAAATCTCAATAATTTACCATAAACCAGGGTTTCTCTAAAACCCTCATGATCACATCCTTATACACTAACTACCTAGTATTTTTTGTAATATTCCCAATTAGTCATGTGCTAGTTGGAATATTCAATTTTGTTTTAATTCTTTGTCTAAATAATAAAATGGAAAAGGAGGTCAAAAATTCTCCTTAATAATGAATAAATCGATGCCAAATATGAAAGAGATAAATCTTGGCAACTTAATTAAAGCACCCTTGGTGTGAAAGGGGTTGGATCACTTTGATTGGGTCAACCTTAACCAAATCAACAACGCTGTCATAGAGGAGTGGTCATCAATGAGGGACAACGCAGTTTTAGATGGAGATGCTTTGTGTGAATGTAGTGATATTTTTGGATGGGGCTTATGGTTGTCAAGCTCATATTCTATTCGAGGAAGAGGATGGCAGCCATATTCATTATTTTTGGGTTTATTATATTTCTGAATATATGGTCCATTTAGACATATATATTTCTCTTATTGTGTAGCTGAGATAGAGTGTTGTTTAGCACAGAGTGTTCCCGATTTGGAATCCCACCTCTTCCATTGAGGAGCTCTCGGAGGAGTCTTGTAATACATTTTCCACTATTAGGCTTAAGGCCAAGCTTCATATTCTTTTATAGCGCAAATCTTGTTGAGGGTTTGGTTGTTTTTGCAAGTTGTAGCAAGTGGTGATTATATGTCTAGATCTAGGCCATCTCATTGCTTATTTTCAGTGGAGGAGGCTTCCTTTCCATTGGGAGGACAATATTGAAGGCTATTGAGCTTATTTTCAGATCTTGGCATCATGCCAATCTTATATTCATCCCTGTAGTTCATTTTACTTCAATATCTATGTTATTTCTGTAGGAGGAGTTGCAGGGTCGTTTAGCACACCATTTGGAGAGTTGATTTTCTAGTGAAGGGGATTTTCCTTTCACTTAGAGGATCTATTAGAGGAGGCTATTGTATTGATCAAAGAATATCAGCCACACTTCCCAGATCTGTATTTTTCAGTAGATCTGTATTCTTAGATCTCAGATCTACAACTTGTACTTGGTGTTTTGTTGATAACCCTTCAGGGGTTCTTTAAAGGAGCTTGTATAGTGCTCAGATCTGATATAGATCTATCTTTTGAGGCACATATCAGCCCTATATTTGATGTATAATCATTTTCTGTAGCAGAGCTAATAAAATAATGATGTAAGGGTCTTCCAGCTTTTCTACATAGTTGTAGCACCTCATCTTGAGGATTTTGTCCATTGGAGGCTTGCACTTTCTTGTTGTATAACTCATGGGCCATTTCTTATACATTTATAACATATGAAAGGTCTCCATATTGGCCTCTTGCTTTTAAATTATGATATGCAATATTGTTCCAACATTTTCCACTATATTCCTGCATTTTCCATTTGGGAATAATACAGTGCTATAAGAGAATAATCTTGGCACAGCCTGTGTATTCTAAAATAAAATATGTCATCTGAAGAAGGAGAGACTCTTACTGATAGAGAGAGGATGTATCAAAGAAGAAGCCACATGAAGTTTGATTATACAAATGACAAAGAATACAAGGGTAAAACCCATTTATCTGGAGGTGAAGATGAAGAGAAGGAGTTCCCTAAGATCCTTCTTAGAGCCATGCAAGACATTGCTAGAGAGATCAAGGAGATGAGAATGGATATATTCAAGGAATCCCATAAAGGATTTCATCATGGAGAAGGCTCTGGAATGTCTCATCAATGGAATGATCAACCAGTGCATCAACCACAAGTTTCCTAATGCTCTACTATGCCTACATTTTTGGCTATGGGAAATGAAAGGCTTCAAGAGCAAGAATCCCTTGAAGACTATTTTATGGAGTATGAATCTCAAACTCAGAGATTCAAGGACCACTTGAGTTTTTAGGATTTTTGTCAAATCAATGACAATAGAAGACCAAGGCATCATCAGGGAGGTGGTGGATTCATTCATAATCATAATCGACACCACACTATGGGAAAATTATTTTTACCCAACTTTTAGGGGTCATCCAAGTGCAGTACCAAATCATGGGTAGAGAAACTTGACATCTACTTTTAGTTGAACAAGGTTCTAGAAATGAAAGCCATTAAGATTGCAGTGCTGCTACTTGAAGGTGAAGCAAATGGCTGGTGGTTCCATGGCTTGTCTACATTGGGTCATGCCAATGTGATTGCTTATTCGGATTTCACTAGAAGGTTGGTGGAAAGATTTTGTAGAAGAGATCCTGAAGCACCATTCATGGGGCTTGCAAAGCTAAAACAATTAGGTAATACATAAACTTACATCTCTAAAATTTTAATAATTTCTATTATGGTTCCTGATTTATTTGCAACAAGAAGGGTGTACATGTTCATTGATGGGTTAGATGAACCTTTCATGGGTTGGTTAAATCTACCAAGCCTAATACCCTACAAGATTCCATTGAAAGGGCTAGAGACCTTCAATATTCCTTGCCAAAATCAAAGGCAACATTTCAACATAAGCCTTCTTTTCCATCAAAGGGAAAAGAAGAGAAGGCTCCTCCTCCAAAGGAGAGTCAATACAAAAAACCTCTTGATGATGATGCCCGGAAATATTTGACAAGGAGGAAGCTTTGCTTCAATTTCCAATAAGCTTGGGCTCCCGGACATATATGTGCAGCTGGAAAATCACATTACATAGAGGTCTTCTCAGATGAACCAAGAATAGGTCACAATGCTAACACTGCAAGAGATGAACCAACATCATCAGGAGATTGGAAGGGAGAATTTGCTCCTATTGGAGGGGATCTTGCATCATTGAGAGGAGTACCTAAGTACTTGGCCTTCAGATTTCAAGGTTCCATCTTGAATAAGAGGATTTCTGTTTTGGTTGATAGTGGGGCTACCCACAATTTTATTGATGCCCAACTAGTGCAAAGGAGGCCAATACCCACTGATGCTTTTGAAGGATTTTCTGTTTTGGTCCCAGGAGATAGAACTATGCAATGCATGCATTATGTTCCATCATTATTAGTCACCATGGGAAAATATACATTTATTGATCACTTCTTTGTGGTTGACATACCTGACACCAATGTGATATAAGGTGTTCAATGGTTGATTACTTTGGGGAAAGTCACCACTGATTGGGAGAATTTGCAGATGGAATGGGTGGATAGAAAGAGTGGTCAGACTCAAATTATCAAAGGAATTTAAATGTATCCCTTACATACAACTTCCACACAGAAATCAGAGATGGATTTGCGCGGTGGAATAAACGAACTTATAGTCCCATCTATTATGCTTATGAGATTTCTGCATGGGACACTATTATTTAGTGGAAACCCACCTGGGAGGCCACCTGATTTAGATTTGGTGAGAGATGTATCACAACTTGATGCTCCAAGCATAGATCTGGGAGGGATTGGAGCATTAGAAGACCATGATACAACACTGCGAGTCTTTGGTAGGCTCAAGGAGGAGGGAGACATTCTCCCAACATCACCATTACCCACTCTCATTTCAGATTCTGCATTGTGGCAGGAGAAATGGAAGGAATGACCTTCCACCATGTACGTTTGGCATGGGATATGTCAAGGAGGAGAGCAGCCATACGACAGATTTTCCTTGTGATAGATCATTAGTGTTGTCACTATAGGAGATTAATCCATATTGGAAATCCCAACTGCTGGTGGATTATTCCAAGGATATTTTCACATGCATGATACTTTATGACCAGCTACATGAAGAGGGTTATTCATTCCAAGAAGGTGTAATCTACTATCATGGTAGGATCTTCTTATCTAGATCCTCCAAGATCAAGGAGAAGTTGCTACAAAGAGCTTATAAAGAGTTCATTTTCATCCATACTTATTCCATGAAGTCCTACAACACTATCATGGAAAGGTACACTTGGGAGGGCTTTGAAGAGGAACTATATCAGCATTTTCAAAGATGCATGAACCAAGTGGTGTTGGGGGAGCAACATAACTCTATGAAGGAGTTAATTCAACCACCTCTTTCCTCTTTTGGAATGAGAGGAGATAGATCTATGCACCACTCCATTTGTATGAGGAGAAATGTTGGTGAAGAACATGCTTGTGTAACTACTATTTCATTTGAATATTATTTTCATTCTTTCACCATGTATATGCAGGCCAGAGTTCTAAGAAGGAGCACTATACCATATAAAATTCACGGAAAACTTTGGGCCACAAAAATTTTTGAACATGGCCACTCCCTTGGAGATCAAAGGGAGATTTTGTATCATTGTGGGTGCATTCCTAAAGCACCAAACATATCTCACACTTTCAGCCATGGTGAGATAACTTGGGCAGAAAGTAAGTGGTGGGGAAATCACTTACCACATCATGATCTGATGTAGTCAAGATATTTACTACGCTGGTTCCACATGTGGGACTATGACCCACCTCCATATGAGCAAATTTTTGTTTGTATGTATTTAATTTTGATCCCATACATTGATGATGTACTTATACATTTTATGGGAATGTTTGGAGGGAGGATGGGAGGAATGTATGGGCCCTATGGGAGAGAGATTCTCCATGTTCATTATGCTACATGTTTTAGGGAGAACATTGGGAAACAAATGTTTGTCTCAATTGAACTATTGTCTCCTAATGCGATGGATTATTTGCATCTCATAAGAACTTTGGAGGAGAAATTCATCGAGGGATGGATTGGTGAACACTTAGCTTATGAGGGAAGCTTATCACATGTTGGTGTCACCAATGGAGGAGGAGAAGAGTTGCAGCACTCACCTTGTCAGTTTCTTGAGGACAAGCAACATTTGGGAAGGGAGGACTATAATATTCCTAATTAGCCATGAGCTAGTTGGAATATTCAATTTTGTTTTACTACTTTGTTTAAAGAATAAAAGGGAAAAGGAGGTCAAAAATTCTCCTTAATAATTAAGAAATCAATGCCAAATATGAAAGAGACAAATATTGCCAACTTAATTAAAGCACCCTTGGTGTGAAAGGGGTTGGATCACTTTGACTGGGTCAACCTTGACCAAATCAACAATGCTATCATAGAGTAGTGGTCATCAATGAGGGACATCGCAATTTTAGATGGAGATGTTTTGTGTGAATGTAGTGATATTTTTGGATGGGGCTTAGGGTTTTCAAGCTCATATTCTATTTAAGGAAGAGGATTGTAGCCATATTCATTATGTTTTGGTTTATTATATTTCTGAATATATCATTTGTTTAGACATATAAATTTCTCTAGCTGTTTAGCTGAGATAGAGTGTTGTTTAGCATAGGGTGTTCCTGATCGGGAATCCCACCTCTTCCATTGAGGAGGTCTTGTAGGAGTCTTGTACTACATTGTCCACTATCAAGCTTAAGGGAAAGCTTCATCTTTCTTTTACAGTGCAAATCCTATTGAGGGTTTGGTTGTTTTTGCAGGTTGCAGCAAGTGGTGATTATATCTCTAGATGTAGGTCATCTCATTGCTTATTTTAAGTGGAGGAGGCTTCCTTTCCATTGGGAGGACAATATTGAAGGCTATTGAGTATATTTTTAGATCTTGGCATCAGGAAAACCATATATTCATCCCTACAGTGTAGTTTACTTCCAGATCTGTGTTATTTCTGTAGGAGGAGTTGCAGGTTGGTTTAGCACAACATTTGGAGAGCTGATTTTCTAGTGAAGGGGATCTTCCTTTCACTTAGAGGATCTATTGGAGGAGGATATTGTATTGATCGAATCAGATTAGCTGCACTTTCTAGATCTGTAGTCTTAGATCTTAGATCTACAAATTGTTCTTGGTGGATTGCTAAAAACCCTTCAGGGGTTCTTTAAAGGAGCTTGTATAGTGATCATATCTGATATATATCTATCTTTTGAGGCACATATCAGCCCTAGATCTGATGTATAATCATTTTCTGTAGCAGAGCTAATAAAATAACGTTGTAAGGGTCTTCCAACTTTTCTACATAGTTGCAACACCTCATCTTAAGGATTTTGTCCATTGGAGTCTTGTACATTCTTGTTGTATAACTCATTGGCCATTTCTTATACATATTTTGCTGTTGTTATAACATATGAAAGGTCTCCATATTGGCCTCTTGCTTTTAAATGATGATCTGCAATATTGTTCCAACATTTTGCACTATATTCCTGCTTTTTACATTTGGGAATACTACATTTTCTTCCTACCATAGAACTATTTTAGGTCTCTATCATCCTCTTCTTGCTTCCATAAAAGTGTCTCCATGGGGGTGATCTCCATGGATTTTCTTTAGCCCAGATCTCATACAATGTTAATTTTTCATAGAGCAACATTTTTCTTTGTATTGATAATTACACTTCTTCAATAACATGTTAAGTTCACCCCAAATAATTATATCATTTTACAGATCTACATTATTAACCATCAGAATATGTCACTATGAAGAAATAAAAATGCCATCATCATCACCTAAGCAACGAAAGGTAAAAAATCAAAGGAAGAGAATCATAAACACATAAAGACACTATGATTGGTCTAAGACAACGACAAACCCCATTATGGGGAAAACCATTGCAAATTCTACTTCTTAGATTGTCATCAAATGATTCAGTAAAAAGAGTATGATAATCCATAGATCCATATATTTATGATGCATTAAAATAAAAAACACACACATAATGTGACATTGCACATATCTCTACTGAAGGAACTTGATTCTGAGAATTGAGATGCACTTACACTAGCTAAAGCATGCATGCTGATAAACACTACTGATACTCAGTGAAGACTATACATACATATTAAAATGGAAATACATTGAGAATATCTACAACATCAAGAGCATGGATATGAAATATCATCAAGTGATTTCAACTACCACATCCTTGATCTGAATCCAAGATGTTGTCGAAGACTGTTCTGAAGTGTTTGTGACTGAGCGACGTGTTATAACACCCTAAATTTTTAAAATTTAAAATTTGAAATGTGTCAACTTTGCTTTTGGTCATGATTTCAAGGAGGTCTAAAAAATCATTTTAATTCTTGATAAAGGATAGGTCATAGGGTTAGAAGTCTTTAAAGGTCATATTTCAAGTTCAAATAAAGTCTTTTAGGTTCACTCCATGATCAATAAGCTTTGAAAGTTTACCTTGTTTTAGTCATGGTGCTAAATAGATCTTGATTCATTTCATGCTTTAAAGGGTAGCTGATAGGGTTAGAGTCTCAAAAATCTTATTTCATTTTCAAACAAAGTTTAACAACCTTATTCCATGGTTTAAAGGTCCCATCATCCATTTAGAAGTCATTCCATTAGGTTTAGGGTCAAATTTTTGAAATCATACAGGAATCCACGTTTTCATAGTGCAGATAGTTCAAAAAAGGTGATTTGTGCTATGAAAACGTTGTTTTCGTAGCATGCTACGAAATGGCTGAAACAACCTTTTTCAGCAAAAAACCCTATTTTTCTGCTTTAGGTAGTCAACTTCCAGAGGGGTTCCTGAGAAACAAAAAACTCATTTTTGAAAACTGAAAGGGTTTTTTCTTCCTAACATACTGAACTAAAAAAACCTCTTTCTGTTTCTTCAAATTCATTATGAGGTGGGAGAAATTTATGGTTTAAATTTCACTACGAAACTGCTGAAAGTCATTGAGAGAAAAAAATTGTTTTCTAGTTTTAGCAGTCTTTTTCAAGATCCGTTTCTGGTCACATGCAAAAGTATTTTGGAATTATGAAGGAGGTTTCTCTTCATAAAATCTCCAGATACAATAAGCTATCTCACTCTTTTCATAAGTGTTATAAGTTGGGAGATACAAGGCTTTATTTGAAGCCATATTTTCAGAAATCAGAATTTTCCAGTTTTACACATGTTGTTCAAAGACATTTTCTGGGCAGTAGGCGAGGTATTGAAAAAAAAAAGAGAGGTTTTTGTTCAAGATAGCATAGTTTCCAAAAGCCTCCTTCATTTTCTCAAAATATTTTTTTTTTGAGGAGATAATATCTCTGTCTCAACACCTATTTTTCATGTAATGAAACAGTGAAGTGATAAACCCTTAAAACAGTTTTGTCATTAAGAAGGGAATTAATTTTTGAAGACATTTCAAAGTTGACTTATTTTGATTGATAAGGTCTGTAGACATCATGGAAGAAATTCAAATATCCTTAAAACTCAAATTTTTGGAAAAAAATGTGTAAAAGAAGGCTACACAGCAGTTTCGTAGCGCGTTACGAAACTACTGTAGGTGAAATTTTGAATATTTTCATAAGTGTTTTGGGGGTAAAAGTGGTTGGTTTCCAATTTTTTTTTGTGCTGATGGATGAAAAAGGGTCACAGATGAGAGCATAGGTTCTAAAGAAAAATAAAAAGGGTGTTAAAGATATGTTCTACAACGATACAGATTCTGTGCTACGAAAACAGATGCTATTTTCGTAGCGCAACCACATCACATCTCTTTTAAACTTTGTCAAAGGTTTATTTCTGTACAGGTGGAAGGGTAAGGTTAAAATTAAGTGATAGCACATGTCACCTATCTATAATAGTAAATATTTCCAGCAAAAATGTTCAAAGATCATCAATGAAGATAAAGGCTTAATTGCAGAAAATAAGTTTCCTGGTTTTTAGGGTAGATAAGACATGAGTCAGCAAGATTTCATAACAAGGCTGGATGCATCACAAAATTCGACCTCATGAGGTTGTAGCTGTCAAAGGAAGTATTTAAGTTTGAGATAAGGTTGTTGAAACATGTTTTAGGAGTTTTAATCCTATTTGAAATAGGACTCTTCAAAGACAGTCAAGCTGTCATTTTGTAATTAATAAGACTGTTTTATGGTTAAAATAGGTGTCAAGGATAGGAATTCGAATTCCTCTAATGGTGGATCATAGAATCCAAGGTTGTAAAGACTCTATATGTAGCATGAGGTCGAATTCCTCAAGGTTGGCATTTTTCATTAGCAAGCAAACTATGTTATTGTAGCAGACTATGTATTTTCAGCTTAATACAGATCGGCTTTACTACTCGGGGTTCACAAAGAGTTTTTGGTGTTTAATCTCACTATGGATTTTCTCATCTACCTATTTGCAGTGGTATGAACATGTGTTACTTAGAATTCATTGGAAAATGCTCTAACTTCCTTCGCATGTTTGTAGACTGTGTTTTATTCATTGTGTTACTGTTTTGTTTATAAACCTAAAACTCTGGGTGCCTTGACTTCCATGTTGAGTTGATATTGGTGTTTTGTTGAAATATATCTTAACTCCATAGCCCAATAGATGTTTGTAAATCAGTAATTCAACCAGCTATACACTTTTATCCAATTTATTCCTAGAGTTAGCCATCTAATCCTTAATTCAAAATCTTAATCCTATTGAGAGAGCCCTCTCAGGTTGAGGAGGCTAAGCCTCAAGTAAAAGTCTAGTTTGAAATAGTTACTCAGAGTCTACTTGATCAAAAACCTATCAGGGTCAGATTTTTTGATAACAAAACGGATGAATGAAGAGATTGTACAAGATACTGACTGTGCTCCAAATCAAATATAACCATAAAACCTTTCAACTGCGGCCTTAACACTGTGGGACCATGGTAATACTAGCCCTGATCATGACCTCGATGTTCTCTACCCACGACTGAGGGCTTGATCAGCCCAGCAGCTTAGTCATGCCCTAAAGAATGTCTGCTCGTTGTTTTGCTAGCTCAGTCACGACCTTGACAAGGCCTGCCCGTGGTTTTGGCCCAGCTCAACTGCTACCTTCCAGTGTCCTTCCCATGATTATGGCCCTAAACATTTAGATAAGAAGCGAGGCTCTGTTTTTTTATCCTGGTCCTTTGCGGTTGCTTCTCTAGACATACTAGTGCGAGCCAAAATAGAAAATATAAACCAATACCAAGAGAGCATGAAGACGATACCATGAGCGAATGTGTGAAAATGAGCTTGTGGTCTTATCTATTTATAGATTTCGTGAATGACCATTGGGGTTAAGGCTAACTCCACATGTGGTTAGGCCGACCCATTCCACTTCACTTTAATAAATAAATTAATTCATAATTTAACATTCACTTAACCGATTATGGCGATCTATAGGTCAATTTTGGTCCTCTCGAAAAGTGGAATCTAATGAAATTATAATCTCGAGCATACAAGTTGTCCATAGTGAAATTTCACCACAGTTTCATAATTTTAACAAAGGGTGTGGAATCCAATATAAAACTACAAGAAACACAAATATGAATGCTCATCTCTTTTACTTTTGATAATTTCCTCTACATAATGAATTTCTTCTTGAATAGATGTTGGGGTTTGCACTCTATAAAATAGAGCTAAATATTGAGCTCTAGTGTTGGCCCAAGACCCACTATCCCTTCCTTTGTTGATGGTCCCACATTTAACATAGTTGCCAATCAAACGGGAACTATTACTTCAAAACGAGAACTCTAGCCCAAAAATATTCAAAAAACATGAAAAAACAACTCAAAAATGAAAAGTGTGACTTCCGAAATGCACTGTTTTTTTTAGGGTCAAATTTCAACATTTTTTAAAATTATGCTAAAAACCAAATCTTTTCTTGAAAAAAGAATTGAAAAAACACCCCCGAAACAAAAAGTGTTGATGGTGGAATAACATCGTCAATTTTTTGTGGGAAAAAAACAACTTGAAAAAAAAAAGTGTTGATGCTGGAATAACATCATCGATTTTTTGGGTGCAAAAAGGAGTCTGAAAATAAAAAGTGTTGTTGGAATAACGTTGTCAATTTTTTGTGTGAAAAAAACACTTTGAAAATGAAAAGTGTTAATGTTGGAATAATGTCTTTTTCTTTTCGGGGTAAATTGTCAACAATTTTTAATAATGACATTAAAAATAAAATATGATGACTCTGAAAAACCTTAAAATTTCAACGACAAACATGACATTAAAGATAAAATATCAAAAGCCTTAAAATTGCAACAATTTTTACACATTGTATTAAAGATAATCTATTATCGTGTATCTGAAAAGCCTTGAAAATCCAAGGATGAAATTCAAGATAAAATATCACCTTTATGAAATTAAAATTCCAATGATTTTTAGGCATGGTATTAAAGATAAAACATCACTTAGTAGAAATTCTTTCAGTAATAATCACATGCACAGGAACGTGGTCACATGACCACATTCCTGTGCATGTGATTATTACCGAAAGAATTTCTACTAATTTATATGATGGATCACAGAAGTTTAGATTCCAAAAATATCACTTGTAAAAATAAAAAGATTAAATAAAAAATAAAAATAAAAAACACAAAAAAAATTTCAAAAGAAAATAAGAAAGGGGAAATTAAAATAAAACACAAAATTTAAAAAAAAAATTAAAAATTAACCCAAAACAAAAAAACAAAAACAAAAACTATTTTTTAAGTTATAAAAAAATAATAATAAGAAAAATACATAATTAAAAAAATGATAAAAAAATTAATTAAAATAAAAATTTTAAAATTAGTTAAATTTTAAAAAATAATAATAAAGAAAATATTAAAATAAAAAATTTAAAAAGAAAATAAAAATAATAAATAATAAATCTTTAAACTTAAAAAAAAATTAAAATAATGATTAAAATTAAAAAAATTGCATATAGATCTATGAAAAATAAAAGTTTAAATAAAAAAATTAACAAAATTCATTTCTTTTTAAATTAACAAAAAATACAAATAAAAAAAAAAAAAAACACTTCAATTAAAAAATATTAAATATATTAAATAAAAATAAAAAATAAAAATTTATTAAAAAAAAAATTAAATTAAAAAAAAGGAATTGGAAAAAATTAAAAAGGAATTAGTAAATAAATAAAAAATAAAATAAAAAAGTAAAAAAATAGAAAGTAATAAATAAATAAATAAAATCACCGCCGCCTCCCTGGGGTCTGTGGGGCTCAACTGACAGGGAGCGGAGAGCTGCCAATTCTCAGTCGTCCGTTGATTGAGCCCTACGTCCCCCGATGTGGCGGCGGAGAGTTGCCAATTCTCCATCGCCGTTGGTTAAGCCCTGCGTCCCCTAGGGCAGCGACGGTGATTCTCATAATTGACCGAAGGTGGCGGTCATTCTTGGAATGGACCCAGGGCGGCAGTGATTCCCAAAATCGACCGACAGCGGCGGTGATTCCCACAATCGACCCAGGGCGGTGGTGATTCCCACAATTGACCCGGGGCGGCGATGATACTCGGAATTGACCCAAGGCAGTGGTGATTCCCAGAATTGACCCTACCACCATGGTGGTAGCTCTCCGCAACCCGCCGGCCGAGCCCTATGGCCACCAGGGCAGCGGTGGTGGGCGGCGATGGTGATTTTTATTTATTTATTTATTAATTTTTTATTTTTCTTTTTTTAATTTTTTAATTTTTAATTTTTATTTATTCATTTTTAGATTTGACTTTTAATTTTTTTTTAAATTAATCTTTTCTTTTTCTTTTTAATTTTTATTAATTTTTTATTATTATCAAATTTTTTCATTTTTTATTTATTTTATTTTATTTTATTTTTAAATTTAATTTATATTTTTAAATTTTTTTATTTTATTTTATTTTTAATTTAATATATATATATATATTTTTTTTCATTTTAAATTTTTTTTTTTTTTTTAATTTTAATTTTTAAAATTTGTTTAATTTTAATTTTTATAATTTTTATTTTTATATTTATGTAGATAGTCATTTTATTGCATGAGTTCTTGTTTGTGACACTGTTGAGATTCGTCATCCTCGACGCAATCTTCAACACATGTCCTCAAGAACGTAATATTTAACAGGTGTCCTCCACATTATTGATGCAATATTCAGTGCGTGTACTCCAAGTCTTGATGCAATATTAAACTCCACATCTCCATGCACTGGTGTTCTCCACGTCACATCATCTAGAACTGCAATGGCATAAGCTTGGTCAATATCATTCTATCTTCACCCTCGAAACTCATTTGTGCTGAATGGAAATGGCCTTGAGAGATAGAGCTTGGAAATTAATGGCATTTAGAACTGTCTGCGAAAACATCCCCGAAGGAAATCCAGATCGTGAAGAAAGTCGCAGAGCCTGTTCTTGGTCCTTGTCCTATTCTTTTGCGAGTGCGAGTGCTGAGTTCCAGAACATAAATAGGGGCTGAAGAAACAACCTCACCTATCATCTTCGCTAGATTTTTTATATGGTAGTTCTGAAACTTTAGCAGCAAACGAGAAGGAGAAGAAGATATCTAAGTATAATTTTGTCTAGTCGAAGGATTCCAACATCAAGGGTTATTCTTGAGAACCAATTACCCTAAAAAAGATAGACTTGTGGTCATGCAGAAGACCTTTCAGAAATGGCTCCATTTTGTTTTAATGCCCCGCAAGCCTAAAACTGAGGATTTGATACAAAAACTGCCCAGCTATTGAATTCCCAACAGAACCCTCATGAGAATGATAATTACCCACTCCCAATAAGTTCACATGTTAAATCCAAGCCGAATCCAAATGGTTAGGGGATTCAGAAATCTCATGGCCACAAAGTAATTTATACCCTGATTTATATACTCTTCTAAAGGAGAAAAAATGATACTTGTTGGTGTAATTTCGATGAATTTTTATTCTTGAAAACTATCATGAGTTCCAACAAATTTTGGAAAATTTTCAGTATTGTTGCATTTTAGGGTTTCAATACTTTGAATGTTAATCTTAGACATGTTTTCATTACTTTTGATTGAATTTCATGTGTCTGTTCACTAAAATTGCAACCTGGTGGAATTTATTGTAACTGGAATGAAGCACTATGGGTTTCCATTTCGGTTCCCTTACATCTGACTCTTAGAGGCCTCTAGCCTTTTTGCATGATATTCCTCTCCTATATCAGGTCAATGTAATTGGGTTTGGGTGCCGAGTTCGACGAGGTATATCTGGTCATTCTCTTATCATGGTTTTTTTTTACATTCCTAAATATGGTGATAACTGGTAATCATTCTGTCATGGCTCTTTGGCAGATTTGATATACGATGGGAACTTTCCAACCGTCAAGGGGTTAAGGACAACTCTTTCTGCATCTTCCTGTTTCAACATGTTTGTCCCCCTTTGGCTCAGGATTCTCCTGAGCATGGTGACTACATCTCTCTACACAGGTATCGTAATCATGTCGCCCTCCTGGAATTTATATTTTAATTTTCTTGGATATGCATATCAATTCCTCTTCCCTTTATTCCCAATTTGCTATTCTTTGTGGAGGTAGAGTGGATGGTGAAATTCCCAATCGTTAGGCAAGGGTTTCATCTCTCTCGTGGTAAATCCACCATCGAGGTTTTCATCGCTCTGGTGGTAAATACACCGTCTCGTCGTAGTATTTATAATGGTGTGTTATTTTTATTGTTTTAATTTTTCTTTACAAACCCTCGTATTCTCTTGACAGAGTCCATTGAAGGCTTCTCCTGTCAACGCTCCTATTATGGCGGTCCACACCTCATGGTGTGCATACCAGGTATTTACTCCAGGAATTAAACTGCATATTTTTCATTTGTCTTACTCTAGGTTCTCTAATTGTTAATTTCCTGGGCTAACTAGACTACCCTGGGTTTTGATGTTCAGGCAGAGGGTGGCTCTACCCCTTCCATCCACTGCAGGTATATATATTCCTCTATCTTGACTACATTTTCCTTATACTAAACAGTACTAGTTTGGTAATGTTCACACCTACTTCATCCCTGTATTACCCCATTACCGACTAGATACCATCATTCTGTTGTTTAATCAGCTACTGCCAACATGAGAAGAAAGGCCTTCCAAACTAACAATGTGTATAGGAAAGGATGGCTCTTATTGATCAAATTTTATATATTGAATAGGATTCTACATTGGCTAGCCAGCCAATGGGGGCTGATTAGGCTTTTGGTGGAGGCTACTAAAAAGAGTGTATGATTCCTTCTAAGGAAAGGACAAGCAGGACAAAACGTGATATCCTTTTGAACCCTTAGAATAGCGACTATTGAAATAAGAGCCTTGTTGGTTTATGGAGCCCCTCTTAAAGAAGATCATGGTTTTCCACATACTCTTTGATATCATAGGTACCCTTGGGATCTTATACGCGAACCTGGGTATTCTTGCATCAAATTCTCTTTCTTCTATATATCTGGCGCAGGACCGTTACCTCGTCTCCAAACTTCTTTTCATCTACAGGTTAAAATTAACATGACCCACTCTGGGTTTGTTTATTAATTATTTCAATATATGCTTAATAGACGAGGATAATTCGATGTTCTAATTGTTCATTTAAATTGCATATTATTCACACTGTACTTCTTGTTTATTGTCGATGATTTTTATATGCACTACTCTAATTTATATATGTAGTTCCAGATCACAACCTTCGAGACTGTGGAAAATAACATCATTAATTAATTAGAGGAAATTATTTTATGCTTCTTATGTTGCTCCATATTAAGGACTCTGTGAAAACCTATGACCATTAAATATTTACTGGAAATTATATTGACTCTATAGGCCTTTGCCATACCCTGCATGTCATATGAATAAATATTTCGCAGTATTGCATGATTATTTGATAAAATAATTACTTGACTCAACCTCTGGTTTGATTTTCATAAATGATTATAAGTTTTGATATGGACATTCCTGGGTTCAAATGTCTCTCACACATATATGACACTGGTTTTTGCATGGCCATAGTTTTTCCTAACCAATACCCATCACTATATTATGTTCACATTGGGAATTTACAAGGACGAAGGATAAATATTTGTCCCAATTTTTCTAATTGACATAGTACCAGCCATGACCTTACAGTTTGGAAAAATTGACATAGTACTAGCCATGAACTTAGAGTATGGGAACCTGTCCCCTAGTATTGGCCATGAACATAGACTATGGGAACCTGTCCCCTATTATAGTATTGGCCATGACCTTAGAGTATGGGAATCTGCTCCTATTACAATATGCATGCAACTATTAATAAGTTTGAAAATTATTATTCCTAGTGCATGTCCTTACTCAAATTATTTTCTATCATTATTACTTCTGTGATATAGCTTTTCCTATTACTCCATTCGCGATTTAACTTTGCCTATCATTCCATCATTGTTATATGGTCATCCTGACTAGAATTTTGCTCGAATTCAATTATTAAGCTGTAAAGAATCATGAGAACGGTTATAATAGGTATATACAACAATCTCTTAGCCTTGTGAACTACAGGGTTTTGCTATAGTTACTAGATCTATATTGAAATAACTGCTAATTTCGTTTGACTTTGATTATTAAGCTGCAGAGAATCATGAAAAGGGTTATAATAAGTATATATAACATTCTCTTAGCCTTGTGAACTACAGGGTTTTGCTATAGCTACTAGATCTATATTGAAATAATGGCTATAATTTCAATATGGCTGCAAATATGAGAGGGGGTGTTGTTAATGTGATGGTGTTGGCCATCTTGGTTTGTTTTCTGATAACCATATTGCATGATGCTTCAATAGAGTCGCATGAAAAGAAGTTGGTAGAGAACAACAAGGTGGGGCATGTGGAGAATAAGGTGGAAGGTGCATGCACAACATCGTGGGATAAATTCAAAAGTTGGGCCAGCAAGGCCTCCGAGAAATTTCCTAAATCCTTCAGTTTCAGGGAGATGGTTTTGCCTTCCGGGTAAGACCATATAGTGTATTATATGGGCTTTAATTATTTTTTGTTAGTTAAAATGTACATTTTCATGCTAACGAGGCACATCATGGGATCAATTAATTTGCATTCACAGCGCTACTGATGAAATCATCTATTGATATTTTTTGGCAGGGATTCTCATGGGACAAGTTAAACAGTTAAGGGGGCAAGAACCAAGGGCTCTGAAATTAGAAAGAAGGCCAGGTTGTAAAGAAAGTAGGGGAAAAGGTAAAGAAAACAACTGGGAAAGCTCATGGGGATCTCTAAACAAAGTTCCCCTCCCTAAATATACATGCCAGTAATATATTCAGAGGACTCTACTCTGCTTACAGTGAGTGAGCATACCCATAAACCAATTTGACTACTCCATTTTACAGTCATTTCTATTTATAGTTTTAAAGTCGCTATATGCAACAGACTTCGTTTGGCCATCGATTACTCAATGTTACAGAATTTTCAGCTGCACTTTTCATTTGAAATTTAAAGTTATTCATTGTCAATTCTACTCAAACTGAAGTTTCATGAGTTCCTTCTTTTACAAGCACAGAAACTAATAAACAATGTGTTAAGTCAATTTTGATTCGTTACTTTAGTGCAAAATTAGCCCATCAATTAGCAACATGTTTTATTGCAAAATAGTTGCAAAATTAACTATTGTGTTATATGTGGCTTTTTATTTCAATGCTTTTATTCTTAATGAAACGAAATATTTCAAATGTTGATAGATTCTATGGGAGAAGTTCTCAATTGTATACTGTGAATTGTTAAGAATCTCAATTTGTATACTGAGGGGCTCGTAAATCAAAATAAATAACCAAACAATTAAATAAAAATTCTAACATGCATCATTAAAAAGGCTCTGAATAAATAACCAAACAATTAAATAAAAACTATGGCATGCATCATTAGAAAGGCTAATCCGATTAACGTAATTTACAGTAAATTGAATATTTTGTAACAACTAGCAACCAATTGTGTCCTCTTTAAAAGTTACAATGCCTTTTCTCACATAAAAGGTATTTTTACCACTCATAATGGTGTCAAATTTTGCTGGGCATAAGACCAAGGTTGTTGTCGGAAGGTTTCACTTTCTTAAATTGCAAGCACAGACATTTACAATTCATATTTTACTGAATTTGAAGTTAGTAAATACAAATCTTATTCTCAACAGGTAAATTGTAAATTGAACATTTTGTAACTACTAGCAACAAATAACACCCATTTCTGTCCTCTTTAAAAGTTACAATGCTTTTTCTCACACAAAAGGTATTCTTACCACTCATAATGGTGTTAAAGTTGGTTGAGCGTAAAACCAAGGTGGTTGTCAGAAGGTTTCACTTTTTTAAATTGCAAGCACAGAGATTTACAATTCATATTTTAATGAATTTGAAGTTAGTAAATACAAATCTTATTCTCAATAATAAATTTAAATTACTATCTCTCAATACATTTTAAATTAATATCTGTTAGCAAAGTTGTTGGGTAGAGATTTTGCTTCAAAAATTCACAAAAACCTAAATCACTATCGGCATACCCTTTACACCTTATGGTGCAAATGCTAGTTTTAATTTTCTTAATTAAAAAGAAAATAATTATTATTATTTTTATTTGAAAATTATATATATATATATATATATATATATATATATATATATATATATAATATATGATTTTTTTTTTTTTAATTTCAATTTATATTTGGATGTTGCTTTTAAATTTTAATTTTTTTTTTAATTTTTTTTTCTGAATTTTTGGTATTTTTTTATTTTGGTATTTTGATTATTTGAATTTTTTTTCTTTAAATTATTTTTAAATATCTTTTTTTTATTTTTTATTTTATCATTTTTCTTTGATTATGTTGTTTCTTTTTTTAACTTAAAAAAAATTGTTTTTTTGGTTAATTATTTTTTGTCTTGAGTGTTTTTGAATTTTTTGTTTTTGAATTTATTTTTTTTAAATGTATTTTTGTATGTTTTTATTTTTGCAAGTTATTTTTGCTTACGTTTACACTTTTATTTTATATTTTTCATATTTTCTTTATATTTGATTTTTTTTGTCATGTTTTTATTTTATTTTACTTTTATATCTTATTACCAAGAAGAAAATATGATTTGCATCAAAGCTTTTCAAAATTAGTATGAAAATCATTAATATTTTAAAACAAATGCTCATACTTGATAAATAAAAAATTTAAAATGCCAAAAAAATGACCATTTTTCTAAATCGACATGATATTTAAAAATAAATAACGTCAAAGGAAATTTAAGTTCCAAAAATATGCTAAAAAAAAACAGGTCATTCTACATCACCACTTTTCAAAATCGACACGAAAATCATTGACATTAAAAAAAAAAAATCATAAGAAAATTTAAAGTGCCAAAACTATGCTCCAAAAAAAAGGGTGATTCTTCATCACCACTTTTCAAAATCAGGTGTTTTTTTTTTCTTGTTTGATCGATAACTATGTTATTAAGGCCACATTCTTTGCCTTCATATCTTAATGCAATCTTCACAACCAATGAAGCATAAGTGAGACATACTCTCAACCAACATATTTTCTTCGCAGCAAACCGTCCAAGAATAAGACATAATAATATTGAGGAGCCAAAGATTTATTCCTCCCCTCCAAAAAAACCCCAGCCAAAATGCAAGAATGTGATTGAGAACCGAAAAAAGGAGAGACTCTAAAGAGAGCTCCCAGATACCCAAAGGTTTATTCCTCCCCTCCAAAAAAACCCAGCCAAAGTGCAAGAATGTGATTGAGAACCGAAAAAAGGAGATACTCTAAAGAGAGCTCCCATATAGAAGAAATCAACTCTGTGAGAGCAACAACAACTAATCCTATAAGTCCTAGGCCTAAAGTTGAGCCAACAAAGAAATACGCAACATAGAAATGAAAATACCAAGTTAATGAATAAAATACTTGATACATTCTAGGTGCGACATGAAGTAACATAGTGGTTCCTTTCCCATAAATATATTACAGAGGTACACACCAATAGACCACATATTCAACCCATTTCTCTATTCAATTTTGCACCTAAACTTCCCATTCTCATGCAGAAAAGATGATCAATACATTATAGGGAAGCCAACCATGGAATCCCCGTACCTTCCCTTGAAGAAGAGCCCGAAGTCTTTGTACTTAGTCAGACGCTCTCCTACAAAAAAGAGTAATTCTCCAATGCCAAAGGAAAGGTAATTCAAAAAACAACATTTGTGGGGAACTTCCCATAGTTATCCCTATATAAAATATTTTCAATAGACAATTATGCTAACAATAAAGCCATGCTAAAGCCAATGAACTAGTTTTCGTATTTTTTAACAAAACAATTGTCAATGTGGTGAATGGTCCAAAGTTTGTATCATATGGAGAATGGTGGTTACCACCCATACTTTGTTGCTAAGAATAACGACAAAATAATCATCCTCCCTTGTTTCTATTCCAAATATTATCACTCAATAAAACGCTCTAAAATTTAAAATTTTATATATATAGTCAATAAAACACTCTAAAATTTAATATATATTCGTTTTATTTAAAAAACAGTGAAATAAAAAATCAATGCATTATAACTATATTCAAATTATATGGAATGTGTACACGAGACTATTTTTAAAACAGGTATATCCATATTTTGAAATAATATAAATTATTTGATTGTGGTAGAAAAGAATATATATATATATATATATATATATATATATATATATATATATAAACCATGCAATAAAAAATCATTGCATTATAACTATGTTCAAAATATATGGAATGTGTACAAATACTATTTTTAAAGGAAGTATATCCATATTATGAAATAATATAAGCCATTTCATCGTGGTAGAGAAGAAAAATCAATAACGAGATGATATTTACATCACTCACATAACTTAAAGAACTAGATATTCATGTAAAAAATAACAATATCTTATTCGTCATTTTTAACTATTGGATATATGACATGAGAATTTGCTATTTAGGGAGAAGAGATCCTCGGTATTTTCTAATAATATTTAATTTGCTATTGGTAAGCGACTTACCTTTTTCAAATAGAATATTTTTAGTGAAGCAATGTATTTGAAAACAAGTAGTTTTGTTAGAGGAAGTTTCGAATTGATTAATAATTTTACATATATATTTTTTATTTAGATTAATTATTAAGAAAAAATATGAAAGTAAAAATTACAAGCAATATTTTTAAATAAAAGATAATTAGGATGATTAAAATCTTACAAATTCATATGACTAGTTATTAATTATAAGTTATGTATAATTATTATTATATGTTAGGATAATAATAAAAATTTATGTTAACTCTTATAAAATGCATAATATTTATAGCTAATAATATTTATGGGATGTTATAAATATATTTATGTGTAATATATAATATTGTTATATTTATATTTGTGATGTAAAAAACTTTTCATACTTGAGGAAAAATAAAATTTCATTAATTATAATTGTTTCTTTAAAACTCTTGTAGTGGACCAAGTAGTGGATTTGTTTTCATCTCTATTAATAGCTAATAATATTTATGGGATGGTATGAATATATTTATGTGTAATATATAATATTGTTATATTTATATTTGTGATTAAAATAAATTTCATACGAACATAAGTTTTAAAGAGGAAAAATATTTTTTTATTAATTATAGTTGTTTCTTTATAATTCTTGTAGTGGACCAAGTAGTGGAGTTTTTTCCATCTCTATCTTCAGCACAACAGACTCCACAAAGCCTTTAATATCTAAATTTGTCAACTTGTAGAAAATGGCAGCATTTGAAGTACCCCTTAAGTATTTGGATATAGAATTTATTACAATCTAATGGTCCCTACTAATATTTTCCATCAATTGGTTAAAAACTTCCATCACATCGGTCTAATTCCCCTAGATCTAAAAAAAAAACTTCCATCACATCGAAAATATCCAATATTTTTCTTATCAAAAGGAACATGAAACTCTCTTCTATTGATAAGCATTATACATAAGACATACTTTTCATCTCTACTTTTGTTCTAGGAAATTATTCAGAATACAATTTATAGTGTATAAGGAGTGTAGTAGTAATTGTGTTTGCACTGTAAAATATTTTCTATATACAAGTTTTGACAGAACTGTATCTTCTTATATATTGTATTCTTATATATATTTAATGTTAGAATTTGTTTTACTATGCCTAATTCCTTTATTTTAGATATCCTAGCCAAATAAGTCTCAAGATCAATGTCTTTCTTTCATTCTAGTTCTTTCAACTGACTTATCATCAACACACAATACAAAGATAATAAAACTTCCAATATCTAATACCTCATAATATACAGAATAGTCCATTCATTCCTATTGAAAAAATATCTCTTCATGGAGGTGTCACTTTTTTTGTTCTAGTTTCTTTCCACATGTTTAAATTGTACAATGGTTTCTTTACTCTCCATACCAAAATCTCTTTTCTTCTTTCCTTCTATCCCTTTAGCTGACCCAGATAAATATCTTACTTGAGATCGCAATGCAAAAAAATGAATTTTACATTGAACTAATCTATCTATATATCCTTTGTTACTACAAGTGCAAGTAAAACTATTACAGTAGTTAGATTCACAACTAGAGAGATGATTTCCTTAAAATTTGTAACTAAACTCTTCACATAAAATTTTGAAACCAAGTAATATTTATAGAATTCCAACAACCCATCACTTTTCTTCTTTACTTTTCACTTCCACTTCTAGCTAATGACTTTTGATTTGGTTGGGAATTCCACAAGTTCCCATCTTTTTTTGTTGTGTAATGCCTACTTTCCTCGTCTATGGATTTGCTTCATTTATCTACTTCATTAGATTCTCTAAATTCCTTAAATGAATTGGGCTCACCATCATTAGCAAACAAAATAAAACAAGACTAGATATCCAAAGAAGAATATCTCTCCATACACATGTTGGGTAATGTAGATCCTCTACATTGAGGAAATTTAGTTGTTTACTCAGCATTCTAATTAGAGGCTTTAACATGCTTATCATAATTTTCATATTCACTCTTTTTTATTTAGATAGGAATAATCCATGGTGTTTGTTGAACCTTCTTCCTCTAGATTGAATTTTCTTTAAAGATAACATTTTAGCTAATAATTTCCTTCTCGTTAGTAGGATCCCATAGTCTATACCCATTTACTATATCTTCATAGTTCATAAATCACATTTCATTGATTTTGGGTATGAATAAACATTTTTTATTTAGGGACATGGTAAAATGCATCAAAATCGAAGGTAGGCAAATGAGAGTAATCAATAAGTTTACTACAAAAAAACCTCTTATAGAATCTATCTATCTAATGTAGTTGTGGGTGACCTATTAATTATATAAGTAGTTGTATTAAATAAACCTACCTAGAAGTTGTTATCTAACCCAAATTTGTTAAGCGTGCTTCTTTCATGTTCCATGATTGTTTGATTCATCTACTTAAATACATCATTTTTCTATGGAGCATGTGCAACAATATTCTAGTTCTTAATTCCTTCCTCTGTACAAAATTTATCAAATTCCTTGGAGAAATATTTCCCTCCATTCGTTGACTCAATACATAAAACAAACTTGCCCAAATATTTCTCTACTTATTCCTTGAACTCCTCAGATTTCTCCAATGCTTCCTCAGATTTCTCCAATGCTTTTGACTTATTTCTATGAAAATATACCCCAAATATTCTTAAAAAATCATTTGTAAAAGTTAGAAAATACATAGAACCATTTAAAAACTAAGTCCAAATTAAAATTAGTCAAAATAGACTGTAATAAACAAGTTTCAAAAGATTAGAACCTTACCAAAGATGATATCAAATCAGACTCTCTTTTAATTACATAAGTTGCAGTGCTTACAAAATTCTAAATTAAAATACTTCGAAGGATTAAATCAACTTTATAGAATTTACAGGTCCTTTTCACTCATATTTCCATGACATTGACTCCATATTGTCATTACAAACTCTGAAACATTTCTTGAAGTTGTTATCACTACATTTTTTTTCATTGTATTGCCACACATACAATATAGGGTTTTATAAGTTTCTCTTTCTATTTTCATTACGTATCCTTTGGTGATTTTGAAATTATTGTTACCAAAAAGAGTGGAATATCCAAATTTATTTATCATCTTGACTGAGAAAAAAATATTTTGTGAATCAGTTACCTGCCATACATCACATAACGTCCTTTCTTTACAGTTTTCTAGTTAAATCCTAATGCCCTATTTCCAAAAATTTTAAAGGATGATCATCACCTAAGTCGGCCAACCCAACCCACCACTATAAGTTTTATATGTAAAACAATCCTTCCTTATGGGGAAACACATGGAAATAGGCATATGAGCTCAAAACCTAAGGGTATAAAAGAGATCTATGACTATTCAGATAGAAAGCCCCACATGTTACCATTTCTCTTAAATATTGTTTTCCTTTTTTAGACGCAATTAGTTCTTCATGTGCCATATCCTCTCATAATGTAATCACATAACCTTTTAATTTTTCTTCCGACTTGGATATGGACTATGATCTATCATGTTGATTCTTTTCACTATATTTACCTCTCACAAATAAGACTTCATGTATAAAAGGTTCGAGAGACATTTTTCACCTCAACTCTTCTTGCAACAAAGAAGCTACCCCATCTTCAATTTTAGAGTTCATGATGATATATTGCTATAATAATTACCAAATGATACCATGTATCTAAGAGAGATAAAATTAACGTAATTTATCTATCCTTATTTTTCATATTTACATTAATCAACACAAGTTTATTGATTACGATATTAAATTGATTTATATGATTTGAAATTCTCATTGCAATTCATTTCCATCGTACAAAAATTGAAGGGATCATTTCCCTTTCATAAAATATATTAGATAAGTACAATGAGATACATAGGAAACTTCTAAAATTTCCATAAGAATATGAAATATATGGTTATTAACTTCACCTCTAAACATTCTTAACCATTCTCAGAATTTTGACAAAAATATTAAAAATCTAATTATTGATTTTACCTTTTAATATTACTATGGTTAATTCATCCTTAATTAAAAGAAAATGTTTAACGCGATGGTATCATTAACCATTTAATTAGTATTTTTAGTGCAATGTCCATATTTATTACATGGATATTAATTTATTTTCTACCCAACGAATATTTAAGTGTATCTTCCATGTCATTCCAAAAAGTATGGAAATAAATAATTTCATAGAATAAAATATTTTATAATTATGGTTTAATAAAAATCCATTTTCTCCTCAACTTAAAAGAGGAAAGACAAAGACATTTTTACTGTCTAAAGATCGAGTTTTTTATTTATATATATAGTTGTTTTTAGTGCGACTTTTTGAAGTTTCAGGTGCAGTTTTTTATTTATATATATAGTTGTCTTTAGTGCGACTTTTTGAAGTTTCAGGTGCCGGAATCCGGTGAAAATTTTTGAGGTAAAATCTTGGTTTTTGTTATTCAAACTGGTTTTTTGACTCTATATATGGATTCAACACTCTCAAAAACCTCTAGGGTACTTCGATTGTGCAAAGTTAGCAATCAAACTTCTCTTTTCAATAAATTCTTGCCGGAATTTAGAGAAATTACATTGTAAAAAGTCATCGTAAAAGCCTTCAAAAAGTCGCACTGAAGACTACTCGATATATATATATATATATATATATATATATATATAATATTGGTCAATCGGTAAGAATTTGTTTTTATCAAAAGATATTAACTTTCGGGTAATAATATTGGGTGGAATCATTCCATTTTAATGAATATTTTGGAATATAATTTTTTCCTTTAGTTAATCTATTTATATTTAATTTACTTATTAGTTTCGCCTTAGGCACAACTTTAGAAATCGATTTTTCTATTGGCCACTATTAGTTTTTCATTAACAATGGTAAGTTTTAATGTTTAACTTTTTGTAACATCTGCATTTTTCCATAATATGTGCTTTCCCCACAAAAGAAAGATCATCACCATCGATCAAATGACAAACTATGATTCTAAGGTGCAGACTTCCCCTCATCCCAACATTTCATCTGTGACTAACAATACAATTGTCTAGTCCCTCACCAATGCTTCACTTATAGACTACAAAGATTTCACTTTTCTTGGTGCCTACTATGGTCCACCACCTACCCCTTCGGAGCTCATCTCGTCTAGTGTTTGCATGCTTCAAGCATCGCGGACTGCTCCCAAGCGTTCTGGTATTCCCATCCAACAGCCAGCTCCTTCGCGACCTGTTTTTCCCAACTCAACCCAACATACAAGTATAATTCCTCAAGGACCACTTCCTTCTGTTGGTGTCCCTCCTAGTCCATTCCAACCAAGAACAATTCCTCCATGCCTTAACCATCGAGGAGAAGTTCTGCCAAGCCATTATCCTTCGGGTCAGATACCTTTCCTATTTACCCCACCATGAATTTTTTTTGTCCTTGTCATCGCTACTTTGAGTTTACCAAACATTACTTTGGGGATCACAGTCTGTTACATTGAACCCCCCGCAAACACTCCACCCAACAACTTAAACCTTACACAATTTTTCCCCCAGTACAACCCGTTGTGCCTTCCCCTTCCTTTGCTTCAATTCCACAACAACCTCAATAAGAAACTATAGCTCTTGTGAAAGCATCTAGTGAGGGGAGAAAAGCCCAGAAAAAGGGAACTAAAGAAAAGACACCCCAAAAAACTCCATCTCCTCTTAAGCCTCCAAAGCTGATACCTTCGTGCGCTTTGTGTGATGTTGTTGGGAATGCCACCAATAATTGTCCTGAACTTCCTCATCTTAAAGATGTGGTCACTGACACTTTTCCTGACTCTAGCATCCTCGAGGTTCATGTTACCTTCCCTAAGTCAACCAAGAAAAATATATCACTACACATGAATCACCCCATGTTTTGTGTGATAAATTTGTGATCCAAGTGGATCAATGCAAATTCGTGTCTTCAAAAGGCTTCAAATGAATCAGGACATGGTATGATTTTAAGGTGTTTGACGATACACACCCAATGCCACTAACGACACATCAAATGGACATTGTATGTGAATTCCATGCTCCGTCAAAGTTTTTCTAATTTTTGCAAAACAAGGGGTCCAAGGGAATTGAACCCTTCACATCCAAATCTAGCAACATCTCCACGAAGTCCAGTGAACCAAGAAATCTGATGGACAGCTCATGTTAAGAAGGGCAGATGTAATTTTTTTATGGTTAGTGTATTTGGAGGTAAATTAAATGGGGGGCAGACCTTGCCATAGTTGGTGGCTCTGCCACCCCTACCTCCAACACATCACATAATAATTGTGGTGATAAGGTTTGTGATATAATACATATCACATGTAACAAATGGAGCGGTGATAAGGATAATATTTATTAACCTTATCATAAAGCATATTTATCGCATGAGATATATCACCAACATCACATTACATAGTGCGAGGGGATATGGTTATACAGCACGTGGCAAGGAGATAGGGTGGAGATAGGGTTTATCAAAACCTTAATGTATACCACCCAACAACAAAATAGCGGATATATTATGTAATACATGCCACTATTCGGGGTCAAGGGGAGTCAAACCTCTGATCTCCTCTCCCCCATTCCATTTATATAACCAATGCTCCCAAGCTCACTTTGGTATAGTGAGAAAAAAATAATATTTTATTGAATTACAGGAACCAGGAGCGCCATATTTACTAAATTTTCGCTAGAGTTAGCGGAATTTTCCAAATTGGAAGAATTTCTCCAAATTTGGCAGAATTGCAGGTGGGCATTGGATTTTGGGAGGTCTAGAGGTCACCTGGTCCAAATATGGTCGAATGTATACTCAAAATTCACAAAATTTTGTGTTGATTTTGATTCTACAATCATTTTATGCATATGAACCTCTGATTTTGAGTCCATTGCTATAAGTGCACATTTGAAGCCTAAAAAGAGTGGTGTGTTGATTGAGAAGTGGCCCAAAGAGGTAGCTAGGGAGGATCTGGTGAACTCCGTAATCGAATATTGTGTTATTTGTTTATTTTTTCTCAGATTTGGCTTTATGTTTTGTTATTTATGTTAATTCACAATCTTAACAATCCATTACACACATGAACATAGATGGAATTTTAAACATGTTTGTAAGACCATTTTAAAAAAATGGTTAATTTGGCCACTATTCTCATGAATGTCCTTGTCTCAAATATTTTCGCAATAGCTGTCGCGCTCTACATGAAATAGAGGTCAGTCAGCTCTTGTGGCTCTTATGGTCAACCCTATGTGATACAACCCTCAATGGGAACTCCTTATCTAGGGATAAACACTATGTATAACCCCTCGTTTAGTTAATAAATTTTACAACCTACCTGGTAAATGACTTATAATCAACTTGCTCAGTCACTTGGAAAATTCGGTTACACCAAAGTCCAACGACCTGTTTATGGTGCACTACAAATTACCCCAAGGGCATCTATGCCAAGTAGTCAGCAAGCTGGTCCAAGTACTCCTAGTACTCCTATCCAATCTGCTGTGAAAACATCTGTTCAACAACCACGTACACCCATCCTAGGAATTCCCCAAGTTTCTTTTGCTACGACCCTTCAAATGTCAACACCAATTGTTAAAAAAGCTATCCCTCATACTACTACCCATCAAATCAAACCTACAGTCTAGTCAATTCCTCAAGCATATTTGGTACAACCTAGCACAACGGCTATGCCAACAAGTCAAAATTTTTCAGGTCAACCTATTCAATGGAAACCCTTTGTAGGTCAACCTATTTAGGGGCAACATTTTACAGGTCAAACACTTCAAAGACAACCCTTGATAGGTCAACCTCTTCCAGGTCAATTTGTTCAAGGAAAACCATTTCAAGGCTAATTACAATATGGAAAATTTGGACAAATTCCATCTTTCCAGAGTCATCCATACCCTCGTTATACATTTTAGATACCATCTCAACCCGAATTTGATATGGCTACTCTTGGATATCCTGGAGGTGTGTCAATTCTGGTTGCTCAAGCTATCCTAGGTTTTCCTAGATACCCTGCTCTAGGTACTAGAATTTTCCCTCAGAGTTATCAATTCACTCAGCAAGACCTTAATAGGCATTTACCTTTCATAGCGACTTTAGATTTACCAGAATTTTCTCGGCTAACAAATGACCCAATTTACTATCTTCCGTTTTGGCCATCCATGCCTATTAAGTTGCCCAGTGACATTTAGAAGTTTGAAGGAAAGCTAGGAGAGGATCCCTCAAACCATGTTATGACTTATCATTTGTGGTGTGCATCTAAATATTTGATCGATGATTCCATTTGTTTAATACTTTTTCAAAAAAATTTCATTAGCTTAGCCACAAAGTGATACATTGAGTTACCACGAGGCTATTTCAACAATTTCAATGCCTTAGCAGCTACTTTCCTTACCCATTTTCAGTTACCAGTCTGTTATGATAATGGAACAGAAATTTTGACTTCACTTGAACAAAGTACATCTACGTACATTTCAAATCACATCTATGAATGGCAACGTAGATGTTGTTTATTCAATGTTTTCAATTTGGATCAAATTCTAGCTGAATGGTTTATCAAATCATTACCCCCTAATATTACTGAAGATGTAGCTAAAGGAGGTGTTGTAACAGAAGTACAAGTTATTGCTCAAGCCCAATATGTAGACCTTGTTTACACACTGTCTGATACTTTGTATGAAAAATTCTTGATTTCCCTCACCCATGTCAATTTACTGAAACTCCTTTTGGTTCTGATGCTACAGACGGTGTAATTAGTAAAGTTAGTACATCAAAGAGCAAAAAGAAACAATCCAAGTCTACTACTCCAATCATCACTTTACCTTATTCACCTAAATGAGACTCTTCTCTAGAAACTTCTACTGAAATCCATGTCAAATATTCATCTATTGCCAAAACTAAATCATTCGGGAGTAAGAACAAAGGGAAGGGTAAAACAAAAACAAAAACAATCTCCAAAAGAGAAAGCAGAAAAAAACGAACCATCTGACGAAAAAAGGAAACCTTGTTATATCTATCTTATCTGTGACGAGGATCACTACAAAAGAAGTGCTTGCATCGGGTTGAGGTATGTAAATTTGTTAAAGGTTCTCCCACACCCATTGTTCTTAAAGATCCTTTTCCATCACAAGACAACAAATTATTTCTCACAACGGATCTTCTTCTAATTCATCGACGGATATCCTGATTATGTCCTCCCAGGTCATGGTTGGAATGCAATCTCAAGGTTAAGGATCTAAGAGTCCTGTCATTGGAAATGAAACTAGGTCATCTAGTCGAAATCGTGAGACAACCCCTCTTATTTCTGAACCATTAAATATCGAAACCTAATCCTGATTTAGTAATTAAAATACCTGCTAAAAGTGTACTTTGAAATCGGATTTCAATCCATATGCAAAAGCCGCTCAAAACTACAACATTGTTGAAGATCTGGCTATGTCACCTTCAGTAATGTTGACCCTCGAAGTGTTGCAGTCTTATCCATCTTAGAGGAAGTTACTATTATCAACTATTGGAGAGATTGACCCTCAAGACTTTAATATTATTGTCTTTGATCTCAATAATTTTTTACCTAGACTCGCACACCAAATTTCTTTTCAAATACCTATTTTAGTCAAAACTAGGCAAGTTTTTCACACAGTGATTGACGAAGGAGTGTCCACATGCATTATGTCTTTGGCTTGTTGGAAAACTCATGGTTCTCCAACAATCAATTAGTCACCCACAATTCTGAAATCCTTTGATGGAAGGGCTTTTCATCCATTTGGAATACCCCAGGATTTACCCATAGAGGTAGAAGGAAAAACCATTACGCTTCAGGTGGAAGTCATTGATGCCCCTCTTGACTACAACCTTCTTTTAGGTCAGAGTTGGTCTTATGCCATGATAGTTGTATTTTCATCAGTATTTCGTTTAATAATGTTTCCTCATAAAGGAAATATTGTCAAAGTTGATGAGTTATCTTACTACACTTCTGAACCTTCCTATATGGATAATATCCCATATGTTGGAAAGTCAGTTATCCCTTACGAAGATGTTGGAGTAGGAGTAGTTAAGGATTATTCTCTTATGGGAACTTTTCCTATACCTCCTCCTAACATGCTTCATACTATTTCCAATATCAATTGATTACATCAAGCACAATTCCATTTGATGACGCATGGACTGTGCCTTCATCATCTGAATTGGACTACTATGGCAATGGAATGCCTTTGAGTCCATATGAATTGGAATATGTAGCAGTGCAATCACTTTTTAAAATTTCATCAACCAATATTGATAAAGTGAATGTGATCAATGATGAGTCTTCTTCTCTACCAGGTTTAACTGCAACATATTTTTCTAATCCTTTTCAGCACATATTTTCAAGTGATGAAAATATTCAGGAAAAATTTTCATTGGATGAATTACCTTGGGAAGTTATTCTTCATCACTCCTCTTTTCTACCAGGCCTTGATAGAGTTAAAAATTACTTTTCAATGCTCTTTCCGATTGAATATGTTAAGGAACCTAAAAATCCTATGTCAATCCTTCATTCGGATCCTGAGACGAATTTAGGAAACATTTCTACAACAATTCCAGTTGACATATCAATCAAACCAGGAATAAATGAAAACATTCATAGATGTGCTTCATGCTCAATTGATGAAATTAACATGTACAAAGCCCTATTTTGGGAATGTCGAGAGATCTTTGCATGGTCTTATGAAGAAATGCCAAGAGTTGATCCTAAGATTGTAGTTCATGAAATTAATACATAGCCAGATGCTAAACCTATTAGACAAAGATTACGTCCAATACATTCATGAAAAGTTTCTCCTATTAAAACTGAAGTTGAAAAACTACTTCAGGCAGGATTCATTTATCCTATTCCATTGAAAAATTGGGTATCTAACATAGTTCAAGTGACCAAAAGACAGGGAACTATTGGAGTATGTTTCGATTATAAGGATATTAATAAAGCTTGTCCCAAAGACAATTATCCCACCCCTTACATCGACCAAATTGTTGATGATTGTGACAGAAATGAAATATTTTCATTTATGGATGGATTTTTTGGTTACAATCAAATAAACATACACCCAACCGATCAACCCAAAAAATAATTTATCTATCCATGGGGGACATTAGCATATTGTAAATTACCTTCTGGATTGGAAAATGTTACCGCCACTTTTAAAAGGGTCATTTCTTAAGCATTTCACGACATCAAACATATTGTGCAACCCTACTTGGATGTCTTACCTGGTCATTTTATGCACAGGCAAGATCATCCTACACATTCATGTGCCATATTTATGTGATGTAGGCATTACAATATTCTTTTGAATCCACACAAATGTGTATTTTGTGTACAATCACGATGATTTCTCGATTTCATTGTTTCTAAAGAAGGCATTTATGTCGACCCTTTGAAGGTTGAGGACATTGTACATTTACCTCCTCCTTCTACTCTTCTCCAACTCCATAGTTTGCAAGGGAAAGCAAAATTTCTACGTCGTTTTATCCCCAACTAGACAGATTTAACTAAAGGTTTCACTCGGTTATTAAAATAGGATGTTCCTTTTATTTGGGATGAGCTTGCTGATAAATATTTCGATGCACTTAAACACATGTTTACCCATGCACCGTTGTTGCATCCACCTAATTATCACCGAGATTAATTTTTCTATTTTGTTGCGTCTGATTCCACAATTGGAATGGTCCTAGTTCAAGAGGATGAATCCAAAACTGAACATGTGATTTATTACTTAATTCGTAATCGTACACCGACCGAGATCAAGTATACGTGTGTGGATAAATTGGCCTTGGAAGCCATTCAAGCTTTCCAAATATTTTTTCACTACATACTATTATGCAAAACAACCATGATATCTAACTGCAACCATATGATGTACATTTTGATTAAACAAGTGCTAGGGGGGAAATACTCAAAGTGGATAGTTATCCTGCAAGAGTTTGATTTGGAATTTGAGAAATCATAGTCTTTGTTGAACTTATGTGTGACTTTCCCTACGTTGAATCCGAAAATGTGCCAAAAGACCATCTTCTAGGTGAATCTATATTTCTGATCATCAAAAAAATTGGATTCTTAGTATGGATATATCATTATATATCTTCAAACCCAAAAAATTTGGCCTAAACTTTCGCGCTCTAATCAACGTGGGATTTGATACCAGTCTAAACAATACAATATTGTTGGTGACATTCTTTACTGTCGTGGTGCCGATTTCATATTTCAACGTTGTTTAACTCATGAATAAGCTGAAAGGGTTTTAAATGACTGCCATTTTGGAGCATGTGGTGGTCATATGTTTGGGTTTTCCACAACCCAAAAGATATTTCACGTTTGCTATTTATGGTTGTCACTCTTCAAAGATTGTATCCTTGTGGTAAGAAAATCTCACAATTGTCAATATTTTAATCGAAAGATGTGTGCACCTCCCACTTCTCTTCACCGAATCATAGTTGTCAGTCCATTTGCAAAATGGGGCGTCGATTTCGTTACATGTAACCCTCACTTGGCCGGGGGGCATGGGTACATTATTCTCGTTGTAGATTATTTTACCAAATGGGTTAAGGCAATGCCTACATTTAAGGCTGACGGCGAAACTACAAATATTTTCATATTCAATCATGTGATTGCTATGTTCGGTGTCCCTCAAGCCATCATTACGGATCATGGAAGCCACTTTCGAAATATTATGATGATTGAACTTTCCATTCAATTTAGCCTATGCCATGCTAATTCTACACCTTATTACCCACATGCCAATGGCCAGGTTGAGGTTGAAAACATATTTTTGACCAATATGATTAAATGGATTGTAGGAAGTCATAAATCGAATTGGCACACCATGCTTTTTTTAGGATTTTGGGCATACTGTACCTCTGCAAAAAAATGTGCAAGCTTTACTCCTTTTCAACTTGTTTACGATTTGGAAGTTGTTTTACCCATTGAATGTGAAATTGCGTAGCTAAAACTAGCCATTGAGTTATTACCAGCTACCTCTGAAGAGGAAGAGCACTTCTTATACTTAGCACAATTAGATGAGACTTTCCACACTGTTGCATTAGTTGCCAAATCTCATAAAAAATGTGTCAAGGCACAATATTATCAAATTGTTAACCCTTTTGTCTATTCAGAAGGTGATCTAGTTTTTGTATACAATCAAGCTCACGATAAGCTAGGCACTGGTAAATTTGAACAAATGTGGCATGGCCCTTATATTTTTAAGCATGTGCTTGCAAAAGGGGCCTATAAATTAGTTTATTATGATGGTGTCTCTTTAGATAAGCCAGGGAATGGTATTTATCTGAAGAGATATTGTGCATGATTTATCTTGTGGAGATTTTCATTGTACATTAGTTGCATTTTTAGGAAAAGTGTGCCTTAGATTAGTTATTTTGGTTGGCGAGTTTTCAATACTTTTTCTACTTATCTTGAACACATTGGTTTTGTTGACGGCACCTGTCGTAGTACACATAACCTATCTTTCATTTATTGGCTTATCTATTCACACACTTATGAGTTATTTTCTATTCATGGAGTTTGCCTCGGTCAAACAACAAACAATATTGTAGAATATAATGCAGTCATTGAGCTATTATCTGATGCCATTGCATTTGGAATTCAGATTTTGATTGTTAGGTTAGATTCAAAACTCACTGTGTTACATTTGAAGGGGGTTTATGCATTCAGGAATCCATTATTGTTAAGAATTTTTTTAAGGGTCCGTCTCTTGGAAAGACAATTTGATTACATTGAATATCAACACATTTTGATAAAATTAAACACGTTAGTTGATGCATTGGGTAATCAAGTTTTAAATAGACATTTACAATGTTGAACGTAAATTAAAACAATATTCCATCCATATTGAACAAGATACTCGGAGACCAAAAGTAGTCATCATCATTAGGTAAAAATAGTTTAGATAAATGTACTTTCGGATTAATCACGTCATCAGGATTAGGTCGATGTTTCAAACTAGCTAATGTGGTTCATCCTCAGGACAAGGTGGAGAGACTAATCGATCTCGATGAATAAATAGAGGAGATGCATCATTGCCCAGAAATAGCTGATGAGAACTAGCTATTAAGAACTAGTCGTTAGAAAGTTAGTTAGTTAAAAAAATAATTAATTAATTAATTAAAATTTTATTAAAAATGGGTTTATAAATAATTATGTAATTAAAATAAATATAATAAGTAATAGGGAGGGGTAAATATTTTTAATTTAATAAATAAAATAAAATAAAATAAATTATTTATTTATTTAGATATAATCAATAAATTAATTAAATAATATATATAACTAAATAAATATAATAAATAATAAATGAACAAAGATACCTAAGAAGTTCTAGGGTGGGGCAAATTTTTTAATAAATAAATAAATAAAATAAAGTAAATTAAAAATAAACTAATTAATTGAACAAATTTATTAAAAATGGGTTTATAAATTATTATGTAATTAAAGACCCTAAACAATTCTTGGATGATACAATTCACAAAACCTCATTTCTATATATAGGAGTCCATGGGGCCATAATGTAATCCTAGTGGGCCACAATGTAATCCTAGCCGACCTAACAATAATAATTTAAGGGCACAATAATAACAAAATGGGGGTTACAAGGGTACGATAATAACAATAAGGGGGTTACACTAACAACAATAAGGGACTATACTAGTAATATAGGGACCTAATATGCCCCTCTCCTTCAAAAAAGTGTTGTCCTCAACGCTTGAGTAGCTCTGGGTGCTTCTGTATAAAATTCTCATCCTCCCATGTAGAATCTTCGGTGGGTAAGTTCTTCCACTTGATGAGATACTCTGAAATTGATCGATTCCGTAGTTGTCGAGTTCTTGTTTCCATGACCGCTTCTGGTTCCAATATGATTTTCCCTTCCTCATCAAGTTCTGGCAATACTGTTTGAACTGGAAGATTTTCACCTATAACCTTCTTTAAGCATGAAACATGGAAAAATGGATGTACTCGCGAAGAAGCAGGAAGCTCCAATTTGTATGCCATAGTACCAATCTTTTGCAACACCTTGTAAGGACCATAGTACTTTGGCGATAATTTAGTATCCTTCTTTGCTTGCTTGAGGGACATTTGTTTGTATGGTTGTAGCCGTAAAAATACCCAATCTCCTACATCAAAACTTCTCTCGCTACGATGTTGATATGCCTGTTGTTTCATTCGATTTTGTGCCAAATTCAGGTTATCCTTTAAGAGTTGGAGAACTTCTTGCTGATGCTCGATGTGATCTTCCAGTGCTTGAACCTTCGAATTTTCCCTTAAAGATGATGTGATGGATGGTGGATGATATCCATAAAGTGCCATAAATGGGGTCATTTTTGCTGCGGTATGGAAGGAAGTGTTATACCACCATTCAGCGAGAGGTAACCACTTGACCCATTGTGTTTGTTTATCGGATACAAAACAACGAAGATATCCTTCCAAACATTTATTTACTATCTCAGTTTGACCATCAGATTGAGGATGATAAGATGAGCTATGAGCTAATTGACTACCCAAACAAGAAAATAACTCCGTCCAAAAATTTCCAGTAAAAATGGGATCTCTGTCGCTCACAATAACCCTTGGGCTTCCATGTAGCTTTTGAATTCTGTCCATAAATGTAGTAGCAACTGTACTTGCTTTAAATGGATGAGATAAAGCACAAAAGTGTGCATACTTAGTAAGTCTATCAACTACCACCATGATGACACTCTTTCCTTCGGACTTAGGTAAACCTGTGATAAAATCCATTGAAATCTCCTCCCAACGTTGACTTGGAATGGATAAAGGTTGTAGAAGTCCCAGGGTCTTAATTGTTTCCACTTTATTCTGCTGGAAAACCAAACATTCCACCACAAACTTTTGAATATCGGATTTAAGGCCATCCCAAAAAAATTCTTTCTTCACCCTGTGGTAAGTTTTTAAAAATCCTGAGTGTCCTCCTAAAGGAGAAGTGTGCAATTCCGGAAGAATATTTTGTTTTAGTTGGGAATTCTTACAAAGATATAAGCGATCTTTGTACCATAAGGAATCATTTTTCCAACTAAATGTATCAGATGTATTAGGATCTTGCTGCAACTTTTGAATGAGTGTCCATACATCTTTGTCCTTCTTCCATTCATCTCTTGCTTTGGTTATCCAATCTGGTTGGATAATAGAAATGGCACAAAGCAATGCTTCCACCTCTTCATTCTTTCTTGAGAGTGCATCCGCAACAACATTAAGCTTTCATTTTTTGTAGATTATTTCAAAGTCATAACCCAACATCTTTGTGATCCATTTTTGTTGCTCTTCTGAAGATAGTCTTTGTTCCAAAAAGTGTTTAAGACTATCATGATCAGTTTTTACCTTGAAGTGTCTTCCCATTAGGTAAGTTCGCCATTTCTTCAGTGCATGCAGTATTGCTAACATTTCCTTCTCATAAATAGGTTTCTCTAAATACTTTCCTTTGATTGGACGACTTTCAAAAGCAATGGGTCTTCCTTCCTGCATTAAAACTGCACCAATTCCATTTCCTGAGGCATCACATTCCACAATAAAGGTTTTGTGAAGTCTGGTGTAGCTAAGACCGGTGCTAGGCACATTGCCTCTTTAAGACGTTCAAAGGCCTTAGTTGCTTCAGGAGTCCATGAAAATGCATCTTTCTTCAATAATGTTGTTAGAGGTGCTGCTATTCTCATAATTCTTAACAAACTTGCGATAATACCCTGTTAACCCGAGAAATCCTCGCAACTGCTTTATGGTTGTGGGAACTTTCCATTCCTTAATGGCTTTAATTTTGTTAGGTTCTACTTTAACACCCTCGTGAGATACAATATGACCCAGATATTCCACCTCTTGTACTCCAAAGAAACATTTGGATTTTTTTGCATATAATTGTTTCTCCTGCAATAGTTTGAGCACCCTGTCAACATGTTCAACATGATCCTTCCAAGACCTACTGTAGATTAGTATATCATCAAAAATACTAGCACAAATTTTCTAAGGAAGGGTTTGAAAATGGAATTCATCAACCCTTGAAATGTAGAAGGTGCATTGGTAAGGCCAAAAGGCATGACCAAAAATTCATAATGACCCTCATGAGTTCGAATTGCTGTTTTTGGAATATCTTCGGTCTTCATTCTAATTTGATGATATCCTGAACGAAGATCCAACTTGGTAAAATAAATTGCTCCATGTAATTCATCCAATAATTCATCAATCACAGGAATGGGAAATTTGTCTTTAATGGTGAGCTTATTGAACTCCCTATAATCGGACACATTCGCCATGATCCATCCTTCTTGTGTACCAATACTACAGGAGCAGAGAAAGAACTTTGACTAGGTTGAATTATACCCGCCTCTAACATTTCTGCAATCATACGTTCAATTTCTCTCTTTTGGACGTAAGGATATATATAAGGCATGATGTTTGGAGGAATACTTCCTGGAATCAAATGAATAGCATGATCATGATCCCGAATAGGTGGGAGTCCTTTGGGAGTTTCAAAACCTTGGAATGATTTTCCAAGACTTGTTGGAGATCTGCAGAAATAGATGATTTTGATGTTGGAACTTCTAGTGAGCATAATTGTGCAATTACGCCTCGTTGTTCTTTCTTTAGAAGCTTTGTCATGACATTAGAGCTTATTATCCTTCTCGGCTTCCCTTCAATACCCCGTAATTCGACTTCCTTTCCTTCTGAAAAAAATTTCAAGAAAAGTTCTTGAAAATTAAAAGCTACCGTCCCCAAAGATTATAACCATTGTACTCCTAGTACAACATCAGCACCTCCCATAGGAATGGCAAGCATTGGACTAGTCAATACATATTCCCCCATGGTTAGCTTGATATTATGGCATTTTCCAGAGCAATTTATAGTTCCTCTATTTGCAACCATCACTTGACATTCTGGTGCTGGGTATAGGAAACAATTTAATTTTTTGGCTACCTTATAATGAATAAAATTATGGGTGCTACCTGAATCAATCAACACTATTACCCTTTTCTTCTTTATATGTCCTTCTATTTTGAGAGTTTGAGGAGTGGTAATTCTTGCCAGTGCATTACACGATATGGTCGGATTCATTTCTTCCTCTTCTAGGGTTGGTTCCTGGTGTATATCCTCTTCTTGTTCATTTTCTTCTTCTTCTTCACAATCTATGTAAAATAATTTAATCTCAGCACACTTATGACCTTTAGTGTATTTGCTATCACAACTGTAGCAAAGCCCTTTTTCTCTTTTTTCTTCCAATTGTTGTGGTGTCAACATTGTAGGTTGTGGAAATCTAGACGTAGCAACACTTCCTTCTTTATAGAATTGAGTGGTAGGCTTCCTTGTCGCCATTATTTTACATTGAACTTTTCTTGCCAACCTGAATGCCTTCTCCAATGAATCTGGTTCCAAAACACGAACTTCATGTTGGATGTTATCCTTTAAAGTGCCTATGAAGAGATCAATCATGTGGTCCTCTGGAATATCAGTTACCCTTATATTCAATTTTTGGAAGTCCTCAATGTGCTGCCCCACTAAACCCTTTTGTTTGAGATTTATCAATTGGTTAAAGAAGGTGTTTCTCTTTTTATCCTCATAATGTGCTATCATTTCCTCCGTAAAAATTGACCAAGTGACAATTTTTTTACGGGAGCAAAGCCATCGATACCATACAAATGTATTTGTTCTAAATGTAAAGTTGCAATGCATACCTTTTGTGTGTTTTGCACGTTATGGAGATCAAAATATTGCTCCATCTGTAGTATCCATGTTACAGGATCCTTTCCATCAAACTTCCTCATATCCATTTTTGGAATATGGTGGTTCTTCCCGCCAACATTTGAGTTTATGAAATCACGATTAACATTTATTTTGTTCTCATCATGAGGTTCTTCTACTATATTTCTGCCATTAGGAATCATTTCTGGTTTTAAGCTTGTCATCAAGCGTTCCATGTATGCTTTTAGATCATTCTTCATGTTTTCCATGTTGTCTTTCATGTCATCCATCTTAGCTTCCATGCCCACTTCCATGCCATCCATCTTAGCTTCCATGCCATCTATATTAGCTTCCACGCCATCCATCTTAGCTTCCATGCCTTTCTTCAAACCATCCATCTTCACTTCCATGCCTTTCTTCAAAACTTCCATTTCATTTTTTGTTGCTCTTTGCGAGAGTGAAAATTGTTGCATTTGCTCTTGTAATTTTGATAGATCATGTTGCAATTCTTCATCTTCATGAGTCATAGTAGAGCCTTCTGAAGGCTTAATGGGTGTTGAATTATTTTTAGGGGCCATTTTAGAATCCAATATTGATATCTATTCTACAATATTCCCTTGGAATCAATTCAACTTGATTCTTCAAACAAGACTTATGCAATTTGGAAAAAAATACACACCTTTTACTTGTTTTGAGGAGCTCGATATTCAAATTGAATTATCTCTGTAATTGAAAATCTTCAATATCTAAAACTCAGCCCTATAGTATCCCTCTGAAGCTTCTTTCAAATGCCACAGGTCTGACCTGATTTGGATTCTCCAAGACAAAGTTGTGTCCAATCTCCCACAATGACCTAATTCTGGACTGGTTCAGTAGAGCGAGATTGTACGACTTTCCACGTGTCATTTTTTTGTCCTTTGTCTCTGAAATTGATAGCCACGAAACTAAAGTCTGTGTAATCATGACCACTTTTTACGGCACTCCAATCCGATCCCCAGAGAGAGAGTTATTGAACTTTTCCCACGATCACCTCTTTGAGATGAAATTCAGGAGCCTGAAAAAGCACTACCTTCCACAAATCATATCTCCAAAAATATTGCGAACCAAGCTCTGAAATTTTTTGAAGAATTTCCTCAAGATTTCAGCTTCGCACCATATGAATTTCAGATTTTGAACCTTCGTAGAAAAAAATTTATAGAGAAAATTCCACGATGACCTGTTTAGGAGCTTGAAAAAATACCTAACTTCCACAGATGATATCACCAAAAATATTTCTAACCAAGCTCTAAAATTTTTAGACAATCTTCCTCAGGATTTCAGCTTCGCACCCTAAAAATTTCAGCTTCTGAAAATTCGTAGAAAAAAATTTATAGCGAAAATGCCACGATGACCTGTTTGGAGCAGCGAAACCCTAGAATCCAAAGCTCTGATACCAAATGTTGTGTAACCAGCTCCAAAAAGAGAAGAAAAGAGATATCAATGCCTTATAAATGAGCCACTTCGAGGGGGCAACCTCCAATACATTACATAAAGGAACAATTCTTGGATGATACAATTTACAAAACCTCCTTTCTATATATAGGAGTCCATGGGGCCATAATGTAATCCTAGTGGGCCACAATGTAATCCTAGCCGACCTAACAATAATAATTTAAGGGCACAATAATAACAAAATGGGGGTTACAAGGGTACAATAATAACAATAAGGGGTTTACACTAACAATAATAAGGGACTATACTAGTGATATAGGGACCTAACAATGAGGGCCTTAGCTCCAACAGTGCGTGGTGGAGCTACTTCTACAGGTTGTGCTCCTCGTCTATCAAAACAACGAAGTGTTGCTAATCATACTAGGCCTACATCCGTGTTAAAAAAAATTTGATTATCAGTATTGGATGATAAAAAATCAAATAAAAATTATAAAACATAAAAATTAAAAATGAGAATTTTTACCAGACTCATCCCACTGTGCTCAAGGTGGGAGTATTGTATCAGTGTCACCCATGAAATCCACCCCTGCATAAGGGAATTTCTCGATCATGAAATTATGGCTTCTTAGCCATACGAAAAACTGAGGTGTATACCAGACAATAGGACCTCCATCGCCACCATGGCGACCCATCAACGAAACCCATTGCAACATGAGAGGATCTCTCGGTCTCGTAGGATCCACTAACTGCTACTATGGTACAAGGAGTGGGATTATCTCTAAATCAAAAAATATAGGAATGGAATCATAGCCGAAATTCTTCAGCTTACCATTATTTTCTTGCATGAGTTGTACTTTCATATTGATAAGTACACCTTTGCACCAATTAAATATTGTTTCCTCGAAACACACAACAATTTTTTTCATATGTGCTTTGGTCGCCACATGAGGAGTTGCGCTGCCACAAAATCTAGTGACTATGAAAGCAATAATTTTGATATCAATTCGTTAGATTTTTTTTTAATTGATTAGACCATATTTCAATTGTAAATCCTGAGTGAAATATTGCACCATTTGGAAGTAGTAGGTTGTCCTCCTGGTCATGTGCCAAACAAAGAGCCATCTCTTCCCCTTTGATTCAAACCAATGAGGAAATAAATATCCTCTGCATCAATAATGAGCATATGAACCCTAATGATAAAACATTGTTCCTGGATATCCCACGCGTTTACCAACCAAGTCATTAGCTCTACTTGGGCCTCCATTCCTTGTATGGACCAAAATTTGTATAGACCACAATTCCTTAAAAGCTGAAGCATTGTTGGGCTATCAATTTCCTCATTATCATGTATTTCAAGCTCACGTTCTCTCCACTTAAGGAAGGTTGTTTCAAATTTCCTGCAAATAATCATTAAAAAACATTACAAACCTTTTGGAAGAACTTAGAGCAATTTTTATGTAAAGAAAACCATTTTCGAAAAACCCTACAGTGGTTGTGTCGTTTTACTTTGTAGATAGTGTGTTTCTACGCATGATCTGCACATAAAAACCACAGTGGCAAGATAATGTTTTTGTGTTAAAAATTATCAGGGTGTGCAGGTTCAATCAGGAAAAATTGCGCACCCGCAAGGGCGATTTCTAAAAAAAAATTCTCTAAAAAATAATCTGAAAGCCTAAACTAAAAATCAAATGGATATAATTCAAGATAATGGAATGATTAAATACTTGGAACTGACAGTTTGTGAAATGGTTTGCGGGTCCTCCCAATATCAGCTTTAGAATATCTATGGTAAAAACTCCTTTTTACTACTCTGGAAATCAAATAGTGAAAATGACTTGTTCGTTTGACTTTTTATAGGTTTTTATGAATAAAATAATATAATTTTATTTATTTTTGACCTTTCGAAGTTCAAATTTTAAATATTTTTACCATAATTGATAACAGATTATTATAATTTTTATTTTTCTATGTAGAGAACAGGTTGTGTTTAAAACAAATCATTTTTATAATAAAGTAAACTTTTATCACTTTTTCAGACTCTCAAAAAACTTGAAAAAGTGAAAACATGGAGTTCCCTTTTAATACCTTTTCAAACAGTCTAAATATGAAAATATTGTCGAGCACTTGACTATTCGAACTTGTTAAAATAAATGAACAGTTGTCTACTCAGTATAATTTTACCCCTTTTCAAGACTGAACTAGACTTATTACGAAAAAGGTATACGTTGACTAAGCATGGTCAATAGAGTTCTCTCCTACATTATTTTATCCTTTTTCAGGTTTTAGAGACTAAATTTATGAAAAATAACACTATGGAGTTTACTTACGTTTTTCTTCTGACCCCCAAAATTGAAAAAACACTAAGTTAATCCTATGTTGGACTCGTTAAATTAAACAGTACAGGGCCCGTCAATCACAACAGGACCGAACAATTCTTTCTTAGGGTTTGTCAAAATTACTAAGATGGACTCATCCAAAGGATGAGCTTACACAACAAGAAAATTTTATCCTCCTCAAGCTTGAAAAAAATAAAGAGGTCCTTGATAGTAATACTGGGGGGGGGGGGGGGTATTGAGAAAAATAATCCATCTTTTATACTGGTTTTAAGATAAGCATGCCACTCTTGAACACGACACTTTGTCACACTCGTGTCTAGGTTGGGTAATATTTTTTTCTTACAACTAATCAAACCTCATTGAAATTCTTCAGCTGATTTTGGGTATATATTGTTGGGCCAGAATTGTGAATTGCGGATAAATCACACTTCCCTAGACAAGTGCTAGTCTAGAAAAACAGGTGAAAGACTATATGACAATTTTTCCTAACTCAGAATAGATACACAGAGAGGATTGGAGGCTTAATTGTTCAGTCTCTTCCAAATGGCTCCTTCTGTCGCTTCTGTTGCAGCTTCAAATTCAAGTGGTTTGTGGGTTGAATGCTTCCTGCAAGAAAGAACACTAAAAGAACAGAAGATGCAATATTATAGATATTTATTCAAGCTAGTTAGCTAAATCAGTAAAGCATAAACCATACACATCAACTAAGATCTTGCAATATGGAAAATCAAATCCAGTACAAATGCATATAGGGAAAAATAAGCAGTACTCTTTATTGATGATAGAAGGAGAGGTTACAACCTAGTGAATAATTTGAAGTGACCTTCCAGCAACATTCCCAAGCCTCATCACAGTATAAATATCTCCAGCAGCAGCTACACAAATCTAGCTCTCAATTGAAAATTCTCCAACATTTCTCTACTTAAATTCTTCCTCTCCAAGAACTTAGATCTGTGCTCAATTTATAGATGAACTGTAGGTATTTTTGCAATCAATGAATTTCCAATAATAGGCAGGACATGTTTCTAGTCATGTAGATTTCAAATGGACACTTGGATTCGAAGCTTGACACATGTGAACTCTTATAGAAGGCACTGGCCAAGTAAATATTTCGGAACAATGAGAATTTCGCTCTCAATGTGACCAACGCACCTTTGAATGTCAGGAAGTGATTTGCAGAGCAGCCTTGCATGGGGCTACCTACATATGCAATGCACTTAGGCCCCTTAGAGCCTACATTGGTGAGCTGTCATATTTTATATAATAAGCTTCAAACCTTCGAAACCTTTGCTTGATGAAAGTCTTGCTTGATTTGTCTTGTTTCTTGTTTTAGGGCATGTAGCAACTGAAATGATAGGGAATGATAGACCCTTGATCATTGGTCCTAGAGATGATGTCCATTTAACCAGGACATTGGGAATGGCGCCCAAATTGACCTATAACAATTTCCCCCTAAAGCATGAGACCCAAATAATAAGCACATTTGATTGAGATGCTTTACACTGTGATGAGCCTGGAAACGAAGCGGAGTGGTCACCTGCATCAATATTACAATACATTACGTTATGATATATCCTCTTTGATAATAATTTCTAATGGTAGGCATTCCCATGTTCATCACATAAAAAAATATAATAACATGTACATAATTCCGAAAGTCGTCTTCATTGGAATGTTGCCCAGATGCAGACATGCCTACAGATATAGGCCCATGTTTGGATGACAATTTGTATGTAATATCACTGTACATATGATGTGTACAGCAATCTTGAAATCGCAGCCCAGATTTTTCAAATTATATCCGGGGTCTTCTTATCTCGTTCACTTCATCATTTAGGTACAAGTCTGGCCATGTGAATATATGATTTGTAGTCGAACATGGAAAGACATCGTTTGATTACCAGCCAATGATGTGAGTTGTTAACAAATGTGAGAGAACCACCATTAATGTCAATGGCCCTCAAGGTACTGCAGTACATTTTTTAAGGCGTGAATAGATGATTTGATGTCGAACGCCAAACAAAATCTTTCGGTCAAATGTCTGGAAGAGAGGATCTTGTTGATACTGTAACAAGTCTCATGGTAGTGGAATTTGATGTTTCTAAGTGAACTTCCTGGATATTGATTTGTTGTGGACAAGAAGTCACCTTATTGCAAAATAGGAGTTACTGATTTCAGAAACAAGGGTATGACTTGATATAGAAATTTTCAGGGATGACGGTCATGAAAACGAAGGTTTACGAGTATTGTAGAAGGATGAGTTTTTAATCACTGGATGACTTCTCTTGAACATATCGGCGACACTGTGATGAGTTGGCAGCATTGACAGAAAACCGAAGTTAAGGTATGATGAACCATAGGTGTGAATGAACTGTCAAGATGATTACCCAACCCAAGTAGTCACGGACATGGAGTGAAAGAAGTGTCATGTTCAAGAGCGACTTGCTACCAAAAAGAAACTTTGCTCACTTTTCCCAAATTTTCCCCCGGTCATTTGTCGACTAGTACCTCTTTATTTTTTAACAAGCTTGAGGAGGATAACATTTTCTTGATCTATAATTCAACCCTTCGGGCAAATAAAGTATCGCTATTTAATAATTTAACGAGTCTAGCGATGAATTAAACTCAATTCTTGCCATGATCGACAAGCCTGTCACTATTTTATGTTTTAACGAGCTTAACGACAGTGATAGACCGGTCCTTTCATATTTAGAGAGTCTAAAAAAGAGGACGAAAGAGAACTCCAAAAGTACTTTTTCGTAAATTTGTCTCTCAGATCTAAAAAAGTGTAAAATAATATCTGAAAGAACCTCTTTGGTCATGTTTAACCAAGGTATTCCTTTTTCGTAAATAATCCATCTCAGTCCGGAAAAGGGTTAAACTTATATTGAGTAGATATCAATTCATTTACTTTAACGAGCTCGAAAATACAAGTGCTCGGCAATATTTTGACATTATCAGAGTCTGAAAAGAGTTGAAAGAAGACTCCAGGGGTTCCTTTTTCAATGTTATCGAAGCTCGAAAAAGAGATAAAATTTTGCTTCAAATCTTTTTTAATTTTTAATAAAGCTCGAAAAATAAGGAGAAAAAGTATGCTTTGTGGTCAAGTCATTCTTTGAATAAATTTGCACGACTAATATTTTCATCAGTTGTATTTCATGTTCAGAACAACATCAAATGGATTAAAAATACCTGTTTCCTGATAAAAACATAATAAAACTATATTCATAGCAATAAATTTAACTTGCAAATAATTAAATGACTATAAAAAGTAGTTTCACTATTCATTTTTACCATTCCATAGTTACCATTTGCATTTTGGAGCTCTGAACCTGATTTTTCCCCCGAGTTTCAGTTGTCAATTACGGTCGTTTCTGTGGACGGATTTCGTCGCCATTTGATCCAAGTTAGTACTATGAACCTCCTATTCCCTTTATTATTCATTTCATTTCCATTCTCTGCAAATTTTTAGGGTTTTAAGGGCCCTAGGGTAAATTCTACCCAAAATGAGGGCAACACACCCCTAAATGTCGAAACCTGCATTGCATAGCAGGTACAGTGAAGGGTACCCACATATGCAATGCACTGTCTCAATCGAGGGAGTGTGTTGGGCGCAGTTCAAGTTTTTGGTTTTCATGTTGTGCCCAAAATTTGACTGATTTTTTGTAATGAATGGAATCTAATGGATCTTATAGTTGTATTTCAGGTTTCCATCAGATTATAATGACGATTACATGGAGGGAAACAAAACATGAAGAACAAGATATGACTGCCTTGAATGATCCAGGTACTGTAAGAGCCTTAAGATATTGTGGACTATTTAAGTACTTCAAATTATCAGGAATGAGGCAACAAATATAACTCTTGGAGTTCTTAGTTTGAGCATGGGATCCGGCGATAGAGGCATTTCACATTAAAAATCAAGTGTTACCCATAACAGGTGAGGATGTGTATTTTCTCACAGGTTTTTCGAGCAGAGGTTTTCCCTTTCCTCTCACAGGGTCTACCGTTGGAGGAGATATAGTGAGGTATTATGTTATGTACCATTTCTATCCAGGGGCATATCGTAGCAAAGATGGAAAAATAAACATCCGAGATGTCAGGGATTTGCCTTTTAGAACCATCCTTTTCACGATTTCTAAACTTGCTGGCACCGCTACACTACATGTAGCAAATATATTGTATACGCAATATGCGCTAGAGTTCTTAGAGCCAACACTCTTCAACTAGTCTGAAGTTGTTCTATCTCAGAGGAAGGAACAACTAAATAAAGAAAAGGGAAGAAGGAAGAAAAATTTCAGTTATGGTTCAATCCTTATCACGTTCATTTTGGAACGGATTCCATTGATGCAGCCACAACATGTAACATTGGATATATCTAGTCCTAGAGATCCTTGAATGCAGAGATGGGTAGAACTCATGGGTCGGCATGCAGGAAAATCGACCGTTGTGTTCTCTATTGCATTCTTCACCTGGTTCCGGCAAGAGATCATTGCCATCGATGAATATGCATACGCAGGTGTCAACTTCCGAGGAGATCCAGATTTAGTATTACCAGAAGGTGCTTAGTGGGATGCAATAGGTAAGAATGATTTGACCATGTTTTTTGATTTTTCTAAGTTTTATACAATGTTTTTGTGTTTTGATTTCTTTCCAAGACTAAACTAAATGTTTTATGTAATGCAGATATTGTTCGTGTTCAACTAGTAGAGGAACCAGAGCGCGAAGTAGATGCGCCAGCAGAGAGGGTTGTCAGGAGAGAAGTCCTTCAGGACCTTGATATGGCTGAGACTCTGGCTGAGCTTCAGCAGCACATAGAGGGGTTGACCTTTGGGATTCCGGATTTTCGAGATCGAAGAGCTTCCCATGCGACTGCAGTGACACACTGTTGGGGTTCCTAACCCTTGGATGCAATTGCTTCGTAGGATTGCTATATCTATAACATGTTACCATGAGCACCACTAGTTTACTTGTGACATTTTGCATACATTTTGAGGTCAGATGACCAATGTGTCTTGGGCACAAATTTTGTAAAAACCTATAACTATCTATCTATATGTTTTCAGAGTTTTTCTTATGTTTAATGTGCAATCCTATTCAATGATGTGAATGTTTTCTTTACCTATGTCGCAAATGTCTGTATAAAACTTGATTAGCTAATGAACCAGTCAAAGTGTTCAAATTTTTGGAAATGTGTTGATATTGAACAAAATCAAAATGTCTTTCCAAAGGTCGAACTCTTAGGAACAATCTAAGAAGTGTTGGATTTATAATAGTATAAATACTAGTAAGTTGTGATACCACAAGTTGTGAGTCTAACCTTATGATTATGCGGTTAATACCAAATGAAATGGAATCGGAGAGAAGTTCGATCAACGCGCTATACTCACGATATTTTTCGTCAATATACTAATACAAATCCCTTGAAAACTCACTAACTCATCGTTCAGAGCAAAAATGGCCCATGCTGCAGAGGATAGATTTTTTGTACTACGACTAGCACCATCAACATATCCAACAAATGGTTCCAAAGATTTAGACGTCTGCCATATAATGTAAAGTGGATTACTAACATCAAGAAAACTTTAAAAACAAATTAATATAGTGAATGCAAATCAACAGCATATATACAGTATAATACAAAAAATTACTACGCTCATGATTAAACATAGTAACTTTTCAAGTACAACCCATTTCTAGGTTGTGCCAATGGAATCCCATCGTAATCAACTAACTCGTAGGCACCCTTAGCAAGAACTCTTTTGATAATATAGGGGCCATGCCACAATGGCTCGAATTTCCCTGTACCTATTACATAATCTTTTTGGTCGTAAAAAAGGACCAAGTCGCCCTCTAAGTAGATGCGAGGCTAGACATTTTTGTCGTATTGCGCCTTTATACATCTATTATGTGCTTCATTGGCCAATTGGGCTTCATGAAGCATTTCATCAAGATGGATGAGGTTAATAAGATGCGCTTCTTCTTCTGAGGTGTCAAGTAACAAGTATATCGCGAGTTTTAACTATGATATTTCGCATTGGATTGGTAAGATAGCTTCCAGACCATACACCAATTGAAAAGGAGTAAACCCGGTTGCGTTTCTCAACAAGGTTCGATACGCCCACAAGGCGAAGTATAGGATCAAATTCTAGTTCCTTTTATGGAATCCTATCATTCGTTGAAGCATTCATTTAAGAATTTTGTTAATAGCCTCAACTTGTCAATTTGATTATGGATAATAAGGAGTAGAATTATCATGTGACAATCCTAACTTGGTAGTTAATTCAGACATCATATGGTTGCAAAAATTCTTCCCATGATCCGTAACTATAGCCTGTGGGACCCCAAACTGTGCAATAACATGGTTGAAGAAAAAAAATGCAGCTATTTGTCCTGTGTTATTGAATGTAGGCATCGCTTCGGCCCATTTGGTAAAATAGTCAACTGCGGCAATAATATAACCATGCCCCCCCCCCCCCCCGACGAAGGAGGGTTACAGGTCATGAAGTCAATACCCCATTTTGTAAATGGTCTAGTAGAGACAACATGATGCATTGGCATTGGTGGTTTGTGGATTTTACAATAAAAAATTTGGCATGCATGACAACTTCTGACTGCGAGGATGAAATCTCGAAAAATAGTAGTCCAAAAGTAACCAGCATGGAGTATCTTCTGCGCCATAGCATATCTAGATAATTTTCCACCACAAGCCCCAACATGACAATCATTTAACACTTTTTCACCCTCCTCATGAGTGAGGCACCTCCTTAAAATGGTTTCGACACCATGACGATAAAGTGTATCGCCAACGATCACATAATCTTTGGCTTGGTATCAAATATGTCGTTGTTTAGAGCAAGAGGTATTAGGTCGAAAATTTTGGGTTTGGAGATAAATGATGAAATCCCCATACCAAGGATCAGATGATCCGATCAGAAGAAGAGACTCGTCAGGAATATATGGTTTCGACGTAGTAGGATTACTATCAGAGGGAAGGTCATAGGGAAGCTCAACCGAAACTAAAGACTTATTTGACTTGGATTTGATAAATTCCAAATCAAATTCCTGCAAAATGACAATCCATTTTGAATATTTCCCCCCCAGCAATTGACACAATAAGATATAAATCATGGGGTTGCAATTTGAAACTATTGTTTTTTTTTGGAGCAGGATATAATGGTGAAATATTTGGACAGCTTGAACAGCATCCAAGGCAAGATTTCCCATGTACAAGAACTTAACTTCCATATCATTGAGATTACGACGCAAATAATAGATCAGATGTTCAACCCATCTTCTACTTGGACCAAAACCATAGCGATGGTCATTTCAGCTGCGACGATATATAGGAAATAATCATTTTGATAATTTGGAGGATACATTAATGATGCTTGGACAAGAGTGTCTTTAACAGAATCAAAAGAAGCTTGCACAACTTGATTCCAATGGAAGGGAACCCCCTTTTTCAATAATCGAGTAAATCCTTTCACCATTTCAGTGTAGTTTAGAATGAACCTTCTCAGGAAGTTAGCCTTTCCTTGAAGTTTTTGTATCTAAAGTAAGTTTGATGGTGCAGGAAAATCAAGAATGGCCTGAACCTTCAGTGGGTCTATTCGAATTCCTTCTTTTGAGACTACGAATCCGAGCAATCGACGAAAACCAACTCACAACACACATTTATGTGGATTGAGGCATATCTTGTAGTGTCGATAGTGTAATAAAATGGCTCTCAAATGCATCGGGTGATCAGTCTGATTTGGTGAATGCACTAGTAAATCATCTAGATATTGTTTAACACTGTGCTTGATGTTGTTGAAAGCATAATCCATTACTCTCTGAAAAGTTTCCCCAACTTTATTTAAACCAAACGAAAGTTTCCTATATGCGAATGTGCCCCAGGGATAGATGAATTTTGTCTTATGTTGGTCATCTGGGCGGATATTAATTTGATTGTAGTTGGAAAATCCATCCATGAATGAAAAAAATTCACATCCAGCACAATCGTCAATAATCTGGTCGATAAAGGGAGTACGATAGTTGTCTTTTGGACAAGCATGATTAACATCCTGATAATCGATGCACACTCTAATGGTTCCTCGTTTTTTCATAACGGGAACGATATTGGAAACCCACTCAGTTAGTAGAACAGGGTAAATGAAACCAGCACACAAAAGTTTTTCAAATTCTTCTTTGATGGCAGCGGCTTTCTTTGGATGAATAGGATGAAGCCGTTGGCACGCTGGTTTGACATCAGGATACATATTAATAGTGTGTTCAACTATACTAGTATCTATGTCTGGCATTTCCTCATAAGACCAAGCGAATACGTCATGAAATTCACCAAAAAGAGAGCGATATGAATCAAGTTCTGATGGAGAATAAGACACACCGACATGAATATTTTCTACAATGCCAGGTTTGGTCGAAATATCAATAGAAATAGTTTCTTCAATATTTGATAAATTTTGCTCAGAGTCAATTGCATTAATTGGTAAAGAATTTGAAAAGAAAGCTTTGAGGGATGGGTGATATATTTCACTGAGATTGTTTTCTTCATAATCTAGAAGATGGGAATGATGATGATAATATTCCCATGGTTCTCCTTCTGACATCATAGCTTCGAAAATATTTTCATCTATCAAAAAACTTTGGGCAAAATGGATCAAATGGAGTACCAAAATCTAAGGAACAATCAACCCAAACACTCGGCGACGCTGATTTCAGATTTTCCGCTCAAGCCAAACAGATTGATTCTATGCTAGCACAATAGGGTTGGGTGGTAAAACATCATCCAACGTAGAAATATCAGAATCACCCGTACTCTCCCTTAAGCTAGATAGAGTGGAAGAGATCATGTAGTAGGTCTCTATACTTTCACTTTCTGTCGATGTCACGGGTGGCTGTATGCAAAGGTTCCCATAAGAGTGGAATCCTTTAAGAGTCCTACACCAATGTTCTGGATTTCTAGTTGGGGTAAGTGAAAAAATGGAATTCTTCCAGTTACCTGCGAAGTGGAGGCAAAAAAGGATAATTGATTAATGACTGTGATTGTACCTTTATGCGGAAAGACAATCATTCTAAAATATGTAGAAAAAATGGCAGTCATTGCATATACCCATGGTCTTCCAAGTAAAATATTATAGACAAGGGGTCCATCAACAACCTCAACATCAATATTCACTGTTTTTCCCCCCATTTCAACATGCACGTTATTGATAATACCACAAGGTTTATATGTACGTCCATCAAAATCCTTCAACGTCGTTGATGATTGTGATAATCGCGGTGAGCAAAGTGACTTCCAACTGTTTAGAGACCTAATGCACATAAATTATCCCTCATCAATAATAGTGCGATGAACAAGGTGATTGAGAAAATTTAGTTGTATGGATAATTCCAATTCTACTGGTAGTTGCGGCACATAGCCCATGTGGTTAAAGATGACAATATTAGAATCAGTCGGATCAATTCCACTAATGGTTGACAATAAAGCCTATTTCTGGGAGGGAAAATTTTGTAATACCTCAAGAGTAGACATAGCTAAAGGGGATTGAGCCAAATCTTCAACTATATTATAATTTTTTGCAACTCTTGCTCAAGTATTATATGTCAATTTATGAATTACTCCCTTCGGTGGCTTAATTGTCAATTCAGGAATAACAATAGTTGGTATTGATTCAGTAGATGGATTCATTTTTGAGGTAGTAGGTTGATCAGTGACTGGAATATCATAGTCTTTATTATGTGTCAACACCAAAATATGTTATGAAAGTTTTGTGGTGGACAACATTAAGACTTGGGAACTAGGAGCTGGACCCATAGAAACCAAATTAGTGTATGGATTTGGAAATGGGTCTGTCAACACAACTGATGCATGGGAAGTCTTGATGATTTTTGAGACTTCAAAATAGTGAGGAAAATCCCTAACAAAATTTTCCTTGTTATATATTATGCATGGATAATGAGGTTTTCGTGGTCCGGACGGTTGATCAGATGATCTTTCCTGCGGGTTAGAAGTTTTCTTTTTCTTTGATTTCCCCTTTTTCTTACTTCCTGGTTGCTTGTCACTTTTCCTTTGTCAAATGACACGGCATTAATTTCAGAAGTAGGACAAGGATCAGATGCAGTAGTGTGGTGTGTGTTTGCGGTGCCTATCAAGTTGTCTCTGGCATGAGAGTCCTTTATTTAAGGAGGAACATTGAAATTAGATTACGGTGCATTAGGAATTTTTTCATAAAGCGTGCCAAACTGAGTGTAAATCAAGTCTAAATATTGGGCACAAGCTATAAATTTCTCTTCTGTGATGATTCCACCTTTAGCCACATCCTCAGTTATAGATGGTAACAGGGACTTAATGAACCATTCATCAAGGAGCTGATCCGAAACAAATGTCTTAACCATTCATCGACAGCGACGCCACTCATGAATATGATCAGAAATGTGAGTAGCATTAGTCTGTTTGAAGTTGGTCAAGAGTTCCATTCCAGTTTCGTATCTGATCGGTAATTGGAAATGGTTCAAAAAGATAGTAGCTAAGGCAGAGAAATTGTCAAAAGAAGCTCTAGGTAACTCAATGTACCATTTAGCAGCAAGACCTCTGAGCATACACTGGAAAAGATGTAATCGAACATAATCATCATTCAGGGAATTTGATGAACACCATAAATGATAAGGCATGACATGAGTCGACGGATCTTCTCCAGGGTTTCCACTGAATTTAGGAATATCATAGGGTAATTTATGAGGTATCACCGACCACCAAGGAGCATAATTTATAGGATCATTGGTTAACCGGTTTAAATCTGGTAATTCCAAAGTTGCAACAAAAGGAAACTATTGATTAAGGTGAGGTTGAGCATAGCCAGGGTAATATGGAATTGCTTGAGCAACAAGCCTTTGAGCACCAACATACGGAATCTATTTATGGTAACCCACATAGGGGTTGTTTTGCATAGCAAACGCTTGGGAATTCTGTTGAATAAAGCTTGGATATGATACTTGTTGAAATGAAGTTTGAGGCATTTGCACCTGTGGCTGCCAAGGGATCTGTCAACCAATGCTGTAACCCAAATTAGTATAAGTTGGATTCGGTTGATATGTATAACCAGGTTGCATTTGTGACATCCCATAAAATGGTACACCAACTTGTGAATAAATGATTCCTGATACAGGTTGTTGTAAATTAACCAAAGGATTTTGAGTCTGTGGACCCAAAATTAGATGATAATGAGTTGAAGAACCTGCCTGATAAGGTTGATGTACAATATTTTGATTCTGTAATAGGGGTATAGATGTATTAACAAGTGGTAATGAAGTGGGTGTAACAGGTTGAACCGATTGATATGAGTGTACAAATGTTTGTGGTTGGATAGGCAGAGTGAGCTGCCATTTACAAACATTCATTTAAACATTAGGTTTACCAAAAGGTGACTGAGTACTATCATATTGGGTGATCAACGGTTGCCCCCCCCAGCATAAGGAGGATAATAAGATGGAAAATAATTTTCTCCAAATTTTGGGAGTCTAGTTGACATGGTACTTAAAGGATTTGACCCAATAGGACCGACTTGATATTGCCCTGATGTTGTATGTAATGAATCAAGTCATTTAGTACTAACGATAGGACTACCAGTTAAAATATCAGATGATGACATTGGCAAAGACCATGATCGTGAAGATGCACTAGAGAAAGTGCTAGATAATGATTTGTAACCTGTTGGGACCAAAGGGCCACCATGCAAATATGACTCTGGTGAGGTTGTGAACAACGATGGAGTAGCAAGGGTAGGAGCTGATGTAATTGGAATAGTAGACCCAACCGAAGATGTTGATTCAGACATGGTTATTTGACCAAATGTATACCCTCAAAAATTGACGGGAGATTGAATGTGAAGAGGATCAACAAAAGAAGATGGAAACGATTGAGGAAAAGACTGGTACAAGTAAAGGTCCTCCCCAAAATGGGTTGGAGTTAAAGGTGTATCGTCTTGTGGGATTTCTTCAATCAAAATTAAACTAGGAGGAAGAACTTCACCTCCAGGCCCAACATATATTTCAGACAAATGATTGTGTGGTATAGGAGTTTCAATAGATACAGAACTTTATGGGATGACCAAGGTATGAAATACTTCCGTTTGTTCAACTTCAAGATTCAGATGTTCTAGCAAAGAAGAGATAGGATCTGGATCAATTTGCGATTCAACAACGTCGGGTCCAAGAGGTATGGTTTCAGCGATTGAATGGATCGTGACCACAGGTAGCTGTGAAGACTCTATTTTGACAACAATAGATGAACCGAGATCTATGGAAACAATTTGAGCTAACTCTGGTTTAAAATATGATGTTTTTCCAGAGGTATTAATTATACTTGATTCGGAAGATCGTGATTGCCTTCACCTACTAGAAGTAACTTCCAGTGGTAAAGGTGGTTTTAAAGCTAATCTACGCGAATGACGGGGGATAGGATTTTGTTCTTCCATGATTACTGATTTATTTTAACCAAAACAAAAAAAAACAAAAAGAGGGTAATGCTAGGAAAAAGGGTTTACCAAGAAACTGTGAACTGCAGAATACCTCCTGGTGAACCAAGAAGTACAGGCACGTAATCTCCCCGAATGCTATGTTCGGTGTATCACAATTTCAAGGCGAAAGAGTTGGTTCACTATGGATGGATAGCACCTAAAAGTTGTCCTCCCAAATATACGGGAAGGTACGTGGAGGCCCAAGTCCGTATTAGCGTTGTCTGATGCGAAACCGCATAGCGAGAGCACCCCTTTATACTTATCGTACTGTAACACCGCCTGATATACCCGAAAGTACGTGGACAAGCTATGATATACTTATGTATGTGGAGTGAGGTATCACACTCGGAATGTATCGCAGACAAGTTAACGACAGCTGCTATGTTTTACGACACCGGAACATGTCTCTAGCCTAGACCTTCTAAATGTTATCATTATGGTTCCAATGCATTGTTAAGTAAATTGAGATTAATTTTATGTTGATCTTGCTTAAAAAATTTCCTTCCAAAGGTTCACCGTGATGATGTGTATGAAATTCCTAAAATTCAAGCTAAGAATGATAAACAATATTTCACTTTCAGCTTTTTCAATGAAGAACCTAGCTACTAAGGGAAGAGAGAAAATAATTTGAGAGCAAACAAATCAATGAACAAAAAAAATCAATGAATCTCAAACTAAATGCAGATTTCCTAATGTTCCTTTTGCAAAACACACATTATTCTACATGAAAATGCAAGTTTTTCTTCTCAGTTTCTTTAATGTTATGAATGTAGAAAAGAAACTAGGTGCACTGAATCAACAATTCAAATGCTTTTTACTTTCGAGAAATGCAGAATACAAACAACAATTTCTACTTTGAAGGAAAAATGAGGATTTCAACAACAATTTATCCTATCAAGGAAATGAATATTTTACGACAATTTCCTATTTCTAAAGCAAATTATTCTTAATGCGACAATAAAAAGTACTTTGAAATAAATTTGACAATGAAAAAGAAAAACTTTTTAAAACAACATTGAACAAATTTTCAGTCAAAGGAAAAGAAGTATATATATTTACTGGTCAATTGAGCATCAAACTTTTCAAAATACAACAACAAAAAAAAATGAAGGAAATTGCAAAGGAAAATTCAAGGGAATTTGGCTGCTTTTAGGAGTCAACGCAGTCTCCAAGGGAAGACATTGCTCTACAACGCAGGCTAGGAAGGGAGATAGTGCTCTGCAAAGCACTGTGTCCTGTCTAAGGGTTCGTTGGGTGCAGTATAAAAATGAAAATACTACTATTTAACTCACTGTCTTTGCAAATTACGCTCTGAAAAAGTTTAATATTTATGAGTAACAACTACTGGGTGGATAAATAAATCAAATCAAACGCTTAAACACCTAGATCTAAGAGAAATTCTCCCTAGTGGAGTCGCCATTTTGTTGGGCCAGAATTGTGAATTATGGATAAATCACGCTTCCTTAGACAGGTTCTAGTCTAGAACAATAGGTGAAAGACTATATGACTATTTTTTCTAACTCAGAATAGATACACAGAGAGGATTGGAGGCTTACTTGTTTAGTTGCTTCCAAATGGCTCCTTCTGTCGCTTCTATTGCAGCTTAAAATTCAAGCATTTTGTGGGTTGAATGCTTCCTGCAAGAAAGAACATTGAAATAGTAGAAGATGCAATAATATAGATATCTATTCAAGCTAGTTAGCTAAATCAGTAAAGCATAAACCATACACATCAACTAAGATCTTGCAATATGGAAAATCAAAGCCAATACAGATGCATATAGGGAAAAATAAGCAGTACTCTTTATTGATCATAGAAGGAGAGGTTACAACCTAGTGACTGATTTGAAGTGACCTTCTAGCAACATTCCCAAGCCTCATCACAGTATAAATCTCTCTAGTAGCAGCTACACAAATCTAGCTCTCAATTGAAAATTCTCCAGCATTTCTCTACTCAAATTCTTCCTTTTCAAGCACTTAGATCTGTGCTCAATTTATAGATGAAGTGTAGGTAGTTTTGCAATCAATGAATTTCCAATAATAGGAAAGACATGTTTCTAGTCATGTAGATTTCAAATGGACACTTCGATCCAAAGCTTGACACATATGAACTCTTCTAGAAGGCACTGGCCAAGTGGAGATTCTAAAACAATGAGAATATCACTCCCAATGTGACCAACACACCTTTGAATGTTGGGAAGTGTTGAGTCTCAAAAGTGTTTTCCATATTCATACATATTTCCATTATGTCATAACCATTTAGCTCTTATTTCATAGCCATCTGACCTAAAACCCTACATCAAGTAACCATTTTCATAAATATATGGGTTAGGATCCTTGTCTTTCAAAGTTATTTATTTTATGTATTTAAAGTGAATTTATGATTAGAAACTAGAAAATTAACATAGTTTCATATATCTATATATGTGTTGTGAGTTTTGTGACATGTGTAGGTAAAAAAGGAGACTTCTAGAAGACCCTTATGTGGCACTCTAAGGCCAAATTCGAATTTGGTTGGAGAAGATCATGGGATCATGAGAACATGTGTCTCATTTCCTTGTTGTATTGAAACTCTAAGAGGATATGTGTCTCATTTCCTTGTTGTATTGGAACTCTAAGAGGATATGTGTCTCGTTTCTTAGTTGTGTTGAAATTCTAGAAATACATGTGTCTTATCATTTCCTATTTTGATTGTAACTCTAGAGTTGGAGGGAGAGATTCATGGACTCCCATTAATGAGATAACTTCTCATATTTTGTATAAATAGGATAAGCTTTCTCCTATCATGGGTAATGAAAAAGTAGTGAAAAATAGGAGAAGAGAGAAAGGAATAGAGAGTCTTTTGTAACAAAGTTCAAGATGGAATGGGATGTAGATTTGTGAGTTTTTCAATAGAGAAATTCAGTTCTTTGATGTTGTTTTGATTACAACTTTAAGGAGCTGAAGAACTTCACCAAATTGGTAGCAGAGGGCCCCTGCTATCCAAGGAGGCTTCTACATGTTTTCTAGATAAGTAGCTTTTAATTATGTTTTGTTAGCTTTTAATTCATGTCTTTCATTATTTGTTTAGCTAACAGATCCTCATGATGTTATAGTTAATCCTTTCTTAAAAGCTCTTCCAACATATCTTTATTCATGAAATGGATTTAATTGTGACATCTTGAGATACCAACACTTTAGTTTTTAGATTAGAAGATCCTCATTATCTTACAACCATTCTTTTTCTTAAACGCTCTTCCAACATATCAATATTAGATGAAAAAGATTTGGTTGTATTATGTTGAGTTAATTAGCATTTTCTATTTTGCAATTAGATTAAAAGATCCTCATTATCTTACAACCATTCTTTTTCTTAAAAAACTATTCCAACATATCATTATTAGATGAAAAATATTTGGTTGTATTATGTTGAGTTAATTAGCATTTTTAGTTGCAATTCCTTTCGTTAATTATCACAGTTAGACTTACTCTAATAAACTCTTCAAAAATATCATTATGATGAATAAGGCATAACTGTGGTATTGTAGGTTTTAGTTGCTTGTTTACACTAAGTGGCATAGCCATTCTTACTCTTATAAAACTCTTCCAAAATATCATAACAATGAGTAAGAAATAGCTGTGGTGTCTTAGATTTTAATTGTATTTGCTTTCAGTTTTACGTTTATGTTCAATTGCATTGGATAATACAGCCAGGAATGTGTTACAAACTCTCCCAAAATATCATTCATCATGAACAAGATGGGCTGTAGAATTCCATAGACTAGTTGCATGTTAATTTAGTTAGAGCACTCTGGAGGTAGATTAAATTTAGTTCATTTCATTTCATTTTTAAGTTTGATAGAAGATCCTCATTGCATTAAAATTAATCTTTTTCACAAGCTCCTCCAACAAATCTCGAACTAAATGAATCAGATTAAGTTGTAATGTCTTGAGTTATATTTCATGTTCATTTGCAAGCTAGGATTAGAATATTTTGTTCCCAAAAACAATAAGAAAAACACATACAATGAAGTAAGGAAGAGGTCACTTAAGCACATATAGTGCACCACACTTCATCAGTTTACTAGCCCTGGTTGATAATTTATGTTAGAAATTTAGGACGCTAAATTGACTACACAGGAAGTGTTTTGCAGTGCAGCCTTGCATGGGGCTACCTGCATATGAAATGCACTTAGGCCCCTTAGAGCCTACGTTGGTGAGCTCTCATATGTTATATAATAAGCTTCAAACCTTGGAAATATTTTCTTGATGAAAGTCTTGCTTGATTTGTCTTGTTTCTTGTCTTGGGCATGTAGCAACTAAAATTATAGGGAGTTATAGACCCTTAATCATTGGTCCTGGAGATGATGTGCAGTTAACCAGGCCATTGGGAATGGCGCTCAAATTTACCTATAACATATATTTAAGTCAAATGTTTCCAAGTCATTTACAATGTTGTTATGTGTTCAATATAAATTTCAACTTCAATTCAATATTCATTGCAAATATTTGTCTTCATTCATGTTGACCATGCCTGAGATAATCCTTGCAAAATATTTCTTCAAAACTTGACATAATGGTTTCGTGTCATAGGCCCTCCTACAACAGATCACTTCCTATCAACTTCAGCTCATTATCTAGGAAGTTGATCCAGAAATCCTATCAGTACCTTGAAATTTTCATGCCTTAATGGTAGGATTCTAGCCTTCGACGATAGGTTTTCATCATTGGCCTTCGATCGAACAACTCTATGAGTGTTTGATTACAAATAATTCATTCACATTTCTTATATTGTACTTAATTACTTTGAGATACATTTTCATTACTTGTGTTTTCTCTCATACTTGTTAACAGTTTTCATCGTTGACCGGTAATCAAGTGGTTTCTACCATGTTCGAATTCGAAACAATCAATCGCATGTTTAGATTTGTACTAGTTCGATAAACGGAAATCAAGGCCCTGGATCTAGTTTCAACTTTCCAGGCTACAAGGAGTTATGTATTCATGTTTCAGTAGACTAATTCATAATAGTTGGTTGTGTCCATACTATATCTATTGTTGATGTAATTCTAGGTCACTTATGTACCAGGACATATAGTTAGTTTTTCTCTGAGTATGGGAATTCCTACCTCAGTGATGATTATAAATTTTCATTGAGTGTTTATTACAGGTTTTCGACTGATGTCTCTAATCCAATCCTTGGAATGATAAAGCACTTCACTCTCTTGAAATATTTTCTCAAACTTTGCACTTTAGGGGGGAATCTGTTACATGTCATTTTTTCACCATGATATTTGATGGTCAATATGGATCTATCACTGTCCATACTCATGCTTCCTTATAATTAAAATTCTTATATTCCTAAACCAAGTCTTGGAAATTTGTAAAATATCTCTTAAATACTCTTAAATATGGCCTGCACACTTTGTGCGGTATTCTCCTGCGCATGCACGGATATTCCTAAGCTTACCTGTTGTCCACAAGAAGGATTTATCCAGATAACAAAAATTCTATAGATAATGGCTTGGAAGACTTTGAAATATTTTCTTGCAGCATATGTGAAATAACCTCAGCTGTAATGGTGAGGATAAATTCACCATTACATCGTACTATGGCTCTATGGGATGGCACATAATTGTTTTGACACCAGGAAATAAGTTCGTGGAACATATATGTTTGTGGAAACATGAACTTTGGCAGGGAAGATTCCCATATTCCCAATTAATATTTCTCATCTAGGAATTTTTGTTTCAACCAACTGTGAATTTCAAACAAGTCAAATTCACAGTTGGTTTCTGCAATTTTATATTGACAGTCGACAAGGGAAGAATGATCTAGGTCTATGGGAGGGGGCAACATCGGGTTCTCTTCGGGTTTTCTACCCTTGTTTTTAGGGGATTTACCCTTTGGGGCCATCATAAAAACAATAGATAGAATGAGAGAGACAGATAATGGATGGGATTACCTACATAGGGAGATATCTTTTGGATGTCGAGGTGGGGCATGGGATTGAATGACGATAGCATAATAGATTATTGGTTCATGTAATTTCTTGGAAACCTGTAGAAATTAGTTGTTGATGGAAAAAAAATCAAGGGAAAGGAATTTTATGACTTTTCTTTGTTAAATAGATAAAAAATTTGTAATTTATTGTTATGAGCTTACCGTTAGGAAGGGATCGGGTCCGTTACGTTGGAGCAGGAGGCATTTATGGTTGGTAATGGTTTCTTGATGAATCAAGGGAATGCCAGGTGGAGATGTTTGATTGCGATTGGTTCGGATGCTGGGGATTAATCAAACGAACAAGGGATCTAAGGTAGTGGGTTCGTAAGGGTGAGATGGCAGATGGTTAGTGGAGGATGTAGGCTGAGGTGGGCGGAGTGATAGTGGGGTTGGATATGTATCGTGGCACAAAGAAAATAGCGGATGTGACGCATGGTCAACGTCAGGAGAGTTTTCAGAGGGGGGGTGAAATGAGGGAAATGGAGAGGGTGGGGGGGGGGTGTGAAATGGTGTGAGAGCGAAACATTAGCATGTGGGTCTGCCCTTTTCAGACCCACCACCTCCCCCCTCGAGCAAAGCATGATGGGGCTGGGGTGGGGGGCTGAAATAACTCCCCCATCGTTGATCTGGGCGGGGGATCATATCAACCGTTAATTTTTAACATAAGCTAAAAAATTTGGATAAAATTTCATGCAATCATCTGTATTACATGTGCTCTAAGTGTGATTAACTTTAAACTTATCCTAATTAACTTTAATAATTATAAAAACCACTATTTACCTATTCACGCTACATTTGAACTAGCAGAGGATTTTTTGTCTTTCTTTTCAATCTATTAATCACGATTTTATGATGTGATCAATTTATTCACTAGTCCTAATCTATTTATTTTTATTCTAATCATGATTAAACAGTGTGATAGACTAACTATTTCTACTTTTCTATCTACAATGTTGCATTTTAGCTAGCACCATTTTATTCAAAATTTCTAGTATTAGCTGGTGCATTTTATTTCTTGAGTGGAATTTAGGATTTCTCACTCTTACACATTTACACATTAGTTTTGGGTTTTTTTCTTTTCTTTTATTCTATTTTTCTCTTTTTCTCATATATATTTTTTATACCTTCTTTTCATTATATATATATATATTAATTTTTTTGTTTTATAAAACATTTGCAGAATACAATATTATTTACAATTTCATCAATTGAACCTATGAATCATAAGAACCTAACACCACCGAGTTGTCGAGATTACAGGAGAACCAAGTTTTCTTTATATTATATCACATGGATCTACATATGGTGGTGAACTAGAATCTTCGGCTATCACCAAGTCTATGCTAGCAGTATAATGCAATTGCGAAGTTCAAGGCAGACTTCCATATAATATGTGTATAGGCTAAGAAGGATACAATGAAGACATGGCATCATCTACCATACCTAGTCACTGAATATGATCTCACCACATTGATATAGTGATGGTCTGTAGAGTGGATGACTATGGTGGAGAAGGAGCCAGAGGATATTTAGATGGATGAAGAAACATCGAAGCATGGAGGCCTGAGAAGAAAATACAAGGACAAAGAAGAGAAGGAGAAATATCATGAGCCATAGCATCCTCTTGGATGCAGAGATCCTCTTAGAGGAAATGACCAGAACAAGGAAAAGACAATGATAAAGAAAGGAAAAAGGAAGATGTACAAGGAAGTTTCCCCAAGGAGTAAGAAGAAGAAGTAAAGCTGATAAGTCAAAGGGTGTAGCACTAGTGGACCTTACTAATGAAGATATAGATGAAATTGGGGAAAATTTCTAAGAAGTGGCAGAGGAATCATGGGGTAGAATCAAGAATCGCTATGGCGCACTTGTGACAGGAGTTGAGCAAAGTGTTGCATGTTTAAAGCTTTTAACACATACGGATATAAAACCAGCATCGATCAGGCAAGGGCTCCAACAAGAGAGATTGATAGAAAAAACATTTCAAATGAGGATCATGCAGATACCTACCAAATCTCTCCAGTTCGACACAGCTGAAGAAAAGAAGCAAGTGAAAAAATGGAATAAGGTCAATATGGTCATTGCAACACTACCCATTCTAGTATTGCATGACTTGCATCAAGGAATTATCCATGAGTTAAAGGAGTGGGAGAAACGCACATCAAAATTTAATATTCACATAGAACAAGAGCGAGTTTTGCTAAAGAAACAACTTGACCAGGAAATCAAGGAAAAGGACCAGGAAGAATAGCAACAGCAGAGGCTGAAAGAAGTGGTCGAAGCCACTTCCTGAGAAGTTCCAAACATGGACATCCGTGAGGAGGAGCCAATAGAAGACAAGGTCGTGAAGCTCGACCTTTCTTTCAAGGAATCCAAGAAGAAGGCTGCAGAAGTACAGTTTGAGTATGAGCTCAAGATCAGTGAGATTCAAATTAAGTTGCAACCCACCATGCCACCAGAAGTATGGGAGAAGCGAGAGATCGACCTGAAGGATATAGTGGCAGGAATCTCTGGAACAGTGGCAGAGTGCAAAGTATTAATAAATGAAACCTTACAGATTTGGAATTTTCTGTAGGAATATCCAAATTTCCAAACTATAGAGGAAGATATCCAAAAAAATAAGAAGTAGTTGGAGTAAATCAAGATAGCAACAAAGAACTTTCCAGTTTTGTATAAGCTTGAAAGAATTAGTGAAGGCAAGTAAATTAAAAATAAAATCGAAGAACTCAGGTTTGAAGAGAAAATTTTGATCGCGAGAACTCAACCATGGTAGGATGAGGATCTCCAGTTGTCGCAATAGGTGGACAGGAAGCTCTAGGATCTTCGACAACAGGAAGAGGAAACATTGAAGAAGACTGTAGGACCAATCATAGAGGCAGTTTTGGAATAAGTCTGTAGTCAGGAGAAGCAAGTTGCAGAGGTGTTGCAGAAGTTCAATAGTTTCTATAATAGTGTAGCAGGAAAGATCAAGGGGAAAAGAAATTGAGTGGCTCGAGATAAGTCACATGTGAGTGTTGGGGGCCTATTGGGTAGAGCCCAACTTGGCCTCTATTTTGGCTAAGTCTCTACATTTTGAGGAGCAGAGCATGAAGTATACCCCGCAGCAAATAATTTTAGATATACCACACAGTATCCTAAGGGCTTTAGGGTGGGTCAAATCCCCTCCTTTTTGTAATTGGTATGGGTTATATTTTCTTTTATTTTGCTTAGCCCATGGTATTTGGACCATGGTTTTGTAACGATGTAATACTATATAAAGGGATGTAATGTTAGACAATAGCAAGGAATCAATATCATCATGTAAGTTCTATGGTTAAGGGCTATTCTTGTATCCATCATTTGTAACGAAGGAAAGACTCTATAGTCGAGTGCGCAAAGACCTTGGAAGAGTCTATAGCTTAGTGCATAGACCACCTGTAGTTGTGTGTGCATATCGAAGAGCTGATTGTATTATAACTTTGTCGGATCTCTAAGGCTGAGAAGAGACCATCAAAGGTAACTACAAACCAAACTTAGCCAAGTAGTTAGCCCTACTATGCAGGAGAGGGATCTCTCCAACATATCTTAGCCAAGAGGGCTGGATAAAATTAGGTTTTAGGTTAGGTTTAGTCGATCAAGGGTTTTGATTGGTTGATCTGGGTGTTGGATGAGTGAATTAGGTCAAATAGGGAAGGTCAAGGAAAATAAGATTACGATTGCAATCCATTAAATGGGGCAGGGTATGTAGGAAGGCTAACACTTTAGGTTTTTTCAGTAGGGAGGATCAAACAGATGAGGTGCTAGAAAAAGCAAGACAATGCATGTATTCCTTCTAAACTAAATAAATTGAACAAACTATGGTGATTCTCTCAAAACAAAGAATAGAACATGTATTCTGATTATCAACTTGAAATTCAACATGCCATAGAGCTATAATGAACATAAAAGATAAAAAACATTCATATATATAAAACTAAAGAAGAAACAATGTTAAATTTCCATATCGCAGGTATTTCGAAAGAATAGCTGCAACTCATCCAATATATTCCTGCCAAAATATGAATACACTAAAGTCTCTGACGAATACAACAAAATCTAACTTCTCAAATGAGTGAAGAGGTGAAAGATATAGAAATGAAACAAATTATCCCAACCTCAGGGGTCAAATCCCTGAGTTGTGGAGCTGATCCACCAAATTATGAACGGAAACCTAGAGTGTAGGGTGGTCAAACAGACTCATCTCTAACTTTAGTGAAACTGATTCATTCATCCTCAAAAAGGCTTTTACCTAATGCATTTAACCCTAGGTAACTCATTAACATAATTATTACATTTAAATCCATGAATTACATCAGTAAAAACTCATAAATTCTATCAGCAACTTAGAAAAACTAAAAAACTGGAAAATATTAAGCAACTGGCAAAAGCGCAGCGCCTGAAGCAAAAGCACAGTGCCAACTTCAAGGTGATTTTTGGAGGCATTATTGAAGTCCAAATAGAGAACATGATATCTCATTGGAAATCATGTCTTCTCTAGTATCCAAAGATGTGCCACATTTCCAAAATTGACCAGATTTAACCCTCCAAAAAGTCAATCTCCCTAGACTGGTCAAAAGCGTAGCGCCACGCTCAAAAAGAGGGAAAAAACATGGGTTTTTAGGTGTTTTTTTACTTTTATACTGACCATTTCGCCCAAATTTTCTTAGAAAAGTTTCTAACCTACATGTATTCATCATTCTGAATCCACTGGTGGTATTGGTTTGACCAATGCAGGTCCCTAGGAAAAAATGCAGCGCCCTTGGAAAAAGTGCAATGCCATCTTCTAGATCACTTTTGGATGACTTCACGAACTCCAAATTGAGCTCATGATAGTGTATTGGAAATATATTTCTATTTAATACACAATGGAGCTATCAAGAACTAAAAATGATCAAGTATAGCCCCTCAAAAATCAATTCGCCCAAGATTGGTCAAAAAGTGCAGAATCAGGTGAAAAAATCACAACTTGATCTTGCAGGCCATTTTTGGAGGCCTTCATGAACTCCAAATTGAGATCATGATAGCACATTGGAAATACATGGATGTATAGTTATCATTTCACTCATCAAGAAAATCATTTGGACATTCCATCAGGGATAAAAGTCGATTTTTCCAAGACTACTCCAGAAGTGCAGCAACTCTCTTATAGAAACTATATTTTTAGAATTCCTCCCAAACTATAACACATGTGTAAAAATTTAAGGAATTCTTTATTCCTTGTTCTATGATTAACAAAAACCTCTTTCATTTTTGTGAAATTCTTCTCCATTTGGTCAGAAACATACTTTGAAGCAAAACTGGCCCTTTGTGTAGCAAATGATTTGTCCCTTGGAATGACTTCTTGAAAAATTATTGAGACATGATGTTTATGAGCTAAAATAGCCGCATACTTGATGATATGACCTCCCTTATGCCTCCTCTACTCAGATGTTTCAGATTCCATAGAAAACCCTAGCTCAATGGGAGATGAAATTAGGGTTTAGTGTAGGAAAAATAGGGTATTAGGGAAATTTATAAGAATGAAGGGAAATAAAGGGGATAGGGGGCTTCTAAATTCTTAGTAAATTTTTGGAAGTGGTGAGGGATGTTAGCGAGTGAAAGGAGGTGGAATTTCTAGAAATGAGTAATGGGAAGGTGTCCAAATGGGCAAAACACAACCCTAACCTAGGAACGTGTCAAAAGTGTAGCAATAGGCTAGGGTTTGTAGGAAGGATGATTATTTTGAGGGATAGGAGGGATGGGAAGTGTTTAGGAAAGTATATCAAGGATAAGGGAAGGTGTAAGAGCATCAGGATACAAGTTTTTTTGATGATTTAACCATGGAAGTCATGAAACCAACAAAAATTCCCTCAAAACCTAAGAGACAGAAATGAGTTTTCCAAGCACAACTGAGAGACAAATATGGTAAACGCAAAACCACTTACTTGGTAATGATAGTTCAGAGCCTAAAATTGTTGAAGACCTTTGACTATTACTACTCATTCAAAAGATGAATTTTATGGTGAAATGACCAATTTTCATGATTTTGACTCTATGACCTAATGATGGCACAAAATGGAAGAATGAGTTGAATGATGACCATAATGACTATGGGATTCTTTCAACAATGAATGATCTAACCATGATGACGTCCATTGACCATAGAGGTTAAAGGAGTAGTAATGATATTAATACCCTAATCAGTGACCAAATTTTTCCATGATTACCTAATCGAATGACAAATAATTTCATAATGGAACCCTAATAGGATGTGAAAAGAGATATTTTGATCACTGGTGGAAGGATGCAAAAAATGACACTAACATTGGCTCTAGCTAGGGATGGTAGCTCCTTTGAGGTGCTAAGAACACTGCATACCAAGTGCCTATAAATTGGACATGGAGTCAAAAGATAAAGACTAACTGAAAACTGAAAACTTAAACTCATTTGTAACAAACTCAAACTGACTAAAACCTGAGTTTAAAATGATGCTCATAATTGAGCTTATTCAACAAAACCTACTCTAACTGATCCATTCATCACCTAATAAAGTGAAATAGGACAGCCAATGCAACCATGTAAGCATTCTAGCTGCTAGTTGAATTCTCTGCAAGTGCTTGCTCATGAGAAAAAAGAGAGAAATACTGAAAGGAAACTCCCATGAAAACTTGTAATCAGATTGAATCTTGATGAAATTTCAAATCATGAGCCCACTAGATGAGCTCAGGAATGCTGCAAAAGGATATTCATACGAATACATATTAATTTCCAACCCATCTAATATATTACTACTATATTCTATGTGGTCTTCATAACATGAATATGAACTTTAATTTTTACCCTTACTTTCCTGATATGACTGCAAATGTTCGAATGATATTTGTAATGAAAATATTGTTGAAAATGAAAAAGAAACTAACGGCCAGATAAATTTTATATCAACACTCTTTTCAAGCTCACAGTTAGCTAATGGAGAAGGATTTTTACTGCAGATAGCATCCAACACATCAGCTATAGGGTCATGAAAAACTTGAAAAGACTGTTGAAACCTATTTTCCATTGGTTCTAATGAGACTGCATGAATTTCTACAAGATGCTCATCCTTTTCTTTAGATACATTATGAAAATTTTCCTTAAAAAAATGAAATGCTTCAAAACATAATGTTACATAATCATCTTGCATCATTCTAACATATGTTTCAGCTTCCAAGCCTTCATCTACAACTTGAAATTTAATGGAACTCGGTGGCTGCAAATATCGAAAATGATTTCCTCAACCATTTCAGGAGAAGGTTTTTTATTAACAACTTTCTCAAGAATTTCATTATCTTCCTCAACTTGAACATCAAAACTGAAAGATTTTTTATTCCTAGTCTTGGAAAAATTTTCTCTCAGAAATTGAAATGAAGAAAAATGTAAAGGAAAATATCCTTCACTTATTTCAAAATTTTCTGCATTTTCCTCATCATTTTCATCATAGATATACATTTTTTGATCACTGCATTTCATTTGTTGACACTGAGCTTCTTCCTCCCACAAACCAGCTGTTGATTGCTCTGCAGAATTAGCTTCAATTTGGAGAACATAATCATAATCATACTGATAAAAATTTGGAAAATCATCAAAAGAACGAATTTCATCCAACATACACATTATATCAGTAGATTTTTCCTCCACAGATTGATCTATCAATCCATTTTCATGATTATCTATAAATGAATACAAACAAAAATCATTTTTTGATCTATGGTAGTTGAAATTAGTAGGATAGTTTTTAAGTCCAACAACTTCTTCTTCTTCTGTAATAAGTGAGACATGGTGATATTGAACAACAAATTCATCTCTAATGGTGATATTTTTCATCATTCCCTCTATTTTACTTACCAAAATGTCGAGCTTCACTTTTGAAGATGTCAAGCATTCTTTTACTATAGATATCATTCAACACATCGGCTATAGGGTCATGAAAAAATTGAAAATACTGTTGCAACCTATTTTCCATTGGTTCTAATTAGACTGCATGACTTTCTACAGGATGCTCATCCTTTGCTTTAGATACATTATGAAAAATTTCCTTAAAAAAATGAAATGCTTCAAAACATAATGGTACTTAATCATCTTGCAACATTCTAACATATGTTTCAGCTTCCAAGCCTTCATCTGTAACTTGAAATTCAATGGAACTCGGTGGCTACAAATATAGAGATAAGGAGGCTTCTATGTGACAAATGATTTCCTCCACCATTTCAGGAGAAGTTTTTTTATTAACAACTTTCTCAAGAAGTTCATTATCTTCCTCAACCTGAACATCAAAACTGAAAGACTGTTGATTTCTAGTCTTGGGAAAATTTCCTCTCAGAAATTGAAATGAAGAAAAACGTAAAGGAAAATATCCTTCACTTATTTCAAAATTTTCTGCATTTTCCTCATCCATAGATATGCATCTATTGATCACTACATTTCAATTCTTGAAACTGAGCTTCTTCCTCCCACAAACCAGCTTTTGATTTGTCTGCAGAATTAGCTTCAATTTGGAGAAAATAATCATAATCATACTGGTAAAACTTTGGAAAATCATCAAAAGAACGAATTTCATCCAACATACACATTAGATCAGTATCTTGTTCCTCCACAGATTGATCTATCTATCCATTTTCATGATTTTCTATAAATTAATATAAACAACAATCATTTTCTGATCTATGGTAGTTGGAATTAGCAAGATAGTTTTAAGTCCAACAACTTCTTGTTCTTCTATAATAAGTGAGACATGGTGATATTGAACAACAAATTCATCTCTAATGGTGATCTTTTGCATCATTTCCTTTACTGTACTTACCAAAATTTCGAGCTTCACTTCTGAAGATGTCAAGAATTCTTTCTCTATGCTCTCCCTTTCTTCTGCTTTCAATCTTAACATTTTGACTAGAAAATTAACTTTTACGACTTTTGCACTGTCCTGCATTTCTTTGAGTGTTTTAATGTCCCTTTCTCTCAATCAAAATTTGTAATATTCCTAAATTAGCATGCAGCTAATTGGAATATTAAAATCTAATTTTTCTTCTTAGTTAGAAGAATAAGAGGGTAGGGAGACCCATAAATCTCCTTAGTAGGAATAAAACCACTCCAAATGTGAATGGAGGGCATCAAAAGAGCTGGATAAATCTCCCCTTTGTGTGAACAAGGGAAGAAGCATGTGGACTGGGTCAACTTTGACCAAATCAACAACATTGGTATGGAAGTAGTCGACACTCAATGAGAGACAACGCAGTTTTGGAGGGAGATCCTTTGCATGGAAGTAGTGCCTTTAATGAGTGGGCCCAAGGGTGAGGAAGCTCACCAAGAATATAAGGAAGGGGATGGAAGTCAGTGTGATCATATTTTGATTGTTATTTTATTGTGGTATGTTAAGACTTTGGGCTCTCTTCAGCTGTTTAGCTAAGATTGCAGTGTTGTTTAGCACAAGGGTGTTCCCAAGCGGGAATCCCACCTTCATCCTCGGGGGGCTTAGAGTACATACTCAGAAGAAGTACTTGAGAGTTATTTCCACATTATGGCATTTTTTCAAGCTACATATTTATTTTATAGCCTAGATTCTATTTAGATATGTGCTGAGTTGTAGGGTGTAGTAGTGGAGGATTTCTTTGGATCATTTCTGAGCTTGTCTTCAGTGGAGGAGGATTTCTTTCCATTGGGAGATCGTTAAATAAAATCTCTCTGCTTCATATCATATTTTAGCATCACGCCAAGGCAGCTTCATCCCCTAAAATGCAGTTCCAGTCCATGACTATGTTATTTTAGAGATCTGTTGCAGGGGCGAGTTCAGTGCTCCATTTGGAGTGTTTGCTTTCCATTGAATGGATCAACCCTTCATTGAGAGATTCTATTGGAGTAGTTCCATTTATATCTACATAAATTTCAGCCACCTCCTCTTTTTGCTTCAGTTGTATTGATTCTTCATCCCTAGGGCTTTAGTCTCACCATTTGTATTTAGTGTATTTCCAGAAACCCTTCCTGGGTTATCTAGGAAATGTGTATGGGAGCATAGATATCTATTTTTGGCCTTGTATGAGCAGGATATTATCAGATCCATTTATATATATTTCCTAGTTGCAATATTAGTGATTAAAACTGTGATGTAATTTCTTCAGTATATTGTGTAGCAGTGTATTTCATGTATTCGTGCTTTTTCTTGATAGAGGCTTCTCTTGCATAGCTTGAGGGGTTTGTTCTCCAATATATTGTATACATTTGTTGTTGTCATACTTAATAACATGGATCTATCATTTGGCTCATATGTAATGTGTTGACATTTTCTTCTATTTTCCATGTTTATGTGTTATATTGTTTCTTTCCCCATTTGGGAATAATACAGTGGTATCAGAGCATAATCTTGGCTCATCTTGTAAAGATATTGCATCTATGTTATCAGAATAAGAAGAAGCTTCTTGAAGAAAGAAGAAGACTCACAGAAAAGACAAAGGCAAGTCTCCATTATTTGCATAAATGGAGGGAAAGAAGTTTTCAGAACTTCTTCTCCAAAATATGCATGAGCTTAATAGAGAAATCAATGGAATGAGGAGGGAAAGAGATGGAGAACCCTCAAAATTATTTTCACATGAAGAAAGCTCCATTTATTCATATTATGGGTGTGATCATTCAGCCACACAATAAGATCTACAACGCTCTACCATGCCTACGTTCATAGCAAGAGAGATGGAGGAAGGAGATGTGCCAAAGGAGGAGACTCTTGGTGGCTATCTTCAGGAATATGAATCTCAATCTCAAAGGTTCAAAGATCATCTAAACTTCCAAGGTTTTTGCAAGATCAAGGAGGATAGAATACCTAACAATCACAATAGAAGTAAGAGGTGCAAGAAGCATGATGTGGGTAGATTATTCCTATCTACTTTCTATGGGTCATCTAAATGTTCAGCTAGGGCTTGGGTGAAGAAGTTAGACACCTATTTATAGCAACACCAAGTTTCAAAAGCTGAAACCATTAGAGTAGCAGTGCTGCATCTTAAAGGTAAGGCTTCTGCCTTGTTTTTTTATGAAAATTCTTCCTTGAATCATGTAAATGTATCTACTTATGCAAATTTCACTAGCAGGTTAGTGAAAATATTTGATGCAAAACATTATGAAACATCCTTGGTTGAGCTAGCCAAGCCTAAACAAACAAAACCTTTGTATGAGTTGGAAGAATCTCTAAACCAAACTCCATTGCATAATGTTATTGAGGGGGTTAAAAACTTGTAGAATACCTTGCTAGAGGCAAGATCCCCAGTTCAAGAAGAGCTTTATTCTCAAGACGAAGACATGAAGATATATTTTTCAAAACAGGATCAAGACAAAGAGCATCTTAATGATGATGAGATAACCTCCTTTCATGATGAAGAGGAAGATAAGGCAAGAGGTAAGAGCATTGTCACATCAGGATCAGATCTAGTACGTCATGGAGAGGGGGATGGAGCAATTTCTCCAATGAGAGGAGTTCTTGTATCCTTGTAAGAAGTTCCAAAGGATCTCATATATGGAGATCAAGCCACAATTTATGAGTAGCATGTGCCATTATTGATAGATTGTGAGACCTTGCAAATGAAAGGAGAAGGTAGGGAGGATGGCCAACATCATATGATTGGGAGCACACACCCCTATATATTTCAGAAGGTTGATGCACAAAAGAGGCAGGCTCATTTTCACAGGGAGAGAAAATACAAAGAAGTCCACTCATATATGTAGTCTACTCTTGATATTGATGTATCATTGCATGGCGGTTGTTTAGTCAATTTAATGTCTTAAATTGCTTGCATTATTTATTAACTGAGGTTAGTAAACTGATGAAGTGTGATGCACTGTATGTGCTTAGTTAACCTACATCTTACTTTGTTGTTTGTATTTTATGTTGTTTCTTTTTGGGGGTTTTTGTTCTTCGATGTCTAAGAATGTTCAATCTAAAACTATAAAAATATTGTAAATGAATCTAATGAATTTTAAGAAGGAAGAAAAGGAAGTGTTCCTAAGTTAATCTAATATTCATAAAAATAAATCAAAAATTCTTGGCTAGTTAGAATCTAATTTGGAAAACAGAGCATCTATCTTATTTTATCATTAGTCCTATTCCATGGAGCTAATTCTAAAAACTAATATTCTTAAGTAAAAGAATAAAATGAAAATAACTAATGTACTTCTGGTTACTCCAGCATTCAATTATGAAGTATGACCTTCTTGAGATGATGTGTAAGAAACTGCTTTTACTTTAACCTCTAATGTCCTAGAATAGTAAGCAAAGGATGCAAAGGAAAACATTTAATGTATATTTAGCTACTCCAACATTCAATTATGAAGTGTGATCTTCTTGAGATAGTGTTAAGTAACAAATTATACCTAATGATCTAGAAAACCAGGTAAAGTATGTAGAAGGTAACTCAGTAATTGCATTCATTAAATATTCAATCATTCAGTCTTAAAATGTGATTAAATCAATCTCCTTGGAATGACCTTCAGGAATATTAGTGATGCAACTAAGTGAGGATCTGGAAGAAAAATGTGAAAGCATGTAAAAATCACTGTAAACAACTAATGTATATTTGACTTTCTCCAACATTCAATGTGAAGTATTACCCTCTTGAGGTGTTGTGTAAGAAGTCAACCATGCCTTAGTTTCTAAGTTCCTAGGAAGAAAATAACAATGTGCAGAGTAAATTCAATCACTGTATGAATTATACATTCAACCATTTAGTCAGGATCATCATCTTGAAATGGCTTTTGAAAACATCCATTGACATAGTTAATTGATAATTCTATTCTAAGAAAATGAATGACAAAACAGTAAGAAAACTAGGCAACTGTGTATTCTTATTATTTCAATCTTAATTCGATTTGAAAACAAAGTTATGTATCTTCACGAAATATTTTAGAAAAACAAGGCTGCACAATTGTGATTTAATTTCATGCTATTGATCAAAAACTGAAATGAAACATTAATCTATTTAGAAAATAGATTTTCTAAAAACAGAGTAATGGAAATTGAACTAAAAACAACAAATAAAAAACCTCCTCCACTGCAGGGGCCCTTTGCAACTGATTTGGCTGAAATGCTAGCTGGTTAAAGGTGCACTTAATAAACCATTGGAAACGTGAACTTTGTGTTATGATGGAACGAAGTCTTGATACAGAGTATCAACAAAAATCTTAAATTTAACACTTAATTTCTAAACTGTCTTCTTGGTTCTGTACAACCGGTTTTCAAAGGAAAATAACATAACTGTTTATGAGATAAACTTGCTACAGGTGGCTAATTCAAATTATAATTACAATAGGACTATTTGACTCTTGATTTGATATGATAGAGGAAATCAAGAGTCCTGCTGCTTTCGAATAACGTACTTTGACCACACCTTTGACCATGATCTTAGGCTTACTTTTCTATCCATATTGACCGAGTGAATAGGATAGAATCCATGTGAAGATGATTCTAGAAACGTCCATGTGGTCCAATTCTTCATTTGACACCTATAACCTGCCAGACCATGAGAGTAGCTACGGAATCAACGCTTAGCTGCAAAATAGGTTGCGTTCTATAGCTAAATTGCAAAAATCTATTCAAATAGCAAGAACATGAAAATATAATATGGAAATCATTTTAATGCATTCCTTAATACAAAGCCTAGAATTTATCATTGATTGGGGTCTATGATGCTAGGAGAAAGTGAGGGAAAAAGGTGAGAAAAATTGTTAAAGAGAGGGAAATTTTGAGGTTCAACATACCCCCACTGCAAAATCATTGCATGTCCTCATGCAACTTGCCAAAAATGTGAGTTCTTCTTCCCTACTGCATTTTTTCAGACACTTCTGCTAGCACATCCAATTCTCTTATTTTGTTTGTCTTTGAAGTGACTCTCATCCTGGGCCTTCTCATAAGAAGCTTATACTTGAGGTTAATGACTTCTTTGTGTAGTAACTTATTCTTTATTTTCAGTTTCCTATTTTTCTTATACCACAATCCTAGATGCAAAATGGTATTGTCATGAATTACCTTGTCCAACTTTTTTTGCTACTTCAAGGCCTCATTCTCCTATTTAATATGTCTGTTCAATATCTCTAGTTCATAAATATTCTGTTTCAGAGCATCAACTAGAGGTTCTTGTGGATTGACAGAATTTTTTGGGTTCATTGATGAACTTCTCTTCTCTAGTGATTCTACATAATCATATATTTCTTGTTGTACTGGGTCTATGCCTGGAGATCTTCTGCTCGGGCTACCTTCAAAATGATGAATATGAGAATTTTGGGGATTATGTGTAGGAGAAATGTTAACAGGAGATGGTACTGGGGTTCCTCATCTAAATTTATAAGCTTTGTCCCTTTTGATAATTGTTTCTTCATATAACCTCAAAGTCTAGAGCTCCTTCTCGGTTGTGGAGGACTTACATTCTCCTAATTTTTAACCTTGCTCCTATTTCTTATCTTACCTCTTGTCTTGATTTTCTTTCTGATTTGTGTAAGTTCTTCAGAGATGAGCTTTTCATCATTCTTCAGTAATGAAGATTTAGGTCTGTTTTCAACATTTATATCAGTCTTCTTTCTTCTGATTTTTCTGACATTATCTTCTTTAGGTGACCTTGGCACTTCTTGAAAATGATTTCTAATAAGGAAATCCTCCCAGATATCTCCTATGCTTTTTAAATGAAACTCAATCAGTATCTTTACCAACCCATTATGATGCATGGTGGTATCTATGAATTGTATTCTCTTTTGACATTTGAGGCCATCCTTTTTAAACTATTTAGAAGAAAGAAAGGAAGATTGATTTCACAATTTTCTAATAAATTCATCAGTAAACAGATATGGTAAACATACATGCAACCAAACCTTCCTTCACAAGTGATATATTACTGTAAAACCAAGAGCATGTTCCTCCATTTTCTTTTAAGAGTTGAACTGGGGATACCTTTTCTAAAAACAGAGACATCTATACTTGGGTTTTTTAGTATTATTTCCATGATTCACTGTGGATTTCCTTATTTTTGAACCATCTTTCACCATGCCTTGCAAGTTTTGTAGCCTCGTCCATGAATGACTCAGTGAATGAAAACTTGATATCTCCAATTTCTACTTATGTTCCATCAAATGACTGAGCGGATGATTTTGTAATCTCCTTGTGAAAGCCATTGAATTTATCTATAAACTTAAGCCATCCATATTTATGCAACAATTTTTTGATCTGTGGGTATCCTTCCATGTACTTTTCTCCCACCGGTTCTCATTGTACAATTAACCCCATGCCTTCTACTATGCAGAGTTCTCAACCTTTAGAATTACCCTTATGTTTTATGAAATGAATTGGTTGCAGATTTGATGAAAGGTATTGAGGTTTGTAGGAATAAATAGATGGTAGGGGTTTTGGAGAGATGTAAACAAGTATGTCACGTCATAGGTCATGATCGTTAATCATCAACGAGGGAGTTAATTATGGACTGTTATGCAACATAATATGGAGGATGTGGCTGATATATAGTATGATGGAGATTGAAATCAAATCAAATGATGATTTGTCAAGGAAACATATGAATATCCATATTATACATGCTTTATGTTTTAACCTTACTATTTAAAATAAATTTTTTCACTTTACCTTTTAGAACTTAACCTTTTTTTTTTTTTTTTCTTTGGTGTTAATCCTTAGGTACCTTTTTTGTGAAAATGGAATGAGTGTGAAAATGGAATGAAACTGTAAAATGAAATGAATTTACAGATTATTAACTGCAATGAATGTAGTCCTGTGTCACTACTTATTACAGAAAAGAAAATGGAAAATATAGGATGTCAGAAATCTTTTATTTTCACCCTGTATTTTCTGTATAAGTATGCCAACCATTAATTGGTTTTCATACTTATACACTTTATTTTTTTTATTTTTTTATGTATGTAGGAAAAATAAAAGCTAAGTTAGTGAAGAAGAAGAATTTTTCTTCACTAACTTCATATCAATATTATCTTGGAAAATCTTGACAAACTCTTCTTTTGAAAGTGGTTTATGATATACTTTCAACCGATGACCATTCACAAGAAGAGGTACCTTTTCTTCATCTATTGTCCTTATCTTTACTAATCCATTATCAAAGACTTTTTCAATCTCATATGGCCCAAGCCAATGAGTCTAAAACTTTCCTTGAAAATCTTTGAATTTTGAATCGAACAAAAGTGCCCAATCCCCTACTCGAAACTTCTTCTCCTTGATATACTTATCATGCCATTTAGCCCGTTGATACTGGACTATACTGGTTCTTTGAATTGCATATTGCATGATTTCATCAAGCTCATTGAGTTGCTCCAATCTATGTTTCCGTGCTTGTAATAAATTAAGTCCCAATTGGACTACCATCTCGAAGGTTTGAATCTGAAACTCTATAGGGAACAGGACTTTCTTTCAGTAAACAAGTTCATAGGGAGTATGACCTGTTGTATTCCTCCATGTAGTTCTATAGGCCCATAAGGTTTCAGGAAGGCTTTGTACCCAATCTCTTCTGTGTAGATGTACAATATTAGTGAGAATTCCTTCAATCACTTTATTGGTAGATTCAACTTGACCATTTTCTTGTGAATGATAAGGAGTAGACTTTCTATGTTTGATCTTGCAATCTTCCACGATCCTTTTCACCAACTTGGATGTAAAACGGGTTCCCTGATCTATCATAATTTCTCTTGGAACACCAAATGAGTGAAGATATCCTCAAAAATAAAATTAACAACATATATTTCATTATCAAAAGGTAATTCTCTAGCCTCTACCCATTTAGTGACATAATCAGTACATACTAAAATATAATTCTTTTGTTTAGATGGTTGATTGATAGGTCCAACAAAATCCAATGCCCATTTTTCAAAAGGTTGTTGTGAAACCAACTCCAAAAAGAGAATAAAAGAGATATCAACGCCTTATAAATAAGCCACTTAGAGGGGGAAACCTCCAATACATTAAATAAATGAAAAATTATTGGATGATACAAATGACCAAAACCTCCTTCTATATATAGGAGTCCATGGGGCCACAATGTAATCCTAGCTAACCTAACAATAATAATTTAAGGGCACAATAATAACAATATGGGGGTTACAGGGGTACAAAAATAACAATAAGGGGGGATACACTAACATAATAAGGGACTACACTATGAATATAGGGACTTAACATGCACCTCTCCTTCAAACAAGTGTTGTCCTCAACGCTTGATTATTTCTTGATGCTTCTGTATAAAATTTTCATCCTCCTATGTGGAATCTTCTACAGGAAAGTTCTTCCACTTGCTGAGCTACCTTGAAATTGATCATACCTGTCGAGTTATTTTTTCTGTGACTACTTTATAACTTCTTTTGATGTGATGTTGATCTTCCTGTTGTTTCATTAGATTCTGCACCAAAGTTAGGTTATCCTTTGAGAGTTGGAGAACTTGTTGTTGATGCTCGATGTGATATTCCACTAATTTTTCATCCATATTAGCTATTATTTTATCCTTCAAACCATCCAAATTAGCCTCCATTTCTGCTTTTAAACCATCTATGTCATCTTCTTTTTCTCTTCGTAAGATCGAAATTTATTGCACTTGGTACCGTAATTTCGATATCTCATACTGCAATTCTTCCTCTTCATGCGTCATAGTATAGTTTTTTGAGGGCTTAATGGGTATGAAATTTTTTTTTGGAGGCATTATAGAACCCAATACTGATAAAAATTCTAAAATATGCCCTTGGAATCACTTCAAACTGCTTTTTCAAGCAAACGTTATGCAATTTTAAAAACCCAATACACACTGTTTTCTTGCTTTTGAGAAGCTTGATATTGAAATTGAACTATCTCTATAATTGCGGATCCTAAAAATCTGAAATTTAGTCTTGTAGTAGCCCTTTGAAGCTTATTTCAAATGCAACAGGTCTGATCTGATTTGGATTCCTCAAGACAAAGTTATGTCCAATCTCCCACAATGACACAATTTTGGACTGGTTCAATAGAGCGAACTTGTACAACTTGCCACGTGTCATTGTTTCCTCCTTTGGCTTTGAAATTGATAGAACAAAAGCTACAGTCTATGCACTTTCAGCCACTTTTTATATCATTCCAATCCGATGCTCAGAGAGAGATCTATTAATATTTTCCCACGATCACCTCTTTGAGATGAAATTCAGAAGCCTCAAAAAGCCCTAACTTCCACAGATCATATCTACAAAAATATTGCGAACCAATATCTAAATTTTTGCGACGATGTTCCTTAGGATTGCAGCTTCACACTCTAAAAATTTAAGCTTTTTAACCTTAGTAGAAAAAGAGTTATTATGAAAATACCACAATGACCTGTTTAGGTTAAATTCAGGAGCCTGCAAAATGACCTAACTTGCACAGATCATATCTCCGAAAATGTTGCGAACCAAGCTTGGAAATTTTGCAACGATGTTCCTCAGGATTTTCGCTTCGCACCCTAAAAATTTCAAATTTTTAACATTTGTATAAAAAACGTTATACCAAAAATTCCACGATGACTTGTTTGGAGAGAAAAACCCTAGAATCTCAAAGCTCTGATACCAAATGTTGTGAAACCAGCTCCAAAAAGAGAAGAAAAAGGATATCAACGCCTTAGAAATAAGCCACTTCGAGGGGGGAACCTCCAATACATTACATGAATGAACAATTCTTGGATGATACAAATGACCAAAACCTCCTTCTATATAGACGAGTCCATGGGGCCACAATATAATCGTAGTGGGGCCACAATGTAATCCTATATGACCTAACAATAATAACGTAAGGGCACAATAATAACAATATGGGGGTTACAGGGGTACAACAATAAAAATAAGGGGGGCTACACTAGCATAATAAGGGACTACACTATGATTATAGGGACTCAACAAAGGTTCTATGAGTACCTGAGGTTGTAATGTCATTTCATTTGATGGAGTAGGTTTCCCTACCCTTTGACAGTTGTCGCACATTTTGACATATTCTTTGGTATCTTTGAAGATGGATTGCCAATAATATCCTAAATGAAGGATTTTATGGGCTTCCCTCTTGTCAGCAAAGTGTCCACCACAAGGTTCATCATAACATGCTTTAAGAATTTCAGGCATTTCAACTTCTCGAACACATCTTCTGATAAAGAGATCTTGACCTATCTTATACAATCCATTAGTAATCCATGACTATCTTGCACTTACTTGAATGATTTTTATTTTCTCTCTAGAAAGCAAATGTGAAGGTAATTTTCCTGTAACTAAGTAATTCCCAATATCTGCAAACCAATGAGTCTAAGTAGTTATTCCAAAAATATATTCATCAGGAAATTTATCTTCAAATGGAGTGTCATCTTTGATATTTTGAATTCTAGAGAAGAAATCATCAACTGTGTTTTGTTTTCCAGGTCAGTCTAGAACAGTAATGTTGAATTCTTGCAGGAGTAATAACCATCTTGTAACTCTGCCATTAGTAATAGATTTATTCATTAAGTATCTAATTGTAGAGTGATATGTATAAAAAAGGTTTCATATCCTGTTATATAATGTCCGAATTTATTAATAGCATGAACAACAACTAAGAATTCCTTTTTAGTTATAGTGTAATTTAACTATGTGGGAGTCAAATTATTTCTTGTGTAATAAATGGCATAGGGGATCAAATATTTTTGTCCTAATACAGATCCTAGAGCTGTATCTGAAGCATTTATTGAAATGTGAAAAGGTAGTTTCCAATTTGGACCTCTTAAGATGGGGGATTAAGAAATTTTTGCTTTTAAAGTCTCAAATGCTAACTGGCAATCAGGATTCCAACTGAATTTACAATCTTTGGTGAGTAGTTTGAACAGTGGGGATGTTATTTTGGTGAAATTTTACATAAATCTTATATAATATCCTATGAATCCTAGAAAACTTCTAACATCCTTTTGGAATCTTGGAATTGATAGTTTGGAGATGACTTCAACTTTAGATTTATCAACTTTAATTCCATCTACTAAAATGTGATGTCCTAAAACAATCCCTTCTGTAAACATCATGAAACATTTTTCATGGCTTAGTGAAAGGTTTTCTTCCTTACATCTTTTAAGAACCTTTTCCAAATTTTCTAACTCTTCTTCAAATGTATTACCATAAACCGTAAATTCATCCATATACACTTCTACACAATCATGTATTAGATCAGAAAAAATTCCTAGTACTGCCCTTTGGAATGTTGCAGGTGCATTGCATAATCCAAAAGGAAGTACTCGATAGGCATAAGTCCCCCATGGACAGGTGAATGTGGTCTTATCTTGATCTTTAGGTCTACCTGAATTTGATTGTAACCACTAAAACCATCCAGGAATGAGAAATACGTCTTACTTGCAAATGTATCCAACACTTGATCTATAAAGGGTAAATAAAAATTATCTTTTAGGGTAGCTTTATTCAATTCTTGATAATCAATGCATATTCTCCATTTACCATTCTTTTTAGGCACAATCACTAAAGGGGAAACCCACTGACTATCTGAAATTGGGTAAATAAAGTTTACATTGAACAACTTTTGCAACTCCTCTTTCACAATTTCGTTAAGATTTGGATTCATCCTTCTTTGATTTTGTCTGATAGGTTTACAATTTTCCTCAATGTATATGTGATGTATGCAAGTCTTAGGACTAATTCCTTTCATGTCAGTGTATTCCCATGCATATGCAGAAGAATGTTGTTTTAATGTTTTGATTAGCTTTTCCTGTTGTAATTTTTCCAAGTTATTGTTTATGTTTAAAGTTTTCCCTGGAAATATTTCAACTGTAGAGCTACCAAACTCTTCCATATAATAAAGAGACACCTGCCTAGTTGACAAATATTCAATATTGGATTTTTCTTGAAATTTATCATGTTCATATTCCGGGGATGATTCAAAATTTTCTATTGAATTTAAGATTTGACTTTCTTCACTAATGGTTGAAATAGTAAAGAGAGGTTGTATATCATTTTCATCATCAATCCATTATTTGTCATCTATCTCTATGATTGTTCTTGCTAGAGGATATAAAGTGAATTTCTTAGTTGAGTTACCATCATAAATATACATGTCACCAAATCTACAGCTAATGAAAGCATCAGTTGTAGCCAACCAAGGTCTTCCTAATATAAGTGGATGTCCTCCTAGATTGTTCTTAGGAGTTAAGATCATATAATCAACAGGGTACTCCCAAGAATATAAGGACACTAAAATATCTTCTAACACGCCATATGGCTTGATTACAGATCTATCTGCTAATTGCAGTAATGTAGGTGTATAAATAAGATTAGGAAGCTTGATTTGTTCCATGTCTTGTTTGTTCATGATGTTTATTGATGCTCCTAAATCAATCAATGTATTTGGAATTTCAAATCCATTGATATGTGTTTTTACAACTGGACTTCCTGGATCTAAATATTTTTGAATGGAAATTTTTCCCATCATTATGTTTGATGTTTTTCCTACAAGTTGAATTATTTTTATTTCTTTTTTTTTTCTTCTTCCTGATTTCTTCATACTCAACTCCTTTATTGTTTTAGCTAGAATTGGAATCTCCTTAATGGCTTTTAAAAAATGGATTTTTATACATACATTTTTTAATTCATATAGAAAATCATAATTAGGCAACATAATATGCTTTTCTACCCCTCTATCAACTTGTAATATTTCAGGAAAAGGAGGTGTAGAAGTAGATACTCATAGTTTCTCTATGATAGGAGTTGAGTTTATTGGTTCTTTTTGTTTTTCATTTTAATAATTTTGGTTTTGAAGAGATGTTCCTTCTTCAAAACTTTTATTAGGCTGTAGAGAATATTCCTTAGAATTTTCTTGTTCTTGAATGACTACTGTTAGTCATCAGTAATTTTTTCTGATATCAAAGGATGACTAAGTTATAATCCCAAATTTCAAGAAATAATAATTAAGAAACATTGTGAGTTCTAGAAATATCACAGCCTTCACCATCCTAAACCTGACCTTTTTACTAAATTTTCCTATCCTTGCCTTCTCAAAACTACCATACTTCTCCCAGAAAACTCCATTTTCTAGGCCTGTTTGCCTCATTTCATCACCTCACCTACACCCTCATTCATCCCCTTTTCCCCTCTAAAAACCTTCAAAAAACCCCCTCTATTTCATCATTTTTCTCCAAAAACATTAAACAAATATAAAAATCCCTTTTACATTGTTTAAACTCTAACTTTTGGCCTATCGGACCCTCTAAAACCTTACAAAAGTTTTTTTTTGTATTAAACCTTCCCTTTACATAAATTGGGCCTTTAGCCCCTTTTCTTCTCAACCTCCAGTCCCCTCTACTCCCACAGTACTGTTTCCTTCGCTTTATTTATAACCCCTTCCCTGTTTTTATTACACTTCTGCCCCTTTTAATTTGTGCACCCCCGAAACCTTATAATAGCCCCTCTAACCTTTGAAAAATTAAACTGGGCCTGTTTTCCCCATTCTGCTTCACCTTTTCATGAAGCCACATTTGTCGTTTATCTAAATTTTTGGGCCCCGATCCAACATCGATCACATCCCTTCCCTCATCCCCCACTAATACAGCCCCACGCCACCCTACAAATATCTCCACGTCAACACACCTGGGCCCCGCTCTTCATTTAACCCTACCATCCACACACATCCCGCCACTTGTCACTGGGCTCCACTTCCCAAAACTGCACCCCTCTCTCAGGCTTTTTCTGCACTGTTAATCTCACTCCTCGAGATCTGACGGTTCAGATCCCATATTGCGCAGAAACTTGCGATAAGGGAAAATGCTCAACCTGCATGAAATGGGCAGTTTTTCCCTACCACACGATGAATTCCTAATGGAATCGCGCAACCCCACTCAATACCACTTACCGCCCTCAACGCGCGTGATAAATCATTGTGGTTTTCCAAAACCACTTTATCACTCCCTGTGCCATATTCAGATTTCGTCGCATCTGTTTGAATTTTACCATGGTTCTACCTCTGGAACCATGCCCCTATGCCTCTTCCTCCTCTACAACACCATCCCGATAGCTCCAAACCCCAAAAATGCAGTTTTACCCCTCCCGCAGGTTTTTAATGGCGGTAATGCCCAAAGGGAAATTCTAATGGTCAAAATAACCTCTGGATGATGATCCGAGAGGTAAATTTATATGAAATAACCAGTAGGGTTTGCATAAGGATTTACCTTTGATGGATCCTGATCATCGATGGGTTATAAAAACCTCCAGCACATGAAGATTGCCTCCCTACACACAAAGAACAGCTACAATCAAAAGAGGCAATGAAGAAATGAAGAATAGAAGGATTAATGGCCTAATCCTAAATCAAAGGATAAAACAAAATGGATTAGCCATGAAGACAATGATTAAAGATAAAGGTCAAAGGCTTAAAACAAGGCATAAATAAACAAACAATCATAAAGCAGAAATAAAGGATAAAGACAATGGGACAGATTGTAAAAGCTTAATCAAGGTTCAAAGGCCTGATAAACTGAGTTTTATGATTAAACAAAGGCAGATTTACCCAAATACAGCCTCGAATAACTAAATCAAGCAGCAGTTACTTCTCCAAAGGCCCAACTTCCACCTGCAGCATGTTTTCTTTTCATAAAGGCATTGGGTAGTTATTACACAGTCAGAGATGTTTTTATCTGTCAAGGAAGTTATTTTAAATGTTAAGAATAGGCCTTAAAGTCAAACATTTCACCTATTTTTACTTGGGAAGTTAAGATAGAGTTATTGAAATAGAGAAGTAGTTGCAGATATTCCTGCCTTAAGCCTTGCATGGTTTTCAAGGATAGGAATGCACTTACTCTGCCATAAATGATACAAAAACCCTATCTCGATCCTTCACGTCCTCTTTTGCAGCATAAATACTGCATCTAAACTCATTCTATTATTGGCATTTGATGACTCTTTGAAGTAATACATAGTCTCTTGGAAGTTGAAGGAAAATTGATGTCTTGGATCTTGTGGATGCCCTGATTTGTTTGTTAATGGAGGAGGCTAGATCACTGGATCCATGAGCTTGGCTATTTGTGAAGTGCGTCTATCTGTATTGTTATTTCCTATTTTTATTATGTTTTCTTCTTTCTTTGTTACAGTAGAGAAAACTTTTTAGGCTAAGAAATTTCTTTTGAAAGCACCTTAGTTATGTTTGCTCTTCACTGTCTTAATGTTTTCTTCTGCAAGGTCTGATTGGAGGATTCTTAACTGCCCTCCAGTTCCATCTAGATTGTTATTTTATAAATAATTCAATAGAGTATAACCAGGGAGTTTTTATTTTGGTAAGTCCATGTTCCTTTGAGTACGGCTTGAGAGGTCATTTTTAAGGATTGATTCGAATAGAGTGAAACGAAGGAAATTAGTGATGAGTCCATGCTCCTTTCAGTACAACTTGAGACATTGTTTCTAAAACTTATTTAAAGTATGCTTACTAGAGTTTTCTTCTTTAAAGTATGCTCACTAGTAACACTTTGACTAACAAAACTGACTCAAACAAGGACAAAACCAATCATCAAAGTGTTGACCCAAGCTACCCTAGTACTTCTGCTAGTGGCCCTGAGAAATCTGTCCCAAATAACAGTCCTAATAAAACTCAGCAAATCAGAAGTGCTAAAAAGACTATGCTTGACAAAACAGATGTAAATATGTTAAAAACATTAGTCCCTTTCAGCCTTGAGGGTGAAATTTCCAAGATCAAAATTATCATTCCCTTAGCTGAACTAGTAACCCAAGATGTATATAAAAATCAAGTTTTGAAAGCTTTGAATATAGGCAATGATACTAATAATTTGAACTTGGCGGATGACAAACCAGAGTTGTTGTTTGGTCCTGAAGTAGAAGGAAAATACCAAAAAGGGATAATTCCTCCATTTTATGTCATCTTAAATATACATGATAAGAATTTACACAATGCCATGCTAGATTATGGTGCCTCTCACAACCTTATGCCAAAAGTGGTGATGGAGAGATTAGGCCTAGAAATTACTAAACCTTGCAAAGACCTGTATTACTTTGATTCAAGTAGAGTCAAGTGTTTAGGCCTAATCAATGATTTATGTGTCAATCTGGCACAAATTCCTACTAAGGGTTTAGTTATGGACATAGTGGTCGCTGACATTCCCCCAAAGTATGGCATACTTCTATCCAGATCATGGGGAGCCAAACTTCAGGGAAGCCTTCAAATGGACATGTCTTATGCTACCATTCCAGTTTTAACCAGACCAGAAGATTATACAGAGAATCTCATATGAAATTTATGGTAAGCAACATAGAGAGGCCTAAAAACACTCTTGTTTATTCTATTCATTCATATTTAGACTCCTTTATCTTGTAAAATGAAGATGAAATCAACCAACAAGAAAATGAATATGAGACGAAGTTAAATTCACCTAAACAGTCAAATCAGTCCCCAAAAGAAGAATCTAACACCACTAACCTTAGAAGCCTTGAAAAGCAAAAGGAAAATGAGCATGAGATGGAAACACTGTGGGAAATGAGATTTTATGGCTCTTTTAGCAAAAGAGGTTCTGGAGCTGGTGTATGGATACATAATACAAACCAAGTATACTCTTACAAACTTGATTTCCAATGCACCAATAACATTTCAGAATATGAAGCTCTCCTCCCTGGCATACATTTGCTCAAATATTTAGGAGCCAAGAAAATATCATTCCAAGGAGATTCAGAGTTGATCATTAGGTAAATAAAAGTGGAGTATTCAGCCAAAAACCTAAGATTAAGAGAATATAGGAATGCTGTCCTGGAGCTCCTAAAAGCCTTTGAAAAATATGAACTCACTTTTATCCCTAGAGCTCAAAACAACCTTACAAATGAACTTGCCTTTACTGCCAGCAATTGCCAAATACCGTAGGATAATGAACAATTCAATGTCAAAGTGAAGAATAGGCCTATAGTCCCTCACAATGAAGACTATTGGCAAGTGTTTGAGGGAGATAAACACATCAAGATAATTTTCTGCAATCCGAAAATGATTTTTCTATACCAACACTTAGCTCAAGCCATGAAGAAGAATTTTTTGATGAAGAACAAACCCCTGAAATGGAGTTGTCCTACATTGCTAATATAAACCAAGTTGAACATCTTTATAGGGAAGAATTATTTAACAAACCAGATCAAAAGGACCTTGAAGTTTTACAGTGCAAAAATGATTCAATACCAAGGGGTATTACATCATTAGAAGAGCTTTTTGAATTCAATGATGTAGCTAAAAAACCAAAGATGGAGCCTACAGAAACAAATGTAGAAGAACATAACATAGGCAGCATAAATGAACCCAAAATTATCAAGTTATCTAGCACTCTCCCTACTCATATCAAACAAGAATATATTGAACTTTTCAAGGAATTTGGAGATGTGTTTGAATGGGGATACAAAGATTTGAAATCATATGATACCAGCATTATTCAACACAAAATTCCTCTTAAGGAAAATCAGAAACCTTTCAAGAAAAAACTAAGAAGGATAAATCCTATTTTATTACCTTTAGTTGATAAAGATATCAAGAAGATGTATGATGTTGGGATCATAGTTCCCCTTAGATGCTCATAGTGGGTGTCCAACCTTGTGTCTGTTAGGAAGAAGACCGGGGAAATTAGGCTTTGCATTGACTTTAGAAATCTGAACATAGCCTCCCTGAAAGATAATTATCCCTTGCCTAAAATGGACCACATACTTCAAAAGGTGGTTGGATATAAAATAATATCACTGTTGGATGGTTTTTCAGGCTACAACCAAGTGTTAGTACTCCCAAGTGATCAACACAAAACTCCTTTCACCACACCTTGGGGTACATTCATGTATGTTAAAATACCATTTGGTTTGATTAATGCAGGGGCCACATTCCAAAGGGCCATGGTCATAGATTTTTCAGAAGATATAGGCTATTTCATAATCATTTAACTTGATGATATTAATGTTTTCTCCAAAACTGATAAAGAACACTTGATTCATTTGAGAAATGTAGAAGATATGGCTTGTATTTGAATCCAAAAAAGACACTCGTTGGTCTCCAAGAAGGAAAACTTCTTGGCCACATAATTTCTGAAGAAGGAATTAAAGTAGACCCTAAAAGGATTGAAGGAATATTGAAAATCAACCATCCTAGAAACCTCAAAGAATTGCAATCTTTCATTGGAAAGATCAATTTTTTGAGAAGGTTCATTCCCAACCTTGCTGAAATTTTGAGAAATATCACAAACATTCTCAAAAAGGAAACAGGAGTTAAATGGACCTTAGAATCCAAACAGTCATTTGAACCGGTAAAGCAAGCTCTCACTCAAACACTAGTTCTTATTAGTCTTGATTTCACTAAGTATTTATACATTTTCTCATTTGCCTCTGAACACACCATTGTTTCAGTCTTGTTGCAAAAGAAGAATACAGGGCAAGAAAAAACAATATCCTTTTTCAGTAGAGCCTTAAGAGATGCTCCACTCAAATATAACATCATGGAGAAACAAGCCTTAGCCTTGGTAAAAGCATTGAAATATTTCTGAGTCTACATTTTACACTCACATATCATTTCTTTTGCCCACATACAGTTGTCAAGGAAATTCTAAATCAATACCCTAATGGTAAAAGGGGAAAATGGTTTGAAATTATCTTAAAATATGATTTAGAAATTAGGCCTACTAATTTGATTAAAGGACGGGGATTAGAAAAACTCATGGCAGAATAAAATGTCCAAGCATTAGATATGAATATGGTTGATGTTTTATAAAAACAAGAAGAATTCAATGCTCCATACATTGAAGAAATATTTCTGAATTCATCTTGGTATGCTGATATCATTTATGTTCTTCTCTATCTTAATACTCCTCCTGCTCTATCAAAGAATAAAGCTATATTCTTGAAACATAAAGCTTTAAATTACTGGTGTTATATTGGAAAAATGTTGTTGGCATATTGATTAAATGTTTTCTTGAGAATGATGAAGGAAAAATCATGCATGACTTGCATGAGGGGGAATGTGGAGGCCACCTCTACTGCTAGACCACAGCGAAAAATATTCTTAGAGCTGGTTATTACTGTCCCACCCATTTCCCTGATACTCAAAAACTAGTCATGACTTGCCATAAGTGTCAAATTTTTTATGGCAAGAGAAAACTCCTACATTTACCTTTGCATCCCATCAGTGTTGAGGCTCCCTTTCAGCAATGGGGTTTAGAATTTATTGGATAAATTCACCCAACCTCATCTACCCAACATAAGTGGATCCTTACTGCCACAGATTACTTTACCAAGTGGATAGAAGCTATCCCTTCTAGAAATTCCACTGACTCTGTCATTATCAAATTCCTTGAGACCGATATATTATCCAGATTTGGGTGTCATAGAAATATCATTACAGATAATGCTACTACTTTCAAATCCAAAATAATGGTTGAATTCTGCTATAAATACCATATCACATTAGGGCATTCCACAACTTACTATCCCCAAGGAAATGGCCTAGCTAAATCTTCCAATAAAATCTTGGTCAACATTATAAAAAAATTGTTGGATCAAAATCAGAAATCGTGGCATGGTAAGCTAGTTCATGCATTATGGGCTGATAGATTAACCACAAAAAATTCCATCAATATGCCTCCCTATCAGTTGGTATATGGCATGGATGCAGTCTTCCCTACATCTTTGGGAATTCCAATCATGAAACTCCTCCAAGAACTACAATCAGAAGAAAATAACATACAGAGAAGGCTAAATCATACCATCCATTTGTAGTAAACAAGAGAGGGAGTGTACAAAAGGACACAAACAGTTCAAGAGAGGATAAAAAATATCTTTGACAGAATAACTAAAGCAAACAATTTCCAATTTGGAGATACAATCTTAAAATGGGATTCTAGAAGGGAAGATAGAGGTAAACATGACAAGTTTGAAAATTTGTGGAAAGGGCCTTACATCATTCACTCAATTAGGGGTCATAATGATTTCTTTTTGCAAGGGCTGAATGGAGAAGATTTATTTGGAGGTCATGTCAATGGTCGGACTCTCAAACATTATTTCTGTCAAGATTCCTAGCTTCAAAGTTTTTACTCATTGTATATAAACATTGTATGAGAAAAGATTGGGAACAGAAAATACAAAAACAATAAAAGAAAAAAAAGAGGGAAAATTTCAAAAAAGGTATAGCCCCATACTCAAAAAATAGTACTGTTGAAAGTGTGCAAGTCTTAATGCCACTACTAATTCAAAAATATATCTTGTTTAGTCATCTAGCCTAATCATGGCTGAACACGCTTTAAATTTATGTTGATAAGTTAGTATAAACAATGATTGTCAAGAATATTTCAGACTTGACTTATCAAGAAGGATAGATTAGGGAAATATAAATATGATCTAAAAATGATCTGAGTTAGTTATTTTTCAGAGATTGACTGTAGGGGAATTTACTGGATATGTCATCCTTAAAGAAAGGATGAGATCCAGAGGCTACCTGGCCATCTACAGACTCTATCTATAGAAATTTATAGAGATTAAAACTCAGGTTCTTAAAATGCGGAAATTTACAAAGATCTTTCCTAGTCCTTGTACAAAATGTGAATGGCAGTATTACTGAATAGTTATTATATGCATTAAATGTTTAGACATGAAATAATCTATGTATGTTTATATTTAGAAATTTCACATCAATCACATAAGAAATAACATAATACAAAGAAGTTTGTGATGAAGTTCGTCCCTCTTAGACTACGTCTTCGGGTTTGCCTTAGAAATGTGCGTCCGTTGTATTCTTCAAGCACAGAGAAATATGCTACAATGAATCATCAGTTGCACTACGGATGTTGCAGATATGGAACATCCCTTGAATAGGCTAACTGATACTAACCCTTTTCTTTCAACAATTAAGAAAATACATGGATGATTTGCACACTAACAAAACTGAGGAACTGAAGCTTTATGGACCTTTGACTTCAAGGTAGCTGAAGAGAGTTTGGCACAATCAAAGTAGATCTCGTCGAACATCAACGTACTTTGATGCTAAAAATTATGCAAGTATAATGAGATTTTCCTCCTTCATATAAACCTGCAAGAACTAAAACTCACTACCAAATTATGTGATATACAATGTAAGAGAGTTTACTTCATCTTGAAGTTGAATAAACTCCTTCTTTTGCCGCTCTCCTCTATACCCTCTCTCCTTTACAAAGAAACATAATTTCCTTTATATATTAGGATTTCATAATTTCATGGCTTTATAAATCTGCCTCGATCCTCTATTTTCCCCACTTTAGAAATTGGTTGAGTGATAAAGGGTCGAATCCTATCAACACATTCAATTCCTAGGATAAAGGACCTAAACCATAGTGTTGTATTTAAATTAAAATACCCAAAAATAAACTTTGGATATAAATAAAACCCGATGGTTATCCAAACTGCCCAGAACAACACTCGTTCTGCATGTGAATAGGCGACGACTACGGTTTATCCCGATAGTTCTGATAACCGTTGCATTTTATCCCCAACAGTTTCATAAATCCTGTGTTCACATGTTTATCCGACTGTCAGCTTGAAATTTCCTGTTACAGATATAATTTTCCTTCGATGGTCTTGGTTACCTCCGGTGGTTCCAGTGAGTCCTTGTCACATGTTTATCCATGGTCTTGACTCCAACGGTTCGGCTTAACAACTGTCAACCACACATTTTCCGTGTGGTTCTTATTACATGACATATTCATCACAGGTGTTAACATCTGGCAGTCTCCGGAACTTTGACACCAGGTTCCACTCGTCCTTTGGCACACGGCTTTGAAACCTGTCATAGTCACAAAATCTTGATCATATGCATGCAGTTTTATCATGCGGATGTTCTGAAATAACACTGTGGGTTTATATTAAATTTTTATTACAATAAAACTTATAACCTGAACTCTATTTCACTATGGTTTTATTACCATATTACCCGAACGTTATATTAAGGTTTTTCATCATCGGTCGAACTTTAATATAAAACCTTTTGCGCTTAAAGGTTTTACAACATTACATCGACCCTTTTAATATTTTGACTTTATATCATGGGTTTCCTACCCATCATCCAAACCTTAGAAGGTTTATGGTATGTTTAATATCCAAACCTTATAACAACCTTTTGCACTAGGACTTGAACCTTTTAATAAAGGTTTTACACCATAGACTTTGTGCTTAGGTTTTTTATTAGGATTTAAGACTTAGGACATGTCTTAGGCAATTAAAACATGTTAAGTGTGTTGCCATTTGACACTTAGCGCTAGCCTTTAGGACTTAAACCTAGTACTTAGGACTTAAGATTTAAACTTAGTCCTTTTTACCTTAGGATATTTTTTATCCAATAAGGTTTACAAAGTGGACTACAAACATTTTTGACCTTTACAATTAGGACTTAGGACAAGTTTTATTACATAAGTCTTTAACAAACTTTGTTGTTTCTGTCATAGGTCAACCTAAAGATGTCTTGATTTGCGCTTCTGAAATGTATTTGTTGGTGTCGAAACTGAAGTTGATGTCGATCGATGTCGAACATTTGAACTCACAAATTTGATGACCATCTTGATCAATACCTGAATTATTACATAATCAATAATTACCAAATTCCAAATAACCATCTTGGTCGTTTGGGTAATTTCGATACAATTTTAATAATTCTAAAATTGGATGACACCTCCCAACTAAAATAACTTTTGGTTCTCCAAAAGTTTTATTACAATGCTTTTGAAAAATAAATTCAGTTCTATAACCTAGTTAAAACTTTACTAGATCTAGATATTACAAAATCATTTAAGCATAAGGCATGAAGTATGCCTAATTCCATTCAACACTTGATTGTTCTCTAGCAGGTGACTTGGATTCTTCCTAGGCTGCTAGTGTCAGTATTGTTTCCTTTGGAAGCATTGGACAATTATCTTTAACATGCCCTGACAGTTTGCAGTTTTGACAAGTTTTCTCCCTCTTAATTGATGATGAGTTTCTTGAGTTACTTGTTGATTGAAACGAAACTGATTCTAATTGTTTCTTTACCTGCAATGCCTTATCATTCTCTGAAGGCTGACTTTTTATCGCTCCAATTTTTTTGTTGTAAGCCTTTTTCTTCCAACATTGTTCCACACAATGCCAAGGACTCTTACAAAATTTACATGGATAGATCCTCTTGACCGTTTAAATTATCCAATTTTGATAGAAGAAATCACTATCAGAATCATTACTGTTAGAGGACTGAGGTTTCTTACCTTTTCTATCCTTAAGCTTCTCTAGTAATAGTTTTGGATGTTTTCACCAACATCGGTCAGAGATGTGACCAAGCTTCCCGCAATAGTCACATTTTATCACATCACATCCTAGACCCAGATTCTTAGGTCTCTCTTGTACCTAGATAGGTTGAAGTCTCCCTTGTTCATTTCTTCCCAAGCCTTTGCCTTCTCAGTATCCCATGGCTTTCATCATCGATAAGCCTTTCCTTTCAGGGATCACACTGAGTTTCTGGCTGGAAACTTCTTCAGATTCATAATCACTTTCTGGTGAAATAAGTGAATCCACATTGTCTTCGGCTTGAGATTGGGAAAATGAGCCAATGGCTTCCCTTGTTGACTTTGGTGAAGATGAGAGAGAAGAACTACTTTGAAGAGAAAGTGCGGGCTTTCTTCAATTGAAAACCGCATCTTTCATAAGAGGACTGCTTCCTCTTTTATTTCTCTTTAAGTCTTATAATTTCGATCGCAGACTTTGCTTGTCGCTCTCAAGTGCTTCCACCATTCTGTGCAATGCAGTATTCTCCTGCCAAATTTTCAAATTTGACTCTTTGAGTTCCCTTATCTTTGACAGCTGGCGAGTGTTCTTAACCATCTTGTACCTGTAAAGAACTAGATGCTCAGATACCACTTGATCTGAAAATGATCTAAGTTACTTAGTTCTTTTTCAGAGATTGATTGTAGGGGCATTTACTGGACATGTCACCCTTAAAGAAAGGATGAGATCCAAAGTCTACTTGGCCCTCTATAGACTCTGTCTATAGAACTTTATAGAGATTAACACTCAGGTTCTTAAAATGCGGAAATTTACCAATATCTTTCCTAGTCCTTGTACAAAATGTGAATGGAAGTATTACTAAACAGTTATTATATGCATTAACTGTTTAGACATGAAATAATCTATGTATGTTTAGATTTAGTAATTTCACATCAATCACATAAGAAATACAATAAGACAAAGAAGTTTGTGATGGAGTTCATCCCTCCTGGACTACGTCTCCAGGTCCGCCTCAGAAATGTGCGTCCGTTGTATTCTTCAAGCACAGAGAAATATGCTACAATGAATCATGAGTTGCACTACTGATGTTGTAGATATGGACCATCCCTTGAATAGGCTAATTGATACAAACTCTTTTCTTTCAAAAATTAAGAAAAGACATGGATTATTTGCACACTAACAAAACTGAGGAACTGAAGCTTTATGGACCTTTGACTTCAAGGTAGCTGAATAGAGTTTGGCACAATCAAAGTAGATCTCGTCGACCATCAACGTACTTTGATGCTGAAACTTATGCAAGTATAATGAGATTTTCCTCCTTCATATAAACCTACAATAACTAAAACTCACTACCAAATTATGTGATATACAATATAAGAGAGTTTACTTCATCTTGAAGTTGAATAAACTCCTTTTTCTTTTGCCACTCTCCTCTCTACCCTCTCTCCTTTACAAAGAAACATACTTTCCTTTATCTATTAGGAGTTAATAATTTCATGGCTTTAGAAATCTTCCTTGAACCTCTATTTTTCCCACTTTATAAATTGGTTGAGTGATAAAGTGTTGAATCCTATAATCACATTCAATTCCTAGGATAAAGGACCTAAACCATAGCGTTGTATTTAAATTAAAATACCCACAAAAAAACTTTCGATATAAGTAAACCCCGACGGTTATCCAAACCGCACGGAACAACACTCATTCTACATGTGAATAGGCGACGGCAACGGTTTATCCTAACGGTTCTGATAACCATTACATCTTTATCCCCGGCGGTTACGGCAATCTTGTGTTCACATGTTTAACTGAATGTCAGCTTGACATTTCCTGCTGCGAATATAATTTTCCTTCGATGGTCTTGGTTACCTCTGGCGGTTCCGATGAGTCCCTGTCACATGTTTATCTGTGGTCTTAACTCCGGCGGTTCAACTTAACAACTGTCAACCGCACATTTTCCACGCGGTTCTTATTACATGGCATATTCATCACAGGTGTTAACATTTGGCAGTCTCCAGAACTTTGACGCCAAGTTCCACTCGTCCTTTGGCACGCGGCTTTGAAAATTGTCATAGTCACAAAATCTCGATCATATGCACGCAGTTTTATCACGCAGATGTTCTGACATAACACTGTGGGTTTATATTAAATTTTTAATACAATAAAACTTATAACTCGAACTCTATTGCACTATGGTTTTATTACCATATTACCCGAACCTTATATTAAGGTTTTTCATCATCGATCGAACTTTAATATAAAACCTTTTGCGCTTAAAGGTTTTACAACATTACATCGACCCTTTTAATATTTTGACTTTATATCATGGGTTTCCTACCCATAATCCGAACCTTAAAAGGTTTATGGTATGTTTAACATCCAAACCTTATAACAACCTTTTGCACTAGGACTTGAACCTTTTAATAAAGGTTTTACACCATAGACTTTGTGCTTAGGTTTTTTATTAGGATTTAAGACTTAGGACATGTCTTAGGCCATTACAACATGTTAAGTGTGTTTCCATTTGACACTTAACACTAGCCTTTAGGACTTAAGCCTAGTACTTAGGACTTAAGATTTAAACTTAGTCCTTTTTACCTTAGGATATTTTTTATCCATTAAGGTTTACAAAGCAGACTACAAACATTTTCGACCTTTAAAATTAAGACTTAGGACAAGTTTTATTACATAATTCTTTAACAAACCGTTTTGTTTTTGTCACAGATAAACTTGAAGATGTCTTGTTTGGCGCTTCTGAAACGTATTTTTTGGTGTCGAAACTGAAGTTGATGTTGATCGATGTCGAACATTTGAACTCACAAATTTGATGACCATCTTGATCAATACCTGAATTATTACATAATTGATAATTACCAAATTCCACATAGCCATCTTGGTTGTTTGGGTAATTTCGATAGAATTCTAATAATTCTAAAATTGGATCACGCCTCCCAACTAAAAGAACTTTTGGTTCTCCAAAAGTTTTATTACAATGCTTTTGGAAAACAAATTCAATTCTAGAACCTAGTTACAACTTTACTAGATCTAGATATTACAAAATCATTTAAGCATAAGGCATGAAGTCTGCCCAATTACATTTAGCACTTGTTTGTTCTCTAGTAGGTGACTTGGATTCTGCCTGGGCTGCTGGTGTCGATACTGTTTCCTTCGGAAGCATTGGACAATTATCTTTAACATGCCCTGACAGTTTGCAGTTTTGACAAGTTTTCTCCCTCTTACTTGATGATGAGTTTTTGGAGTTACTTTCTGATTGAAACGAGACTGATTCTGATCGTTTCTTTACCTACAATGCCTTATCATTCTCTGAAGGCTGACTTTTTGTCACTCCAATTTTTTTGCTGTAAGCCTTTTTCTTCCAACATTGCTCCACACAATGCCAAGGACTCTTACAAAATGTACATGGATAGATCCTCTTGACTGTTTCAATTATTCAATTTTGATAAAATAAATCACTATCGTAATCATTATTGTTATAGGACTGAGGTTTCTTACCTTTTCTATCCTTGAGCTTCTCTGAAAATAGTTCTGGATGTTTTGACCAACATCGGTCAAAGATGTGACCAAGCTTCCCGCAATAGTCACATTTTATCACATCACATCCTAGACCCAGATTCTTAGGTCTCTCTTGTACCTGGATAGGTTGAAGTCTCCCTTGTTCATTTCTTTCCAAGCCCTTGCCTTCTCGGTATCCCATGGCTTTCATCATCGATAAGCCTTTGCTTTCAGGGATCACACTGATTTTCTAGCTAGAAACTTCTTCAGATTCAGAATCACTTTCTGATGAAATAAGTGAATCCACATTGTCTGCAGCTTGAGATTGGGAAAATGAGCCAATGGCTTCCCTTGTTGACTTTGGTGAAGATGAGAGAGAAGAACTACCTTGAAGAGAAAGTGCAGGCTTTTTGCTATTGAAAACTGTATCTTTCATAAGTGGACTACTTCCTCTTTTATTTCTCTTTAAGTCTTCTAATCCTGATCGCAGAATTTGCTTGTCGCTCTCAAGTGCTTCCACCATTCTGCGCAATGCAACATTCTCCTGCCAAATTTTCAAATTGGACTCTTTGAGTTCCCTTATATTTGACAGCTAGCATGTGTTTTTACCCATCTTGTACCTGCAAAGAACTAGCTGCTCCGATACCACTTGATCTGAAAATGATCTGAGTTACTTAGTTCTTTTTCAGAGTTTGACTGTACGGGAATTTACTGGATATGTCACCCTTAAAGAAAGGATGTGATACAGAGGCTACCTGGCCCTCTGCAGACTCTGTCTATAGAACTTTATAGAGATTAACACTCAGGCTCTTAAAATGTGGAAATTTACCAAGATCTTTCCTAGTCCTTGTACAAAATGTGAATGACAGTATGACTGAACAATTATTATATGCATTAACTATTTAGACATGAAATAATCTATGTATGTTTAGATTTAGAAATTTCACATCAATCACATAATAAATACCATAAGAAAAAGAAGTTTGTGACGGAGTTTGTCCCTCCTGGAATATGTCTCTAGGTCCGCCTCAGAAATGTGCGTCCGTTGTATTCTTCAAGCCAAGAAAAATATGCTACAATGAATCATCAGTTTCACTACTGATGTTGCAGATATGGACCATCCCTTGAAGAGGCTAATTGATACTAACTCTTTTCTTTCAACAATTAAAAAAAGACATGGATGATTTTCACACTATCAAAACTGAGAAACTGAAGCTTTATGGACCTTTGAATTCAAGGTATTTGAACAGAGTTTGGCACAATCAAATTAGATCTCGTCGACCATCAACATACTTTGATGCTAAAAATTATGCAATTATAATGAGCTTTTCCTCCTTCATATAAACCTACAAGAACTAAAACTCACTACCAAATTATGTGATATACAATGTAAGAGAGTTTACTTCATCTTGAAGTTGAATAAACTCCTTCTTCTTTTGCCACTCTCCTCTCTACCCTCTCTCCTTTCCAAAGAAACATACTTTCATTTATATATTAGGAGTTCATAATTTCATGGCTTTAAAAATCTTCCTCAAACCTCTATTTTTCCAACTTTAGAAATTGGTTGAGTGATAAAGGGTCGAATCCTATCATCACATTCAATTCCTAGGATAAAGGACCTAAACCATAGCGTTGTATTTAAATTAAAATACCCACAAATAAACTTTGGATATAAATAAACCCCGACGGTTATCCAAACCGTGTGGAATAGCACTCATTCTGAATGTGAATAGGTGAAGACTATAGTTTATCCTGATGGTTCTGATAACCGTTACATATTTATCCCCGGCGGTTCCGGCAATCTTGTGTTCACATGTTTATTTGAATATCACCTTGAAATTTCCTACTGTAGATATAATTTTCCTTCGATGGTCTTGGTTACCTCCGGTAGTTCTGGTGAGGCCCTGTCACATGTTTATCCGTGGTCTTGAATTCGGCAGATCAGCTTAACAACTGTCAACCACACATTTTCCATGTGGTTCTTATTACATGGCATATTCATCACAGGTGTTAACATATAGCAGTCTTTAGAACTTTGACACCAGGTTCCGCTCGTCGTTTGGCACGCGGCTTTGAAACCTGTCATAGTCACAAAATCTTGATCATATGCACGCAGTTTTATCACGTGGATGCTCTGACATAACACTGTGGGTTTATATTAAAGTTTTATTACAATAAAACTTATAACCCGAACTCTATTGCACTATGGTTTTATTACCATATTACCCGGACCTTATATTAAGGTTTTTCATCATTGGTCGAACTTTAATATAAAACCTTTTGCACCTAAAGGTTTTACAACATTACATCGACCCTTTTAATTATTTGACTTTATATCATGGGTTTCCTACCCATCATCTGAACCTTAAAAGGTTTATGGTATGTTTAATATCCAAACCTTATAAAAACCTTTTGCACTGGGACTTGAACCTTTTAATAAAGGTTTTACACCATAGACTTTGTGCTTAGGTTTTTTATTAGGATTTAAGACTTAGGACATGTCTTAGGCCATTACAACATGTTAAGTGTGTTTTCATTTGACACTTAGCGCTAGCCTTTAGGACTTAAACCTAGTACTTAGGACTTAAGATTTAAACTTAGTCCTTTTTACCTTAGGATATTTTTTATCCAATAAGGTTTACAAAGCAGAATACAAACATTTTCGACCTTTAAAATTAATATTTAGGACAAGTTTTATTGCATAAGTATTTAGCAAAATTTTTTGTTTCTGTCACTGGTCAACTTGAAGATGTCTTGATTGGCGCTTCTGAAACGTATTTGTTGATGTCGAAACTGAAGTTGATGTCAATCGATGTCGAATATTTGAACTCAAAAATTTGATGACCATCGTGATCAATACCTGAATTATTACATAATCGATAATTACCAAATTCCAAATAATCATCTTGGTCATTTGGGTAATTTCGATACAATTTTAATAATTCTAAAATTGGATCAAAAGATCCTGGTTCCACATGCTCAAAACAGAACCAAAGAGATAGATAAGGATGCATTACTAATGAAAAATCACAGCCTTATCTTTCTAAATTTACTTTTATGCAAATAATGTTTGTGTGTATCTTGTTCCAATGCCACAACCATGGTGAATCAGACTATCTAATCCTTATTTGAATCATGCTTTAAATTTCCTATCAATAGTTAGAGAATCAAGATTGTCAAACAGCTTAATCTTGGCAGTCAAATAGTTTTAGGTAGAGAATAAAAATATTTCATCAATTTAATCTGAACTCTTGGAAGCAATAAGGATAGAAGTAGAGAGTTTATTTTTGTTTTCAAAAATAAAATGTCAAAGAGTTTTCCAGTCCAAGTGCACTCAAAAGAAGAAAAATGTTAGGAAAAGTAGGATTGTGTAGGTAGAAATGTTGTTTGAAAGAGATCATATGTTGCAGATTGTTAATATTTTCACCTTAAAGAAATATCAGCAAGTGAAAAAGAAGGGAAATCTGCCCAATGGATAAGACATTGTTCTGTTGAAACTCAGAGATTTGATAAACTGGAGTTCTGGACACCTTGAAAGGAAAGTTGCCCTCCCCAAGTGGAGCCACTGTTAGTCATCAATATTTTTTGCTGATATCAAAGGATGACTGAGTTATAATCCCATATTTCTAGAAACAATATTTGAGAAACATTGTGATTTCTAGAAATCACACTGCCTTCACCATCCTAAACCTGACTTTTTTACTAAATTTTCCTATCCTTGCCTTCTCGAAACTACCCTGCTACTCCAAGAAAAATCCATTTTCTAGGCTTGTTTGCCTGATTTCATCACCTAACCTACACCCTCATTCATCCCCTTTTTCCCCTCTAAAAACCTTCAAAAAACCCCCCCATTTCATCATTTTTCTCTAAAAACCTTAAACAAATATAAAAATCCCTTTTACATTGTTTAAACTCTGAATTTTGGCCTATCAGACCCTCTAAAACCTTACAAAAGCTCTGTTTTTTTATTAAACCCACCCTTTGCATAAATTGGGCATTTATCCCCTTTTCTTCTCAGCCTTTGGTCCCCTCTACTCCCACGGGACCATTTCCTCCGCTTTATTTATAACCCCTTCCCTATTTTTATTACACTTCTACCCCTTTTACTTTGTGCACCCCCGCAAACCTTATAATAGCCCCTCTAACCTTTGAAAAATTAAACTATGCCCGTTTTCCCCATCTCGCTTCACTTTTTCACTGCACCACATCCGTCGTTGATCTGAAGTTTTGGGCCTCGATCCAACGGCGATCGCATCCCCTTCCCTCATCCCCCACTAATCAAGCCTCACGCTACTCGACAAATATCGCCACGTCAACACACCTGGGCCCCGTTCTTTATTTAACCCTGTTGTCCACACGCATCCTTCCACTTTTCACTGGGCTCCACTTCCCAAAACTGCACCGGTCTCCCGGGCTCTGTCCGCACCGTCGATCTCGCTCCTCGTGATCTGACAGTCCAAATCCCATTTCACACAGAAAATTGCGATAAGGGTTAAAACCCTCAATCTACATGAAATGGGCAATTTCGCCCTGACACGTAGTGACTGCCTAATGGAATTGCGCAACCCCCACTCAATACCACTTACTACCCTCAATGCGGCAAATAAACCACCGTGGTTTTCCAAAACCACTTTATCCCTCCTCGCGCCAAATTCAGATTCCTCACCTCTGTTTGAATTTTCCCATGGTTCGGCCTCTGGAACCATGCCCCTGCGCCTCCTCCTCCTCTACGACATGCATCCCGACAGCTCCAAACCCCAAAAAATGTAGTTTAACCCCTCCCGCAGGTTTTTAAACTAACGTTTGTTTATGTTTTTTGCAGGTTTTTAATGGCAGTAATGCCCAAAGGGGCATTCCAATGGTCAAAATAACCTCTGGATGATGATTCGAGAGGTAAATTTATATGAAAGAACTAGGAGGGTTTGCATAAGGGTTTACCCTCGATGGTTCATGATCATCAATGGGTTATAAAAACCTCCAACACATGAAGACCACCTCCCTGCGGATAAAGAACAACTGCAGTCAAAAGAGGCAATGAAGAAATAAAGAACGGAAGGATTAATGGCATAATCCTAAATCAAAGGATAAAACACAAAGGATTAGCCATGAAGACAGTGATTAAAGATAAAGGTCAAAGGCTTAAAACAAGGCATAAATAAAAAAATAGTCATAAAGCATAAATAAAGGATAAAGATAGTGGGACAAATTATAAAATCATAATCAAGTTTCAAAGGCTTGATAAACTGAGTTTTATGATTAAAAAAAGGTAGATTTATCCAACAACAACCTCGAATAACTAAATTAAGAAGCAAATACTTCTCCAAAGGCCCAACTTCCACATTTAGCATGTTTTTTTTTCATAAAGGCATTGGGTAGTTATTACACAATCAGAGATATGTTTATCTGTCAAGGCAGTTATTGTAGAAGTTAAGAATAGGCCTTAAAGTCAAAAATTTCACCTATTTTTCCTTGGGAAGTTAAGATAGAGTTATTGAAATAGATAAGTAGCTGCAAATATTGTTGCCTTAAGCCTTGCATGGTTTTCAAGGATAGGAATGCAATTACTCTGCCATAAATGATACTCAAACCCTATCTTGATCCTTGACCTCCTCATTTGTAGCATAAATACTGCATCTGAACTCATTGTATTTTTGGCATTTGATGACTCTTTGAAGTAATACATAGTCTCTTGGAAGTTGAAGGAAAATTGATGTCTTGGATCTTGTGGATGCCCTGATTTATTTTTTGATGGAGGAGGCTAGATCACTGGATCCCTGAGCTTGGTTGTTGGTGAAGTGCCTCATTCTATTATTGTTATTTCCTGTTTTCATTATTTTTTCATATTTCTTTGTTACAGTAGAGAAAAAATTTTAGGCTAAGAAATGTCTTTTGAAAGCACCTTAGTACTGTTTGCTCTTCACTGTCTTAATGTTTTCTTCTGAAAGGTTTGATTGGAGGATTATTAACTGTCCTCCAATTCCATCTAGCTTGTTATTCTAGAAATAATTCAATAGAGTATAACTAAGGAGTTTCTCTTTTGTTAATTCCATTCTCCTTTGATTACGGCTTGAGAGGTTATTTTTAAGGATTTATTTCAATAGAGTGAAACCAAGGAAATTAGTGGTGAGTCCATGCTCCTTTGAGTACAACTTGAGACATTGTTTCTGAAAATTCTTTAAAGTATGCTTACTAGAGTCTAAACCAGGGAAGTCTATGGTGTGCCCTGTCCTCTGGAATGCCTCAAAAGGTTGCTTTAAAGATCCCTAGAGAGTTAGTCAAAAGCATATTAGATTATTTCTATTTGATCTTAGGCTACTCTTACTGTTATCTTATATGTTTTCTTTATCTAAAATTAGTCTTTTGATTGTTGGATTTTTGTCTGAAAGGTTTTCTTATTAAAGGTTTGTCCAAAGAAGTCTATGGTTAGCCCTGTCCTTTGGCTTGCTTCAAAACATATACCTTGAAATATTTCTCTTGTTTAAAGTACATGATAAGGGATTCTTAATTACCCTTTGTCCTACTTTTCATTCTTATCCTTAATGTTCATCTCATTATCCTAAAAACTTTGAAGATCCACTGGCCAAGTTAGATTTTCCCTATGATACTCCCCGATCCTTTTAAGAACTTATCATGAATTTCATTTGACTCCATTTCCCAATGACTTAGAAATTTCCTCATTCTACCTATGCTCTTTGATCATCATACCCAACCAAAAAAAAACAACAAAACCTTGCACTTAATAACTAGCCTAAAATCAACCCTTAAAAGAAAAAAAGAACATATCCTTTGCAAAAAAACCTGAGAGATCCCTCTCTGATTCTAGGAAGGTGAGGTCCTAGAACTCTAAATACTGGTTCCATGTTGCCTTCTCATTTGGTATGCCAATCTACCAAATCACGAGACCACAACAACTACATAAGGTTTTTTATTTTCTAATATCCTACCAGATCTAAGTTGGATATCATTAAGATTTGAGGAGTAATCATGTAGGTTGGAAATTTTTGTCCTTCTATCATATAGGTATTTTGATGATTTTTATTGTTGGGGTTTGGTAATGGTTGGGAAGGTAGCTGATTTGGTCTCTGAGGGAATGGTAGTGAGAGTTGTGGATTTTTGTTTTTGTTTTGGAGTTGCGGTTGTTGATTTTGTTGAGGAATTTGTTGGGGAGGATATTTTGGATATTGTGGAGGATATTGATATTATTGAGAGAGTATTCCATAGGGATTTTGCATTCCTTGAGCCCAAGTTTGAGATTGATATTAATATTGAGGCCAAGGTTGCTGCCAAGAATTCCAATTTGGTGGGGGTTGAGTATACATTTGGTTATTAAAACCTTGAGTTTGTGGCCCTTATCATGGCCTTCTAGAGACAAAGAAAAGATACTATGTTGGATTTGATTTATTCTTGAAAAACAACCTTAAGACCAGAAATTGAAGGACAACTCTTAGTCTCATTACTTTCTGAACAAATCATACAGGTCTCTATGACTTTTGCATCAAGAGGAAATTCTCATAAAGCATGCTTCTTTCTGCATTTGGGACAGAAAATAGCTAAAGAATCAGTCTCAGCTTTCTTCTTGTTTTGTAACTTAAGGGTGTCTATATGTTCACTAATACTCCCTAAAATATATGTTTTAAATTCATCAAGCATGTTTCCAATTTTTTCCCTACTCACTATTCTAGTTGCAGAACTATTTACCCTAGCAAGAGAAGGATCTCTTGGACCTTTCCCAGTTTTTGATTTTCCTCTTGAGAGATGAATACATAATTCCCCAATGTCAGGTAATGGGAGTTGAGAGATGTCCCCCTTCCCCATCATGTTAAGTATGTCTATCCACTCATCTGTAACGGCTTTCAACAAAAGATATTTTAAAGTGTTTTGATCTAAATTATCCATTTTTTCTCTTTTTATGTTATAGTTGAATCTTTTAATTAAATCCTCCAAATTTTCATCCTCCCTTTGCATCATTTTTAACACTTCATCTTTGTGATTGATAGGTATGAAATAATCCAAATATCTTTCTAAAAATGTTCTCTTCATATCATTCTATGTTCTAATAGACTGAGTGATTAAACTCATAAACCATTTTAGAGCTGCTCCTTTCAATGTTGAAGGAAACAATTTGAGTTTTTGAGAGTCTTGTAAATAATCATAAGTTTTGCACAAGACTTTAAATTCAAAAAAGAAAGGTTTCAGGGTCTTCACTTTTCAATCCATGAAATTTTGGGAGGACAGAAGGTGATATATTTTTCATTGTGGCATTTATATCTTCATCAACTATAGGGAATCCATAAAAACTCTCAATTACCCTATTTCTTCTGCCTCATTCTACATTTCCTCTACCTCTCCCTCTATATCCTCCTCTACCTCTACCTCCATCTCCTCCTCCAAATATTACATTTTCTCCATTTAGAATTTAGAACTTCTCCTTCCCCTTCTTCTCCTCTTCCTGTCATTATAGATTCTTCAGAGTCGATATAAGAGTCAAATTGTAAGGTTAATTTCTCTTCCTCTGGTTCTTCTACCAATGGTATGTTGAAGAAAGGTTCTTCCTCTTCCTCTCCATTAGGAATTTCTAACTCTTCAGCTAAAATGTGTTTTCTTTTAGAGGTGAAAAATGTTACTCCTTCTGTTGGAGACCTAGGATCCTCTTCCTTTAAGATTGCCTTAGTGGATGAAGTAGGAAATCCTCCTAATTAGATTTCTGACCTTAGAACTTCAGGAAGTATATGGCTAGTGAAATATGGAATATTAGTTTGAGTTGGAGGTGTATCACTTCTTATTATTGGTGGAGTGAGTGGTGTTTTAGGGATTAAACTCCTGCCTCTAGCTATGGATGTGCCCCTAGAGTCTCTTTCTCTATGCATATAATTTTTTTTAGACGTAAGAAATGAGGTTTCCTAATTACACTTCCCCAGCAATGGCGCCAAAATGTTTAGTCAATTTAATGTATTAAATTTCTTGCATTAATTATCAACCAATGTTTTTAAACTGATGAAGTGCAATGCATTATATGTGCTTAGTTAACCTACTTCTTACTTTGTTGTTTCTATTTTATGTTGTTTTTTTGGGGGGGTTTCTCTTGGATGTCTAAGAATGTTCAATCTAAAACTATAAAAAGATTTTAAATAAATCTAATGAATTTTAAGAAGGAATAAAAGGAAGTGTTCCTAAGTTAATATAATTTTTATAAAAATAAACCAAAAATTGTTCGCTAGTTGGAATCTAATTTGGAAAAAAAAGCATCTATCTTATCTTATCATTAGTCCTATTCCATGGATCTAATTCTAAAAACTAATATTCTTTAGTAAAAGCAGAAAATGAAAATAACTAGTGTACTTCTGGTTACTCCAGCATTCAATTATGAATTATGACCTTCTTGAGATGATGTGTAAGCAACTGTTTGTACTTTAACCTGTAATGTCCTAGAATAGTAAGCAAAGGATGCAAAGGAAAACATCTAATGTATATTTAGTGACTCCGACATTCAATTATGAAGTGTGATCTTCCTAAGATAGTGTTAAGTAACCAATTATACCTAATGATCTAGAAAACCAAGTAAAGTATGTAGAAGGTAACTCAATAATTGCATTCAATGTTCATTAAACATTCAATCATTCAGTCTTAAAATGTGATTAAATCAATCTCCTTGGAATGACCTTTAGGAATATTAGTGATGAAACTAAGTGAGGATCTTAAAGAAAAATGTGAAAGCATGTAAAATTCACTATAAAAAACTAATATATATTTTACATTCTCCAACATTCAATGTGAAGTATTACCCTCTTGAGGTGTTGTGTAAGAAGTCAACTATGTCTTAGTTTCTAAGTTCCTAGGAAGCAAATAACAATTTGCAGAGTAAATTAAATCACTGTATGAATTATAAATTCAACCATTTAGTTTAGGATCGTCATCTTGAAATGGCTTTTGAAAACATCCATTGACACAGTTAATTGACAATTATGTTCTATGAAAATGAATGACAAAATAGTAAGAAAACTAGGCAATTGTGTATTCTTATTATTTCAATCCTAATTCGATTTGAAAACATAGTTATCTATCTTCATGAAATATTTTAGAAGAACAAGGTTGCACAATTGTGATTTAATTTTATGTTATTGATCAAAAACTAAAATGAAACATTAACCTATTTAGAAAACAGATTTGCTAAAAACAGAGTAATGGAAATTGAACTAAAAACAACAAATGAAAAACCTCCTCCAATGTAGGGACCCTCTACAACTGATTTGGCTGAAACACTAGCTAGTTAAAGGTGCACTTAAGTAATCATTGGCAACATGAAATTTGTATTATGATGGAACGAAGTCTTGATACAGAGTATCAGCAAAATTTTTAAAGGAAATTAACAACTAGTTTTTAAAGGAAAATAACATAGCTGTTTATGAGATAAACTTGCTACAAGTGGCTAATTTGAATTAGAATTGAAATAGGACTATTTGACTCTTGATTTTCTACGATAGAGCAAATCAAAAGTATTACTGCTTTCGGATAACGCAGTTTTACCACACCTTTGACCATGATCTTAAGCCTTCTTTTCTGTCAATCTCGACTGAGTGAATAGGATAGTAACTATGTGGAGATGATTCTAGAAACACCCATGTTTCCCAATTCTTCATTTGACACCTGGAACCTACTAGACCATGAGAGTATCTATGGAATCCACAATTAGCTACAGAATAGGCTGTGTTCTGTAGCTAAATTGCAAAAAAAAATTCAAATAGAAAGAACATGAAAATATAATATGGAAATCACTTTAATGCATTCCTTAATACATAACCTAGAATTTATCATTGATTGGGGTCTGTGATCTTATGAAAAATTGAGGGAAAAAGGTGAGAAAATTTGTTAAAGAGAGGGTAATTCTAAGGTTCAATAGAGGCATTCCACCTAGGAGACCACTAGATTACGAGATGATGAGATATGCTTCACATCTCGTTTCACCACTCATTAATCCCTGAGGGGTGAGAAACTTGGGAGGACTTGACACAACACAAAGAGTTTGGGGTAGGCTCAAGAAGAAGGGGAACATTCTCCCCATATCAGTATTACCTACTCTCACCACACATCTTGCACTGAGAGAAGATGTTTCAGGGATGGATGGAACCATCAGGGTGCAAGGAGACCACTTCAGGGCTTTGGAGAATTATAAGATACCTCCACATTGGGATAAATCTTCCATATTTGGTAGAGGTTGGTGGCCACTCATGCTTACATTGGCCAAACTCATAAAGTTTTTTATGGGTGATATATTTTCATTGAAGGCTAGCCTCTAAAAACTTCCACCTTCACTAGAGCATGAGCAGTTGCAGAAGGAGAAGAGGAGGCAAGATTGCAGCATCTCGATGTATGACTTTGGCATGGGAGATGTTAAAGAAGAGAGAATAAAAATAACATTTGCTTCACATGATATATCAGCAGCGCTGTCATTATTGAGTATTGACCCTTATTGGAGATCCCGACTGCTAGTGGAATACTCCTAGGACCTATTTTCATGCAAAGTACTTGATGGCCAATTATCTTATGGGAGATATGTAGTGAGAGATGGGGTCATCTGTTTTCATAATATGATTTTCTTAAATAGAGCTTATAACCTCAAGGAGAAACTACTAGATGTAGCATATGAGGGTTTTCTCTCCAAACCCATGGGTTTTGTAAGAGAATACTATACTATTCTGGAGGGATTCATTTGGGAAGTATTCAAAGAGGAGATGCACCATCATATGAGGAGATGCATGGATTATTTGGAGTATGAAGAGAGACATAACTCTTTGGAGGAGTTATCACAACCACTTCCTTTCTCACTCAGAGTGAGAGGAGGCCCATCTATGAGCCACCTTACTAGCATGAACAAAGTACATGGTAAAGATTGTATTTTCGTACATCATGATTCACTTACTATGTATTTATATTTCCTTACCATTCATGTTCAAGGCATTGCTACAAGAGGGGGCACTCTTTCTTCTAGAATTCGTGGTCTAATTGAAGCCATAAGCAGTATGATGATGGCCACTCCCTAGAAGATCTTAGGGAGATGATATCTTATTCAGGGTGTGCTCAATTTGAACCATACATCATAAGCCCTCTCCTAGCATGTGAGAATATTGGGGCAGCAAACAAGTGGTTGGGAAACCACTCATTATGCCATATACTGATGCAGTTAGGAGTAAAACTACGTTGGTTTCACTTGAGGGACCATTGTCCTTCTCCATTACTACACATGGCAGCTAGCATGACTTTGATTGTGATCCCATATGTTGATGATGTTCTTATTTTTTATGGGAACATGATTGGAGGGATGACACATTGCTTGGATGTGTCCATTAGGAATGCAACTTCCCACACTTCTTCATGATTTAGGAGGAGCATGGGAAATTATACCGCTGCTACAGTATATCACTTGTTTCTTTATAAAGTGAGCCATATGATTGACTTGAGCATGAGCATGTGGGAGGAGTTTTTCTATGAATTATCATTCTGGAGGGTGATTCATTTTATATGGATGATAGCTTGGAGATTGGAGCTTCATATGGGAATGAAGGTTCCCTACATTTTTCTTATATATCCTTGCAGTTTTTTGAGGACAAGCAAAATTTGGGAGGGGAGGATTGTAATATTCCTAAATTAACATGCAGCTAATTGGAATATTAAAATCTAATTTTTCTTCTTAGTTAGAAGAATAAGAGGGTAGGGAGAACCATAAATCTCCTTAGTAGGAATAAAACCACTCCAAAGGTGAATGGAGGGCATCAAAAGAGCTAGATAAAGCTCCCATATGTGTGAACAAGGGAAGAAGCATGTGGACCAGGTGAACTTTGACCAAATAAATAGCACTGGTATGGAAGTAGTGGACATTCAATGAGGGACAACACAGTTTTGGAGGGAGATCCTTTGCATGGAAGTAGTGCCTTTAATGAGTGGGGCCAAGGGTGAGGAAGCTCACCAAGAATATAAGGAAGGGGGTGGAAGCCATTGTGATCATGTTTTTATTATTATTTTATTGTGATTTATTAAGACTTTGGGCTCTCTTCAGCTGTTTAGCTAAGATTGCAGTGTTGTTTAGCACAAGGGTGTTCACGAGCGGGAATCCCGCCTTCATCCTCGAGGGACTTAGAGTGTCTACTCAGGAGAATTACTTGAGAATTATTTCCACATTCCGGCATTTTTCCAAGCTATAGGTTTCTTCTATAACACATATTCTATTTATATATGTGTTGAGTTGTAGAGTGTAGTAGTGGAGGATTTATTTGGATCATTTCTGAGCTTGTCTTCAATGGAGGAGGCTTTCTTTACATTAAGATATCAGTAAAGAAGATCCCTGTGCTTCATATCATATTTTTTCATCAGGCCAAGGCAACATCATCCCCTACAGTGCAATTCCAATCCATGACTACATTATTTTAGAGATGTGTTGCAAGGGTGAGTTCAGTGCTCCATTTGGAGTGTTTGCTTTCCATTGAAGGGATAAACCCTTCATTGAGAGAGTCTATTGGATGAGTGTCATTCAAATATACATAATTTTCAGCCACCTCCTCTTTGTGCTTCAGTTGCAGTGATTATTCAGCCCTAGGGCTTTATTTTCACCATTTGTATTTGGTGTATTTCCAGAAACCCTTCCTGGGTTAACTAGGAAATGTGTATGGGAGTATAGATCTCCATTTTTGGCCTTGTATGAGCAGGATATTATCTAATCCATTTATATATATTTCCCAGGAGTAGTATTAGTGATTAAAACTACGTTTTAATTGCTTCAGTGTATTTTGTAGCAGTTTATTTCATGTATTGGTGCTTTTGGTTGATGGAGGGTTCTCTTGCCTAGCTTGAGGGGTTTGTTCTCTGAGATATTGTATACATTTTTTGATTTTATACTTAATAACATGCATCTATAATTTGGCTCATATGTAATGTGTTGAAATTTGCTGTTATTTCCCATGTTTATGTATTATATTTTTTCTTTCCCAATTTGGGAATATTACAAAATTCCATTTCCAGATCAAAGGCATCTAAGTAGTGTAAGAGGGTTGAACCAAGAGGCGGTTTTATATCAGTAGGGATTGAATACTTTTGTAAAAAACCATTGGATAGACTAATTCACTAAGTTAAGAGGATATGATGATGAGGTAGTCAAGGAACTTGCTATGAAGTTCCATAATGTTGGAGGAAAAGAGTATGTCACTATTGAAAGTGTTCTAAAAATATTTGTGATTGAGGATATTATTAGTAGGGTATAAATACACCCAAAAGTACTACCTTGGAAAAAATAAGAGAGGTAAGAGGATACTCTTTCCAAGAAATTTTTTTTCATTGAGAATGAGGAATGCTTGGAAGACAAAAATGGAGTAAAAAAAGAAAATATACCTTCCCCATGGAAGGAAGTAGCCTACCATATTCTAAATTGTATTTCATGTGAATGCATATTAAGTGTGGTGTATGCCTATCAATTTAGGATTCTCTACTAGCTAAGACACCAATCACACCTAGATCCTGTAAAACACCCAAAATACCATTTTTTTATCTCCAACAATTGAATGATATGAAGACAAAAGTGGAGGGAGGAAAACACAAAGCAATATCCCATATCGCATGAGGGGCTCATATAGTTTATATTTTACCACACACTAGAAAATCAATAACACAAAGTCTCATGGTATGATATTAAGGACATGGACAAACATACCTTCCTAGAAACCCAAGAGGCCATAAGAGGATAAGGGATTACAAAAAAAAAGAAATTGGAAAAATTAATAGTCTAGGGACTTGGAAGGAAAAAAAATAAAAGAATAAGATAAAAAAATATCCCCCATAGGAGGTAGCTAAAACCTTGATTAAATTAAGAACACCTCCAAACAAAAAAATGAAACACACTAACACTATAGCTAGGCACTTTTTCTTACAAGAGAAATACGACCAAGCATCAAGGAGCCTCTAAGAAAATAGGTCCACCCTCCATAATAGTAGTGTAACACCCATCCTTTAATCCCTCATAGATATTGTAATTATGTAATGATTCCTATATGAAAATGTAAATGTAAAAGGGTTACAAGAGCTAAAAAATTTGTAATTATATATTCAATAAAAAATGATGAAGAGGTGGATACTTTATACATACCACCATATTCCATGAGAGAGGGAATTAAATCAATGAGAGAGGAGTTTGTAGTTGACCTATAACTCCCATAATTATGGAATTAGTTGGTCTTATAACGAGTTTTATTATCCAATGGATGGGTAGAGTGTGTTAGTGCTAGAATTAGCACTTGGACTGCTTCAAGCACCTAACCAGACACATCCTAAACTATAAGGAAATTTAATTATTTGGTTGATAAGATTGGTAGGTGCTTTAAACTCCCATTCACTGAAAATATATTTCAGTCAAATCTACTGTTCTACTAATGAGGGTATTGGGTCTGGTGTGGTAGCAAAATAGTGAGTTTGTAGCCTATGAGGGGAAGAAAATGTGAAATGGAAGAAGAAACAGTGGGTTTGCAAGGAAGAAATCCACTGATTTTAGTAGAAAATAACAGAAGTAGCAATTTGTCAATATTTCAACAAGAGAAAGCTATTTCTAGACTTACAATATTCTCACTGAAATATCATGGAAGATAATTGTTATAAGTGATGCTCTTTAGATTGTCATCATGCATATTTCATCAAGAAATCTCACTGTGTGAGACTAATAAAAATTGTCAAAACACATGAACATGTCAATAGATTGAGAAAAACACATAACATCATGAGGGATTGCAAACTGCCAATGAAGATAATAAGGTATGGAAACACAAGTGAAAATTAACAATACACACATCGGATTGATAATAAGTCCTCAGAAATTTCTTTCAATTTTATGCACTGAAAAGAGTACTAATCATATGAGCCAAGATTCTAAAACCCATATATACAAAAATATAAAACTATCATCTCCACAAAAGGAATAAACCTGTTCCCAAAAGTTATTACAATCTCCTGCAAGAGATGAGGCTTATCCTAAGACTTTAATACAAAGTTCTATGACATAATCAAAATAAACAACATCAAGGCTAACAATTAGAAGTGGTCGTATGATGCGGCAGTCTATGGGAAGACTCATCTTCTACTCTAGTGCAACCAACTCCACAAAAAGTGTAAACAGAAGCGAAAGTGACATGTCATTGTTCTTTGAATGTTGCATGATGCCTTGTGGAAACGTGCCGGTGCTAAGACTAATGGTAGAAATTTGTTTCAGATAAACTTTGCCATTGTTCTTTTCCTTTGGTTTCTTGTTTGTCGCGATATGGTCTCGAATTAAACATGGAAATACTGTTGGAGTGGGAAAAACCATATAGACAAGTTCCAAACAAAAGGATCGGGCATGTGAAAGATATGAGAAGGAGACATGTTGAATTGTGGGACAGTGGGAGAAATAAAAGAGGAGCAGGAGATATGGAGGTTAAACAGGTTATGGAGGCAGATTGAAAGAGATAGCGGGATTTCATTTTATTAGTGGGAGAGATTACTAAATAAAATATAAGTGGAAGTAGAAAACCTTTTGTTCATATATCGCAATCGCAGATCGGGGTTGGGAACGTTTAAGCATAAGACACAAGCGGGAGGGAATGTGATTTATGATGGGGGTGAGGATGTGGCAAGGAATTTTGGACTGAGGGGGATGCGAAATGCAAAGAGGAGGACACGTAGCAGGAGGAGAGATGGTGAAAATAACTTTTCGCACCCCCCCTGCAATGTTAAAAGTAGAATGGAGAAGGGGAGGAAAAAATGCATGAGAACCGTTTATCAAAGGGTGGGGAAGATCATGAGTCGTAACGGCCGGTGGAAATCGCAATCGCATTTCAGCATTTGTAACGTATTCCTAGGCACCTATCCTCCTGAGCTTGCGAATTGCGATATGCGATTGGGTGCCACCAATATCGCACATCACTCTTCGGTGTTTATAACATGATCCTGAGTTCCTACCCTCTAGAGCTTGCGATGTGCGATGGGGAAAGGGTGACATGGCAGGGAAAGGTCGGTCCCTTTAGTATCATATCAGAAGATTTGTGGAGTGGCAAATGAATGTGGCGAGGATTTTTGCGATATGTGATTAGTGACAATGACATGGAAGGAAAGGGTCCCACTTAGTATCGAAATCGGGGAAATGAGGAAGCGGAAGTGAATGTGGTAAGTGAAATTTGCAAAAATGCGATGTGAAAAGGTAGGTGGGGCCCATTAAACGGCTTTTAAAAGTAGATAAGTAAAAACTTCATTAATTCAATGAATATGATAAAATTCATCCAGATTGTAATATAAAGGATTTTTCTAAAAAATTTCAAATGTTATGAAACGGATCAAAAATAAATGATGGGTCCTAGAAATATTGCATATCAAAAAGCTTGTAGGATTCAAAAATGGTTACATGTGTAAGGTTTGAATATGTGATAGAAGGTAAGGTAAAAATGGTATAATATGATATGGTTGTTAGAGGGTGTGCGGAGCTGCCTTCTAACTTTAAAAATTGAATTTTAATAGTTAAAAACGGGTTTTGAAAGAAATGAAACACTGGACTTTCGTTTTTTTTGGAAGAATGAAAGGTAAAAGAGGGAAAATGAAATGAATTAAGGTAGAAATGAAATTTTCTCACCACTAAAATTTGACAACGACACTTTCATCTTACGACCAAACTTAAAAGGCAGATTGATTCCTTGGAGAATGATGACTAGACTTTGAAAATATTTGAAAAAAGTTAAGGGCTAACAGTGGCTCCTATTGGGGATGAAGTCCTCCCTGTGAGGCTTCAAGGACTATAGAATTTTTTAGCACCTGAATTGGACCCCAGGCTGAAAAGGGCAACACAGGGTAACAACTAAACCATGCTCAGCCCTGTAGCTAGCCCTACAAGGAAAATATAGGGCTCTCTCCATGAAAATAATATTCAATGGAATATAATAAAGGGACTGATATTAGGCTAGGTATATAAACGGAATTTTTTTTTAATAAAATGACTGAAAATTTCAGGGATGTATGGGATATAAAAATGACAGTTTGAAACTGGGGAATTAAATCAGGACACAGGGTATTTCATGGGGCAAGATAGGCAGGAAACTTAGCAATTAAAGTTAAATAAGGATGGGATGGAAATACTGGTGAGGAGATGAAAAGGGCACAATAAATGGATCCTTTTCAAACAGAATAAAAACATAGAGTGTGAATGTTTTCCCAAGGCAGGGCATAAAAATGGATCCTACCTTTCTATCTTGAAAGCATTCAAAAAAGAAATGTTTATGGATGAGAGGTGAAACATGAAAATTTGCATATGAAACAAAGGAGAGAAACAAATGCTAAATATCATACCACATGGATCCCACAAGTCAGAGCTGCATCTCTTATTAATCCCTTTCAAACTGTACAATGGAGCGCAAAATGTTCTTCCACACTATTCCCCTATTGCTAAATTTTTAGACCTCAGACTTTCCTGACTCATGATTTACAATTACCTTAAATACACTGAAATGTGGGAACATGAATCGATGAAAAAAGGGAATTGTTTAACAACATTAACAACCAAAATCTGAAGAGGCAACAATTTGTCCTAAGAAGGAGCAGCATTACATTATTCCATTTGAAATTTTCTGATAACCAATGAGGAGGCGAAAACTGTAGCATGGATCCCGTTGAATCGTAACTAAAGACGTGACGTTACAACTTTGTTTCTTCGGCCTCTGACGTTTCGCTTTCCATTACTCGTTTGAGAAAACTATTTTTTTTAAATAGAATGTTGTTGAAATAAAATAATATGGACTTATGCCTTTGTGAAGGGAAACCAATTTTTGGAATGGGAAAGGGAAAGGAGGTGGGGTCCATATGGTAAATCACAATCGCAATGGACGGAGCGGAGGGATATAATATAATAAAATATTAGCAATTCACGTTTGCAATGGCATCATCATAAACAGAATAGGGCTATGGGGGGGCAAGCACATGACACATTGAAACTTGCTGATGCAATTGGGGAGAGCTCGGTGTATAAACGAATAGAACCAAAAATTTGATTTATACAAGGAAAAGGCCGTACATTATGGACAGGCGGAAGTTTTATATGGTGGGCCCGTAAGCCAATCGACATCGGTGATCAGAGGCAGGCAGAGGAAAGTTACATATGGAATCGCCGATTGCCGATGGGCGCGATGGTTTTTAGGCCATCCAATTGGATTAGGAAATCGACGGCTGAGGGACAATCCTGGGGTGTTAATCGGGGGTTTTGCCATTGGGCAAGAGCGATAAAACGTGCCGATTGAGTCTAGGCTGTCCGATCAGATGGGTATATCGACGGCCCATATGTAATCGGGCAGAGTTTCATCTAGGGACTGTCATTGGAGAGACTTATCATAATCGCATCAGAGATTCCGGCATGGGCAAATAGGAATGCAATTTCCAAACTTGCGATTGCGACGGGAAAAAGGTGAAGGGATTGTATCGGTGGGGTTTATTATAATAACACTTTATTATAATGTTTCCAAAGCATGGTTGGGATGGAAGGGATTATTATAATCCTTGAACTTTATTAAAGGGTAATGGTGGGGAAGTGGTTATGAAATCGATTGTGATGGGAGGTATATATTATTGAAACTTTATCTTTATAATAAAGTTTCAAGGGTAACGATGGGGAAGTGGTTTATAAATAAATCGCACATGTATTTAAATAATTTGTAATGCTATTTTGTAATCGGAGGGGGGGGGGGATTTATATAAGGAAAATATCAAAACATTAAATATAAAGTTTTAAGGGAAAAAATGGGAAAAAGGGGGTATATGAGGATATAGGGGACTTTTACTTCACTAAGGCATAAATTTCAATCCAAGAGACAGTCTTAAGAGTGCAGTATACCATTGGAAAGCTCTTTCCGGGCTCTTTTTGATGGATTTTCTTGGAAGATGATCTGGTGCTAACATGTTGTGGAAAAATTCTCTGAAGGCGGGGTGATGACTTTGTGGGGAAAGAAGCTTCTGAATTGCGACTTTGAGCTTATTGACTTCCTCATGACCTTGCTAATATTTATTGACGTTCGACTCACTAATTTGACCATGGCGAATTCCTAGAACATAATGAGACCCATCCTATGACCTATTTACATGACTCACAAAGTGAAAGTAACTCATGACTAAAGACCATAGAGAGGAGAATCAGCAAGTTTCACATGAGGGAAAACTGATGAAAGATTACTACCATCAATGAATCCATGACCTAGCGGAATGGTGAAATTTATTCGGTACGAGACTCCTAATATGCAAATGAAAAAGAGAAATTTTGATCATTGATGGCAGTATGACTAGAATGACACTAACAGAATCAATGCCTTAAAAACTTGTTAAAATTAGAATACTTCCTAGAAATTATGACTAGAACTGAGCATTGACTGACTGGACTCAAAACTGACCATATATACAGACACAAACACCATTGGGCATGGAGTTTTATTGACACATCACACTAGATATTTACAATGGAATAACTCAAATTACTTACTAAACAAAGAACTTTTTAAGAAAATGACCAATAACTAGGCCTCCAGTCAGCTAATCATCATCCAGATGTTTGAGAAGAAAAGTATTGTTTTCCAAAATATCAGCAATTCTAAATGGCCCAAACCATAGATTGTAAAACTTACCATGCTTTCCATGGTCTTCTCTCCTGACATCCCTACATAGCACCAAATCATTCTCCTGAAATAACTGTTGATTTTCTCTTTTGTCAAAAACAAATTTGACTATAGTTTCATACTTTTGTACTTTATCCATCAGTGATTCTCTGATGTGGTGTGCCTCTATCAACTACAACATTCTCCTTTGGATTGGATTTTCATCATCAACTTCATCTTGTAGGAACATCATCATAGGAAGAGCTAATTGCAAAGACATTACAGCATCGGTACCATATACAAGCTAAAAGTGAGACATTCCAATTGATTTTTTACCACTTACCCTATCTGCCCAAAGAGAATGTACCAGCTGAGTGTCCCAATTTCCCTTATTTTCAGGCAGTATTTTCTTAATGATCCTCACCATAATTTTATTGAATGACTCGGCTAATCCATTACCTTGAGGGTAATAAGGCATGGAATGAGTGAATTCAATTCAGTATTGCTGAAAGAAGTTGTACATCTTAGTAGACTTAAAGGCCATTGCATTATCAGTTACTAATTTCTACGGATAACCAAATTTGGACATAATATTTTCCAAAAAAAAATTGATAACTACCATATCAGTATCATTTCTAGTTGGTACATCTTCAATCCATTTAGTAAAATAGTTTTTAGTTGTGATAATCCATATATCATGTCCTGATGAAGGTGGATGTATTTCACTGATGAAGTCTAACCCCCACTATTGAAAAGGAACATCCATTGAAATAGGAATAAGAGGTAATGGTAGGAATTTATGTTTACCAGCAATTTTTTGACATTCAAAATAGCTCTTGACATTGGAAACAACATCATAGAAAAGAATTGGCCAATAATAGCTAGCTCTTAATATTTTGTTTGCAGTGGCTTTCCAACACAAATTCCCTCCACAAACTCCTACATGTATCTTTGTCATAATATCTTGGGATTCAACTTCATCTACACATCTTAATAAGACTCCAACAGGGTCTTTCCAGTAAAGATGGCCTTCCAAAATGCAATACTTCACAACTCTCAATTTGAAAGATCTCCTTTTTGACTTCTCCATTTCAGGGGGACAATTGAAATTTAACAAAAAGTATACTATATCGTTGTACCGATATGAATGAAATATTTCAGGATAATTAAAATACCTTATCCATCTTCTCCTTTAGCTGCCTCTACATTCGGATTTAAATCCTTGCAGTTAGATCCTACCATTAAGCGAGCCAAGCCTTGACCTTTTATCAATTTAGTTGGTCTGATCTCAATATAAAACTCCAGAATTTTGGTCAACCATCGTTCTCTCCTACCATCTGTATCTAGCTCCAACAATACGTCTTTAACAATAATATTTGGCACAAAAGCAAATTTTTTTTAATGTAGCACATAAACTCGAAAAGACTTCAAAGACTTAACTAGTGAATATGCTTGTTTTTCAGTCAGGCTATATTTTAATTCAACATCTCTTAAAGCACAACTAAAAAATGAGATAGGCTGCTCTAAACTTTATTTGTTCTTCAGTAGCAAGATAGTTGCAATTGTCTCTTCTGAAGCATATAAAAAAATCAGAAAATATTTTTCAAAATCAAGACTAATCAAAACTAGAGCTTCAGTCAAGGTAGACTTGATTTCTAAAAAAGAATTATTTTCTTCATCTCGCCATTTAAATTCTGCATCTTTTTTTAGCAAGACATTTATGTGTTTCATCAGCTCTGCAAATTTTGGAACAAAGCGCCTCATAAATTTTATTTTCCCTAAAAATTACTACAATTCTTTTTTATTCCTTGGAAAACCAATCTTTTGAATAGCTTCTACTCTTCCTGGATCAATACAAATGCCATTTTCTATTACAATATGTCCCAATAATTTCCCTTCTTGGACATCAAAGGATGAATTTTTTGGGTTCAACGAAAAACCAAAGTTTCTGCATTTGTCAAAAACTTGTTTCAAAGTTTTCAAGTGGTCTTCATCATATTTTGGATAGATTGTAATGTCATCCAAATAGATGAATAAAAATCTATCTTTTTATCCTGCAAAGACAATATCCATTCCCCGCTGAAATTTTGCGCCTGCATTCATTACACCAAATGAAATTTTGTTGTACATGAATGTACCCCAGGGTGTGGTAATGTTGTCTTTTCTTTGTCTTTCCTATCCACTGAAATCTGATTATAGCCAGAAAAGCCATAAATCATTGACAAACTTTTGGATCCTACAACCTTCTGCAAAATATAATACATCTTGGGTAGTGGATATTTATCTTTCAATGAACGTCGGTTCAAGTTGTGAAAATTGACACAAATTCTTATCTCTCCATTCTTTTTCTTAACCGGGACTATATTATCTACCTAGTTAGAAAATATCAAAGGCAAAATTATGTTTGCTACCCATAATTTTATGATTTCTTTCTCAATGATTGGGAGCAACATGGGATTGATATGTATGATTTTTTGTGCTACAGGCTTTGCATCTATTTTCAAAGGAATCTTGTGCTCCATTATGATTTTATCATAATTATTCAGCTCACTATAAGACCATGCAAAAATATCAGCAAATTCTTTCAGCAGCTTGATATATTGTGTTTTGGTTTCAAGAGAAAGGAATTTGGACACTTTGACTAATTTTAGATGATCTTCTGTGCCAATGTTACATTCTATTGTACTCTCTCCATCAACTTTACTTTCAGGCTTGATAAAAACATCATTATTATCGAAAAATCTTTCTAAAGGGACTAGGCCTTTAGGAATATAGTTAGTTTTCAGATCTATAATGTTCTTCCCAGCCATGGTTTTCTTAAAAGGCTTTCTATTTTGATTTTCAACAATGTCCTTCTGATCATCAATTTGTATATCTGCAAACTCTTCAACACACTCTAAAAATTTATGAATTTCCTTGTTATCCTCAAATACTTGCTAGTATTTTCTGTTATTAGGAATTGAAGGTCTATTTTTCATTTGAACATCATAGGCTACCTTAACATCTAGAGGAACTTTGAAATTACTAGCAGCAATAACATGTGAATCAGCCATTTGATTTTCCTCTCTAGTGACAAAATTTATATTAAATGCTGAAAAATAATGCTCAATAAAGTTTTATAATTCATTCCTATAATTTTTCAACTAGGAATTTTTCACTTGGTAGTTGTTTCTCACCTGCTTTATCACCAACTCTGAATCACCAAAATAAATTAGCTGCTCTGCTCCCAAATCTTTCGCTGCCTTCATACCCAGCACAAGCGCCTCATATTCAGCAGTGTTGATAGTGGTAGAAAATTGCAGTTTATATGATATAGCTACCCTTCTCTAAGTGGGATAAAAGAGGACTACACTGACTCCCGATCCTTCCCTTGATGAGGCTCCATTAGAGTACAATTTCCAGATATGACCTCCCTCTAAATGTTGCTCATTTGTACCTTGAAAGTGATGTTTTTCAGTTATTTCAGGTTGGAAATTGTTATCATCGGCAGCAAGGTGTAGTATTAATGACCCCAATTCCTTTTCTTCAACATATATGGGATGGCTTGAAGGATTATGCTAATCACTAAATATGTAGGCCATTTGGGTTTCCCTATACTGTTAAGTCCCTATATTAATAGTGTAGTCCCTTATTATATTAGTGTATCCCCCCTTATTATTATTGTTGTACCCCTATAACCCCCATATTGTTATTATTGTGCCCTTACATTATTATTTTTAAGTCAACTAGGGTTACATTGAGGCCCCACTAGGATTACATTGCGGCCCCATGGACTCCTATATATAGAAAGGAGGTTTTTTCATTTGTATCATCCAAGAATAGTTCATTCATGTAATGTATTGGAGGTTTCCCCCTCAAAGTCGCTTATTTCTAAGGCATTGATATCTCTTTTATTCTATTTTTGGAGCTGGTTTCACAACATTTGGTATTAGAGCTTTGGATTCTAGGTTTTCGCTGCTCCAAACAGGTCATCATGGAATTTTTGCAATAACTTTTTTTATACCAAGGTTCAGAAGCTGAAATTTTTAGAGTGTGAATCTGAAATCCTGAGGAACATCTTTGCAAAATTTCAGAGCTTGGTTCACAATATTTTCGGAGATATGATCTGTGGAAGTTAGGGCTTTTTGCAGGCTCCTGAATTTCACTTAAAAATGTCATCGCGGAATTTTCACTATAAATTTTTTTCTATAAAGGTTCAGAAGTTGGAATTTTTAGAGCGTGAAGCTGAAATCCTGTGAAACATCATTGCAAAATGTCAAAGCTTAGCTCGCAAAATTTTCGGAGATATGATCTATGGAAGTTAGGTCTTTTTCAGGCTCCCGAATTTCATCTCAAAGAGGTGATTGTGGGAAAATCTTCATAACTCTCTCTCTGAGCTTCGGATTGGAATTATGTAAAAAGAGGCTAGAATTAAATGGACTTTGGTTTCATTTCAATCAATTTCAGAGCCAAAGGAGCAAACATTGACACGTGGCAAGTCTTACAAGTTTTCTCTACTGAACTAGTTTATAATTAAGTCATCGTAGGATATTAGGCACAACTTTGTCTTCAAGAACCCAAATCAGGTTAGACCTCTGGCATTAGAAAGATAATTAAGAGGGCTACCGCAGTGAAAATTTTTAGATATTGAAGATCCGAAATCAAAGAGATAATTCAGTTTCAATATAGAGCTCCTCAAAAGCAAGAAAAAGGTGTGTATTTTTTTCTGAATTGCATAAGTCTTGTGTAAAAAATCAGTTTGAAGTGATTCCAAGGGAATATTTTAGAATTTTTATCAATATTGGGTTCTATAATGCCTCTAAAAAATAATTCCACAAAAATGTTCACTGTGGAGATTCCAAAACCAGAAACACTAAATTCCATACCCATTAAGACCTCAAAAAGCTATACTATGATGCACGAAGAGGAAGAATTGCAGTATGGGATATCAAAATTATGGTACCAAGTGCAACAAATTTTGATCTTACGAAGAGAAACTGAATATGACATAGATGGTTTAAAAGAAGAAATGGAGGCTAATTTGGATGGTTTGAGGGATCAAATAATAGTTAATATGGATGATAAATTAGTGGAATATCACATCGAGCATCAACAACAAGTTCTCCAACTCTCAAAGGATAACCTAAATTTGGTGCAGAATCTAATGAAACAACAGGAAGATCAACATCACATTGAAATAATTTTTGAAGCAGTCACAGAAACAAGAACTCGACAAATAAGATAAATTTCAGAGTATCTTAGCAAGTGGAAGAACTTTCCTATAGAAGATTCCACATGGGAGGATGACAATTTTATACAGAAGCATCAAGAAATAATAAAGAGTTGAGGACAACACTTGTTTGAAGGAGAGGGGCATGTTAAGTCCCTATATTAATAGTGTAGTCCCTTATTATATTACTGTATCCCCACTACAAGAAAAAAGTACATTGGTGAGGGGCAAAAAATGTCACCATAAGCTCATTGGTGACAGTCAAAAGAGTCTTTGTCACCAAAAACTGAACGTCAACAAAGGTGGCATCGCTAAAAATATAGGTGTTGTGGTGACATTCAAATTTCGTCACCAATAATGATTTATAATGACGGATAGTGACTGTCACCATTTCATATGAGCAATGGTGACGGACCATAGCCTCGGTCACCAAAATACTGAACGTCACCAAAGGTGGCGTCGCCGAAAGTATAGGTGTTGTGGTGACACTCAAGGTCCGTCACGAATATTTTTTATAATGACGGATAGTGACCGTCACCATTTCATATGAACAACAACAATTTATTGTGATGGACCTTTCATGGCCGTCACTATTGGTGCATATATATGGTGACGTTCGTTGACTGTCACCATTTCATATTTGGTGAGGGTCAAAAAATGTCATGATAAACTCATTGGTGACTTCAAGGTTTGTCACGAATAATGACTATAATGACAAACAATGACCCTCACCATTTCATATCAATAACAACAATTTATGGTGACAGAGTTTCCATGGTCGTTTTTATTGATGTGTATATATGGTGGCGTTCATTGACCATCACCATTTCATATTTTTGTGAGGGTAAAAAAATGTCACCATAAGCTCATTGGTGATGGTCAAAAGAGCGTCACCAAAAACTATCATTGTCATTCCATATGAATATCAGGGCACGATGGAATCGAACCACCAACCTCCTGCTTGTAAAGCAGGTGCTCTTCCATTGAGCTAGCACCCTTTAAAGAATTAGAATTTTAAAAATTATATCTTGAAACTTTATAGATTGTAAATTATACAACTTTCAATGAATTAAAATCTCGACAATGAAACCAAGCTCCAAGCTAGAACAAAAAAAAGGGACTCTAGAGTTGGGCTTTTTGGTGCTTGCAATTACTGATACAAAGGCAAAAATCGAATGAATCCAAGCTCCTAGATAGAACAAAAAGAAGTGACCCTGGAGCTAGGCCTTTTAGTGTTTTTTTAGTTCTTGCGCTTATCAATACAAAGGCGTTCACCAGTACATATATTCATACGTAGAATAATGAATGGTAAATCAGATTTATTCAAAGAAACACTAGGATTTCACCACTTAAGCTTTGTAATATGCTCAATAAGCCATGGTTAAGCTAATATGTTCAAGCGGTCTTCACACACTAGTTGTAACCCTGGATGAGTCAGTAAATTTCATAAGTTTGTAATCCTTACTATTGGCCTGAACATAGGCTAAGTTGTATTTACTGGTCGTACATGTAAAAATAAGGAGATCAGAAACAAGGGAATAATTAGCATACCCAGTACTAGGCCTGCAACTAAACTTGTTATCCAAGAACTGTTTTCACAATGCAAAGGATTTTTGTCTATAACAACTTCATTTGACTCTCTCTTAGCTGACTTTAGTTCCTATATGAGAGAAACATCAATAAAATTGAAGCCAAGCCAGATGGAAATTGAAGAGAAGAACATGTGCCCAATCTGGACAATTGGGTAGCCACGTGTAGCAAAGTGCTCAAGAGATCATGGCTAGACTCGTTAACAATACATTTAAACTCTTACAAGCAAATAATTGATGCTAACCTAAGTAACGCTAGAGTAATGCTAGCATTACTTGATTAAGAAAAAAAAAATCCTTACCATATGCTTTTTACTTCTAAGTTTTTCTCCTCTCCACCTCAAGAAGAGGCTAATTAAGATCAATTTTTTCATTGGCTAACAAAAAGCAATGTCAACATTTCATAGGTGGAGAAAAAAATTGTTATAATATTTTCCTTAAAACATTAGGTTTTATGTTGTTTGATGTTTTAATTCTCGTGCAAAGACTAATAATAAACAACTAGGTGATTACTATAGTCCATGTTGCCTTATGGTAGGGACTAATAAGAGTTCCCAAATTTGTTTCCAAATATGTTTGATTTGTTTGAGTTTGGGCCAAACCTAGTCAAATATTTTCAAGTTCATCCAAGATGCAATGAGCTTAATTATGTTTGCCTAAGCTAGTCAACAATCTTGACCCAGGATTTTGAAAAGGGAGTTTGATAGAGATTACTACTCTGACATATTTTAACAAATTTTCCCTTTTTGTATGTCTCGAAGAGAGAATTTGAACTAGCCTCCTCTTACCACAATGTGGCTAGATAAGCAAGACAAATCAAAACCAATAGTATCCACTAAGAGATTTCGAGTGAGGGGCATTTATTCTACCAAAAGATGCTCAAAACATGGCATCAAATTTGATCACCCAATGTGTTGCAAAGTACTACTATAAGAATCCTATCTTCCTCATTGGTTAGGTCTATTGTACTTCTACAGTATAACTGGGCATTTGTGGCAACCATTAGGGGGATTATTTAATGGTTCCTTATTTCATATTATTTATGGGGACCTATTCACTTTTATGTTGTGTTTTTGTCAATTGTTTTGGGTTTGAGTTGATTCTCATTGCTCTCAACTCTTCAATATCGAGGATAAAGGGGTTCACAGGCTTCATAGTCTTTCACATTTGAACCTGTGCATTTGTGACTGTGGCAAATATTTGGGCCTGTGGACTTGTAATACTCCTGTTACCTATTGCTAAACACTCGAATTAGCCTCTCAGACTTGTGATATAGACCTTAGGCTTACATTCTGCAACAAATCAGGCCTGTGAGAGACTTGTTCACCAACAATCTCAGGATCTGTCATATTTATTAAAGCTGAGATCTGTGTTGTAACATCTGAAGAAAATTTTGGACTTGAGTACTTTGATATGTGGAAAACTCTTGGACCTGTGACTGTGGCAAAGGATCTTGGCATAGATTTGGACCTGAGACATCAGTTAAAAAACCTTGAATCCGTGGACAAATAAATATTGGACATGTGACATACCTTGGATAGGAAGAAGTCTTGAACTAGTGACATACCTTGGATTGAGGGGCTGCAAAACAAACTTCTGGAGAAAAAGTATTTTGAAGACATCATTGAAGACCTGTGGCCAAAGGACAGTTCAGATTTGTGGCTTGCGTGACAAGGTTAAAAACACTAAGCATATCCGAGGTGTTTTTGGAAGCAATATTTGAAAAGGCTTGGAGCCGATGCAGAGCTTCGAGCTCGTAGGAATCTTGACTCTCAACCCCAGAGCTTAGAGATTGGTGCAGAGCTTAAAGCTTGTAAGGATATTGAATCGGAACCCCATCCCAGATATATCTTTCTATAGAAGAAGAAGTACAACAGTGGTACTCCCAATAGTGGATTTCTTCCTAACACTAGGGCAGTATTCACACCTCCTAAAGATCGATCCATAATTTATGTGGAACGAAAAATTTAAACATGGATATAGGAAGAAATAGAAGCATAGTGGACAACAAAGAGTAAGTTCAGAAGTCTAATTCTAGGAAAAGTTTCTATAGAATAATACTTGGCAACCGAGGAATCTGTACTCACACATCTTGGCACATTTCTTGCAAACATACTCACACCTGAAAGATATTGTGGACTTGTGAAAGCACTGAAGCTCAAACCTACTGTGACATTCTTTTTACCTGTGGAGATTGACACTTCCTCTCTCGGTTCTATAAGGATTTTTGAAGACACATTACTAAGGATTAAATGGATCTATAATAAAGCTATTTTTCAAACCATGTAGCAGCTTGGACACATCTGCAATTCGACTTGAGGGACTATAATTTTTGGATCTAAAGCACTGTAGTTTTTACTTGAGACACTGCAATTCAATTTGAACCTGTGCATCTATGATTGTGGAAAATATTTGGGCCTGTGGAATTACCTATTGCAGAACACTCGAATTAGCCTCTCAGACTTGTCATACAGACCTTAGGCTTACACTCTACAACAAATCAGACCTGTGAGGGACTTGTGCACCAGCAGTCTCAGGATCTGTCATATTTATTAAATATTGGATCTGTGTTGTAACATCTAAAGAGAATCTTGTACTTGAGTACTCTGATATGTGGACAACTCTTGGACCTGTGACTGTGGCAAAGGATCTTGGCATAGATTCAGACCTGAGACATCAGTTAAAAAACCATGAATCCGTGGACAAAGAAATATTGGACTTGTGACACAATTCCTTTAACCTTGCGGATAGGAAGAAGTCTTGAACTAATGACATACCTTGGATTGAGGGGCTACAAAACAAACTTCTGGAGAAACAGTATTTCAAAGACATAATTAAAGACTTGTGGCCAAAGGATAGTTCAAATTTGTGGTTTGTGTGACAAGGTTAAAAACAATAAACATATCTCAAGTGTTTTTGGAAGCAATATTTGAAAAGGCTTAGAGCCAGTGTAGAGCTTAGACATCATAGGGATCTTGACTGTCAACCCCAGAGCTTAGAGCTTGGTGCAGAGCCTTGAGCTTAGTGTAGAGCTTAGAGCTCATAGGGATATTGACTCTCAACCCCATCCCAGATCTATCTTTCTACAGAACCATAAGTACAACAGAGGTGCTCCCAATAGTGGAATTCTTCTTGACACTGGGGTAGTGTTCACACCTCCTGAAGATCGATCAAGAATTTCTATGGAACGAAAAAAATTGAAGAGAGATATAGAAAGAAATCGAAGCATACTGGAGAAAAAAGAGTAAGTTTAGAATCAAATTCTGGGCAAAGTTTGTATAGAATAATACTTCACATCCGAGGAACATGTACTTGCAAATCTTGGCACATCTCTTGAAAACATACTCGCAACTCAAAGATATTGCGGACTTGTGAAAGCACTGAAGCTCAAACCTACTGTGACATTCTTTTGACCTGTGGATATTGATACTTCCTCTCTCGGTTCTATAAATATTTTTGAAGACACGTTATTAAGGGTTAAATGGATCTATAATAGAGCTATTTTGCTGACCTATGAAAAACCTCAATTGCAGACCTTGTAGCAGCTTGGACACATCTACAATTCGACCTGAGGGACTATAATTTTTGGATCTAAAGAACTGTAAGTTTTACTTGAGACACTGTAATTCACATTTGAACCTGTACATCTGTGATTGTGGCAAATATTTGGGCCTATGGAATTGTAATACTCTTGTAACCTATTGCAGAACACTCAAATTAGCCTCTTGGACTTGTGATACAGACCTTAGGCTTACACTCTGCAACAAATCAGACCTGTGAGGGACTTGTGCACTAGCAGTCTCAGGATCTGTCATATTTATTAAAGCTCGGATCTGTGCTGTAACATCTGAAGAAAATTTTGGACTTGAGTACTCTGATATGTGGACAATTCTTGGACCTATGACTGTGGAAAAGCATCTTGGAATAGATTCGGACCTGAGACATCAGTTAAAAAACCTTGAATCTGTGGACAAATAAATATTGGACTTGTGACACAATTCCTCTAACCTTGTGGATAGGAAGAAGTGTTGAACTAGTGACATACCTTGGATTGAGGGGCTGCAAAACAAACTTCTGGAGCAACAGTATTTCAAAGACATCATTTAAGACCTGTGGCCAAAGGATAGCTCAAATTTGTGGCTTGTGTGACAAGGTTACAAACATTAAGCATATCCTGAAGTGTTTTTGGAAGCAATATTTGAAAAGGCTTAGAGCCGGTGCAGAGCTTAGAGCTCGTAGGAATCTTGACTCTCAACCCCAGAACAAGCTTAGAGCTTAGAGATCGTAGGGATATTGACTCTCAGCCCCATCCCAGAACTATCTTTCTACAGAATCAGAAGTACATCAGAGGTGCTCCCAATAGTGGAGTACTTCCTGACACTGGGGTAGTGTTCACACCTCCTGAAGATCGATCCAGAATTTCTGTGGAACGAAAAACTCAAACAAATATATAGCAAGAAATAGAAGCATAGTGGAGAACAAAGAGTAAGTTCAGAACTTGAATTCTGGGCAAAGTTTCTATATAATAATACTGCACATCTGAGGAACCTGTACTCGCACATCTTGGCATATTTCTCGCAAACATACTCACACCTCAAAGATATTGCAGACTTGTGAAAGCACTGAAGCTCAAACCTAATGTGACATTCTTTTGACCTGTGGAGATTGACACTTCCTCTCTCAGTTATATAAATATTTTTGAAGACACATTACTAAGAGTTAAATGGATCTATAATAGAGCTATTTTTTGGACCTATGGAAAACCTCAATTGTAGACCCTGTAGCAGCTTGGACACATCTAAAATTCGAACTGAGGGACTATAATTTTTGGATCTAAAGCACTGTAGTTTTTACTTGAGACACTGCAATTCACATTTGAACCTGTGAATCTGTGATTGTGGTAAATTTTTAGGCCTGTGGAATTGTAATACTCCTGTTACTTTTTGCAGAACACTCGAATTAGCCTCTTAGACTTGTGATATAGACCTTATGCTTACACTCTGAAACAAATCAGACCTGCGAGGGACTTGTGCACCAACAGTCTTAGGATCTTTCATATTTATTAAAGCTCATATCTGTGTTGTAACATCTGAAGAAAATTTTGGACTTGAGTACTCTAATATGTGGACAAATATTGGACCTGTGATTGTGGCAAAGGATCTTGGAATAGATTCAGACCTAAGACATCAGTTAAAAAACCTTGAATCTGTGGACAAAGAAATATTGGACTTGTGACACAATTTCTCTAACCTTGTGGATAGGAAGAAGTCTTGAACTAGTGACATACCTTGGATTGAGGGGCTGCAAAACAAACTTCTAGAGCAAGAATATTTCTAAGACATCATTGAAGACCTGTGGCCAAAGGACAGTTTAGATTTGTGGCTTGTGTGACAAGATTAACAACACTACTCATATCTGAAGTGTTTTTGGAAGTAATATTTGAAAAGGCTTAGAGCCAGTGCAGAGCTTAGAGCTCATAGGAATCTTGACTCTCAACCCCAGAGCTTAGAGCTTGGTGCAGAGCTTAGAGCTTAGTGCAGAGCTTAGAGCTCGTAGGAATATGAATCTCAACCCCATCCCATATCTATCTTTCTACAAAAGCAGAAGTACAACAGAGGTGCTCCCAATAGTGGACTTCTTCCTGAGATTGGGGCAGTCACAGGATCTGACCATGGAGCAAATTTTAGGGAGTGTGCTCCCCAGAGCACTTGAACGTTAGTTATGGCTACCTAACGTTCTATGGATTATTCCATGGTACACTCAATCATGGGAGGATACTTTGCAGAGTAGGAAATGGGTACATAATTCATGGAATGGATCCCATAGCTATGAAACAGATGCCAAGAATTTCAACACTATTATGACACATGTAGCCCCAGTCAAAGAGACTTTTTCGAGTAAAAATGCCCCAAAACCTTAAACATATAAAGGATAAAACCATACACCCCATTCCTACTCTATAAGAAGACCAATTCCTCCATTGGGAAATAGAAAATATACAGCTACAGACTAGCACCATCATTCTACAGATTGCACACAAGTGCTTAGAAGACTGAAGTTGGAAGTTGGGTCAAGATTGAAGCTTGGAGCTCAGCTAAGAATCAAGCTGGAGCAATCAATTCAAACTTCAAGCATCATATTTTGACATTTTAGTTGTAAGAGCTACAGTTAAGCCATGCTCCAGAGAAACAATATTTTAACCACTGGTATATATATAATATGTGCAGTAGAAGAAGATTTGTAGTTAGAGAGAAGATTTATGAAGCCATATTTTTAGCCCATATCCCTTGAAAAAGGAGGTAGAAGACTTACAGCTGCAGTTACATTTCAAACATATGAAATAGCCTTGTGAGAATTATGCCTGGCAATTTTTTTTTACTTTGATAAATTTGCAATGAAGGAATTAACAGTATATATTCAATTAAAGTGGTTTTATCACTCAAGCCTCAAGGTCAATGTTAAATTTTCCATCAACACTCATTTCTCATTTATTGAACCTCAAGTAGTTTATAGGTTTCTAATTTCCATATTTGAGTGCCAGCAGTCCTTGAGCAACAAGGCTACTCGCCTGTATTTTATGTGTGCATGGATCTTTACCTATAGGTTGTCTCTGTTAGATCATGGATTTGGAACCCAATGCCAAACAAGATAAAAGTAACTTTTAGATATTAACATGGCATGCTTGAGCACAGATTATGTAATAGGGAATTTTTCTTGGCCTTCAATTCAAAAAATCAGGATCTTGAGCACATTATATCCACTTCCATTTATATAGGTTGAAGGTGTTCACATGACAAGCTTGAAACATGCTTTTCAGTTTAATGTTTATGAATGATATTTGTGCTCAAGTGTCTAATTTGTAAATTTTTCATATACAAATGTGTTGTATGTGCTATACATATGTAAATACAGGACACACATCATTAACCTGTTTTTAAAGCTTTTGAAAATGCAGATTTCTAAAACCTTTTTCACATCCCTGTTTCGTTATGTTGAACCATGCTGAGCAAGACTCTTGAAATTTTGAACATCCCTGTATTCATTATGTTGAAATGGACTGTAGGTTGCTATTCAAATTTTCTAATTACAGTGATCACTTTTGTAGTATCTCAGCTGTAGGTTTCTATTCAAATTTTTTAATTATAGTGATCACTTTTGTAGTATCTCCAACTTCTGTAGCTCTGGATTGATGTAGCACTGAAGCATCATGACTGAACCTTCATCATGGCATTGAATATCAAGATAGAAATAGCATCATTATGGCACCAAATATATCATCATCATATGACTGATCATAGTACTGAGTTTCATAATGTCATAGCACTGAGAATAGAGACAACATCATGTCATACATCACTGAGTATCAAAACAGAGAACAACACCATATCCAAGCTGTAGTGATGTTGCCTTCTTGAAAAACATACAAACTGCACTATCTATAATATGTCTGAAACTTCTTTCAGTAATATTACAATATCACTGTAAATCCATATTGAGCTGCATGATGAAACTACAACAAAAGTGTCTCTGAGATAATAGAGCTTCATCTGAAACAATAACCCTATAAGCCTGTAATCTGTGGTTCTGTGATAACTACAGAAGATGATCTGAATTGTATACAGTGATCCGAGATTTCAAAGAAGTCTAAATTCCTGAGGTTGAAATGCAAAACAATACCCCTATAGTTATAGTTTAGATCTGCATGTTGTCTCTTTCTAAGATTAATATAAAGTTATAAACAAGTGACTGAAGAAGAACATCGAAACAAGACTGTAAATATTCAAGACAGTGCATGAAATCAAAAATTTGTAAATCCATGGCTTCAAATGACATCATCAACATGAGATCCAAGTTTGATGAAGTGAATCTTGAGGTCAAGGCTCAAACTCTGGAAAATACTTCTTTTGATTACACTGAGGACACACATCAATGGGTCAAGAAGTCATTGTCATCATGCCTACAATAACAAAACCTAGACAAATGAACATGACAGCAAAAGGGGTCACATCAATGGGTCTAGAAGTAATTTTCATCATGCCTACAATAAAAAACCCTGGATAAATGAACATGACAACAAAAGGGGTCAATGACCAAGCCAGGGCCACATTAGGGCTAGTAGTTACAATTGTAACCACAGAGAGAATATCGTTAGTGGCTATATCTTGCATCTCATGCCAAATGAGGTGCCACCATATCTTTTGAAGAGTCTTCACTTGCCAAACACTAGGGCAAGCAAGCCTCTCAGCTCTAGTATGGTCTTTGTCTAACTACTATATTTGCGATACTATCTAACATGAATCTTCAAACAGGGGGGAGCCATAGCAGATATTCACGTATTTATGAGGTCCCTTTCAGAGAAACCCCTCCATATTATCCACATATTTTTTTATATATTAAATTCATATAAATAATGAAGGGAGGGGATCCCTCCAAGCCATCAAACACTGTTCTACACAAGGTTTATGATAACATTTTTTTTGCCAACTAATTAACTACTTTAGATTTGCATGTTGTCTCTTTTTTGGGATTAATATAAGCAACTAGGGAGTCAAGCAAATATTCAAGAGTCAAGACAGTTCATGAAATAAAGGGTTTGTAAATTCATTGCTTCAAATGCCAGTGTCAACATGAGATTCAAGTTTCAAAAAGTCTATCTTGAGCTCAAGGCTCAAATTATGGTTGATCCTGCATTTGATACATTAAAAACACTCATCAATGGGTCAATAAGACATTTAATGAGTGCTCTATCATCACGCTTGCAATAGTTAACCCTAATTAAATGAACACGATAATAAAAGGGGTTAATGGATGAGCTAGGACCACATTAGGATTGGCAGTTAAAACTATATAACTAGAGAGGGCATGTGGTCACCGGCTATATCCATGGCATTTTAAGCCAAATGAGGTGCCACCATCGCATTTTAAGAGTCGCAACTTACACAAATACTAGATAAGACTTTTAGCACTAATATGGTCTTCATTCAACTAATACCTTTGCACTCCTATCTAACACAAATCTTAAAAAACAAGGTGGAGTCACTGCAGATCTTCAAGTATTTATGAGGTCCCATTTAGGGGAATCCTTCTATTTTCATATGAAATCCATGGGTTCTATCTCTATATTGAATTCATGGATACAAAAAAAAGAGGGTTCCCTCCAAGCCATTAGAAACAACTCCATGCAAGAAGGCAACTCCTTGATAGTTTCTTTCCCGTGGATTTTGGCATAAACAAGGATGCTATCGTGATTTTGGTTTCAAGCCTTCTTGGAGGATCCTTATGCAAAAATATGCCCTCCTCCTCCGAATCCCATCAATTCAAGGATGAGGTGAAGCATAGGCTTTCTATTCCCTCAAAGAAAAAGGTGCCCCTCAATCTTGCCTTCATAGTGGAGAAATCAAAGGACATTCCAGTGTTGGAACTTGCAGGTATATGCCCACAACTTTTTGTATTGAATGGATGGCACTCTTTGTTGTTTTAATGGGCTTTGGCCATCTACAAAAATGCTTCATGGGTGGAAAAATCAAACCTAGATTACCAACAATGAGCTCTTCCTCCACTCCAAGTGTTACTTCATTGTAATTTTTAAGGCCATGGTGGAAAGAAAAAAAAATCAACCTAGGACCCTATTTCTAGGGGAAAATTCACCTCCTTTCATCCCTAGTTCTCAAAGTTTGATTACTACAGTCTAGGTGAGAGTTCAAAACCTCCTCTTCACTTATGGTATCCTAATTTTCTTGTAACTATTAGGAACTCCTTGGGTCATTTTATTAAAGTTAATGGAGCTCATATTGTCATGGGCTCAACATCTTTACCCATATCTGTGTAGTGCTCAACCTAAGTTGTGAGTTTCCCAACTAGTTGCTCATATAATGGGTTGATCTCACTTTTACCAAAATGTAAGACATTGAAAGCTCAAAATTTAGATGTAGATCATGCCAACAAACTGTACACCTCCTAGAGACCTATTCATCTTCACCAACATCTTCTACATCCAATGGACATACGAAAAATCTCGAAGGATGGTAAGTAATACAGGGAAACATATGTGCTCCAACAAAGAAAATGGCTAAACCAAAAGCAAAGAAACCTATGCAAGTTCCCATTGGTAGTGGTGGGGAGACACACTTAACCTTGGTCCCATCAAATCTCTTTTGAGGTTTAAAGCATCTTCGTGAATCGAAAAATGCAAAGCTTAGTCCTAACCACCTTGTGTTCATGACTCCCTTTCAAAAATCAATATATCACAATGTACCCATGTGAACAGAACTGAGTGGATCAATATTAGAAAGAAAAATTGATCCTCATAAGACAAATCACAACACATAGTGACCATGTAACTTCTTCAACTCTCTATAAACGAGTCACGTTGTGTTTCTCTATGTTCTCTGCATTTATATCTATTTCATAGTTATGTTTCAATATTATGTTCATAGTTATGGGATATTGAAGCCTACTGAAGAAAACCATGTAGCATCCACATTTGGCCAGTGCGAGTACCCCTTTCTTTGTATTCACTTTTCATCCAAAGAACAAAAGAGCAAAGCATAGGCCTCTCCTTCTAGTTGGGTTTGTCTTGTATTGAGTTTTCCTAGGGTATATCTTGTATTCAATGTATGGATGGTGTATAATTGTTTCTCTCCATTTCACTTTTAGCTGATTCTCAGTAATTTTTGTGTTAAAGCTAATGATATGAAGTCTAAAATATTGAGTAGAATATTGATAGTAAAATACTTTTCTCCAAGGAAAGTCTGAAATTCAGTTGGAGACTGGGGTTTCTGAGCCGGCAGGGCTGAAACTAGACTCTGGGAGAAGCTGATCAAAGCAGAGCAAGAGTGACGCAGTCCCTTAGTCAGGACCACGCAGTGGCAATGTAGCGGTTGCACAGAGCTTGCCAGGGTTTCATTAGTGGCTCACCTGGATCAACCAGGACTTGAGAGAGTGAGGTAAAAATCACATTTTCTCTGTAGCCGAGGTTTTATCTATTGGTTGAGCCAGATTAAGGCACCCTAGATGTACTCAAAATAATGCCACTTAATAATAGTAAACCCTCAGATCTGCTGCATCAGTTTTCCCACATTGGGTTTTTCCGAGGACATTTATCCGAAAAATATGTGTCCTTTGTCATATGTGAGTGATGTTCAGTAAATTATATGTATTTGTGTAGGCTACTAGTTGTGTTTACTTCGGATTTTTTCTGAATATTTTTAGTTAAATAACTTGTGCATAATAAAACAAGTAGGAGAAGTAAATCAATATTTAGCAGTAGGATTTCTGTGCTCAAAATTTTTCTCATGGTATCATAGCATTGCAGATCAAGTTGAACCATCAGCAAAGGGGCTGAAGATATTTGTTGCAGGGAGGGCAGCTGAATCAGCACAGATCCGAAAGAAGGCAGTACAACACTAGAGGGACAACATAGACCCTGCAAGGGTGATGCAGAGTCAGTCTGCTCGTGTAGAGGCTGACGCAGCTCCAGAAAGGTGACGCAGAGCTAGTATGCTCACGCAGAGGCTGAAGCAGCACCAGGAGAGGGACGCAGAGCCAGGTTTCTCATGCAGAGGTTGACGTAGCACCAGGAAGGTGACTCATTCCAAAAGGGAGTGACATTGTGCATTTTTTTGAGGCTGGGAGTGCAACTTTTGATCTTCAAAAGTTGTTGGTGAGGCATCGCTTCTATCGGTGCAGAACAGTGCCTAGAAAAGGTGACAAAGTGAGGAGAAACAATTCCTCAGCAGACTTTTTCCAAGAAGTATAAGATTCGATCAATAGGATGATCGTAGAGGCTTGATTCAGCAGAATTGGCGGAGGATTTCTGGGAGGGAAATCAGTTGTCAGAGGGAGCAGTATCTCTAAAGGGTTCCTAACACCAAGAAACCCAGATCTGGTCTTTTGTTGAGTGCAGTAGTAGTAGAAGGGAGAAGAGTACCTGTTTCGAAAGTTTGAGCAAAGATGGCCCCGTACGAACTGAGAGATCAGGATAGGTTGGACGGTGTGTCCAAGTTTGCAATTTGGAAGGCATCTTGGGCAAAGCACAACTCCCAAATTTGGGTGACATGTGGGCTATTCTTCGACAAGAGGAGATCTGGAGGATGACCAAGAAGGAGTTCAGCAGCGGAAGTGTCAAGGTGAAGAAGGAGGAGGAGGGAGATGCGGCCCTAGCATCAAAGGGACATCGATAGTAAGGGAAGAAGAAGGACCTATCCAAGGTCCGATGCTTCAGATGTGGTGAAATTGGACACTTCGCCAACACTTGTCCTAAGAGGAAGGACAAGGAAGCTTTAGATTCTAAGGCAGCAACAACTAGAGGGGACAGTGGTAGTGAGGATGATGTGGCCATGAGTGCTCATGTGCCTCGAGAGAAGAGGTGGGGCGATATAGATCTGTAGAGCAGCTACAGATGGGCAAGCAGGATCCTTGAGGTGCCCAAACTCGTAGATCACGTACGAACTACAAGAGCCTTAAGACAATAGTAGGATGACTGGATCAGTGGGTGCATAAGATCATGGAGAAGTAGAGGCAGTGTTGGGACGTTGAAGTCTGGAGGAGCGCAAAGGAGAGGCAGCAGCACAAAGGTAGTGCTTACGCAGTACAGTGCAACAGACATCGCAGAGCTTCAGAGAGACAACGCAGCGTAGCAACAGAGGGTGCTTCAGTGATGAGATGCAGCCCGACTAACTTGTTTGTTAGTGATTGGGTGGTGGTCCTTCAGCTGCTTACTTATCAGCAACTAAGTTGCAGTGCAACAGTTAGCAGTGGCGGTGCTATGGGCAGCATGATGCAGAAATTTGAGAGGGAGATGTAGTACAGATGTGGCAGTGGTAGTGACATGGGCAGCAGTACAAAGAGTAGTAGTGTAGTGGATGGAGGGCAGCAGTCCAAGAATCAACGCGAAGACTGATGCCAGAGATTAGGGTGACACTTCAATGGGGAACTATTGCTAGAGCACACTCCTCACTAAGAGGGAGTGTTGATATTTTGGGGTAGCATCAGATGTGCTCTAGCTCTGAAACTTTGTGGAGGGGCCAGAACACATGAGATCTCCAAGACCTAGAAAGTGTTTGGAGAAATTCCATCTGGTGTCAAAGTTATTCAAATAATTAAATTTTTTAATGGGGACCCTAATTCTAAATTAGGGAAATTAAAAAATTTAAAGTGAATTAATTTACACATGTGATGAGAACATTCTAAGTGACGTGGATCAAGCTTATTTTAATCTTAGCCATCGATTAGTGATTAGATCACAACCATTTATTTGTCAACGAGAAAAGTATAAAGGAAGGGCTTGGGTTCAGTTGGAAAACACACACAGAATCTAAGATATTGAATTCTTATGACGGAGCAGTGCTCGGCCAAAGATCATATCTGAGTGATTCAAAGAAGCAGTGAGGGGTGGACGCAATGATTGGTTAGGAGGACCAAGAGTACAACGTAGAGCAAGGGAAATAGAGACACAGTGGAGGCAGCGCAACCATCAAAGGGTGTGACGTAGTCCCTAGAGAGGGTGACGCAGGCCCAGCAAGGGCAACGTAGAGCCCCCAAGGAAAGTCTGAAATTCAACTAGAGACTAGGGTTTCTAAGCCGGAAAGGCTGAAACCAGACTCCAGTAGAAGTTGATCAGCGCAGAGCAAGGGTGACGTAGTCCCTCGGTCAGGGCCATGCAACCTTACACAGTGGCAGTGTAGAGACTGTGCAAAGATAGTTGGGGTTTCACTAGTGGCTCATCTGGATCAGCCGGGACTTGCAGGAGTGAGGTAAAACTCACATTTTCTTTGTAGCCAAGGTTTTCTCTATTGGGTGAGCCGGATTATGGCACCCTAGATGTACTCAGAATATTGTTGCTTAATAATAATAAACCTTGATATTTGTTGCACCGGTTTTCCGAGGACATTTGTCCAAAAGCTCTGGGTCCTTTGTCATATGTGCGTGATGTTCAATAAATGATCTATATTTGTGTAGGATGCTAGTTGTGTTTATTTCATAGTTTTTCTAAATATTTTCAGTTAAATAACTTGTGCATAATAAAACAAGTAGGAGAAGTAAATCAATATTTAGCAGGATTTTTGTGCTCAGAAATTTTCACAGTATACAAATCAGAAATGGACTAAGAACCCAATGGCATGCATTGACTCCATCAATTCTCTATGCTTCCCACAAATAAATAACATCAAAGAGTAACAAATATACAAATCAAGATGAAACTGCATATCAAAATGCACACTTGCATTTCTGACCCAAATGACAAAAACCTGCAAAGCCTCCAAAATAAATAGAGTCAGCTCCACAACAAATGAGATTACTCGCACTAATATCAAATGTAAATCAATATACACTAGCACAAACACATCTAAAATTGTGTTTGATATGCACATCAATGTTCCAAAGCTCAAGGTTGAATATCTCAAATTTCAATATTTAATATATCAGTCATTTCTCTAAACTCAAGACATGCAATATTGACCCTATAGAAACCAAAATTAGATGGATTTGGGATATTATATTCTATGCACCTAACACATAGTATAGATTAAATGTATTTACATGCAAATAAACTATTGACGGACCCACCCACCCCAAGCAGGATGTAGAGCATCTCACATCTTTCGGTACAAACACAAACAACTATTCATTCAAATACCACATAGTTTATTCTTGTGTTAAGGATATGAATCAAAATAAAACAAGAATTAGAAGGAGAAAAAACATATCTTCGGTCCCTCTCCACAAGCGCATGTTCTAAAAGTACAGTATATCTAATTTCAATAGCTGATGCATTTTCCAAACAATCCTAGCCCAAAAAAAAATGGACAAACAAATCAGTATCACATGCCAGGCATAAGCAATCTCAAAGTAAGCATCTGGAAAAGTTTCGTTCACAGTGCCAAAATAATAACAGTAAGTTGAAGCAGTGGTTGGTGATAGAAGCACATATCCATGTTCCTGGATACAGTGGATTTTTGCATTAAGTCCCTTGGATTACAAGTTAGAAAGCAGCACCGAATACAACATACATCAATAGGTTTTTATCTAGAGCTCTTTCGTGTTTGGACAGACAATAATAAATTGAATACAATTCATTTGAAGGAATAGTTAAAGAAAATTCAAAGCACACTTCAAATTCAATAATGCAAACTCAAAATCAAAAGAGCACATCATAATCTCTAAAGAAGGTTTCAAGATGATCACCCAAAGATGTATCTTTGCAAAATTTTTGGCTCTAAAAGCAAACCATGAGAATCTGGGCTATGATAGATCATAGGAAGCTAAGAAATTAAACCTATGGGATGTTGGATATCATTGAATTAACTTGTGAGTAGTGATGATACAGAGTCGAATAAATGACACCTACCTGCCCCTTTTGTAAACAATAGGGCAAAAATTTACAGTTAGACATGCTTGGAAAAAGGAGGGCATGGTTTCCTCTACAGTGACAACTACAAAATGAAACATGGAAACCCTATGCACAACAGGTTGCATGAGTAAATGATAATAATGTATGTTGTAAAATGACATTGATATGTTTGAGACGAAAAAACCTGAAAAATAAGTTAGGACTGTTCATAAAGCAGTTCGAAACTGAATCCACTGGTTTGAAATTGTCCCCCACCAAACAACGCTCCAGGCACCACTCAATTCTAAATTTAGTATCCAAATTATCAAAATTCAGTTGTGCATAGTTTTGTTTTCTGTGATCAAAACATAGTAATAGCCACACAAATGTTCAAAATTCAGAGCATATATACATACATATTTTGTTTCTGCTTGAGGGCACGCATTGCACATACTGTGGCTAGGGTTCGAAGCCCATACTCTAAATGGGGTAGTCAGGATAATCAGACACTGCAAATGCACATACTATTCTAGGGTTCGAAGCCCACTATAGTTTTGAAGATCTTAGAGATGGCAGCATCAGCTTCACAAATGGCTACTAGCATCAATAGAGTATTGGGTCTTTTCACTACTTTCTCTGATGGATTGACAGATAAAATCATGGAGGAAAATCTTAAAGATGTTGGTCTCAATGTTAGAGCTCACGCACTCAATGCCCTTCTTCAAAATCGTCAACTCCAGGTTTTCAAGCAGGGTGATTTCATAGTTTACAAGCAACAAACGAAAGAAGAACCTGTAAGGTTCAAGGGCCTCTCATCTGAAGATATGCTTATATATCAAGTCATAAAAAATGCTGGAAATATGGGTATATGGACAAAAGATATGAAAAGAGAAACAAATTTACAGCATCACAGGTTAACAAAGCATTGAAAAATCTAGAATCTCGTGACTTAATAAAAGCGGTGAAGTGTGTTTCTAACCAAGAAATGAAGGTGTATATGCTAGCAGAATTGACACCTTCAAAGGAGATAAATGGAGGTGCATGGTACAGAGGGCTAACCTTTGATATGGATTTCACTAACATTGTTAAGCAACAGTGTTTGCAATTCACCTTGCAGCAGGGTGTAGCCACTATTGAGAGTGTTGCTGATTTTGTGAGAAAATCAGGGATAAAAAAGGTGGAATTGAAGGTTGAAGAGCTCAAGAAAATGGTGATGTGGAAGAAACGATAAGCACGGGAACTAGAGACTTTGCTACTATAGAGGTTCCCGAGCTCAAATTCAGGAGTCGTCATCATTTACGAACATTCCTTGTGGAGTTTACCCTGTCTTGAGAGAGTGCACAGATGATGGTCTGATTTATGATTTCCATGGCATGGAAGCTACATTATACATGCAATAATTTCTTAAAATTAAAACTCTTACCTTCTGATATGCCTCTCAACAGATGGAGGAGGGGCCGCCTTCTTCTTCTTGAAACTGAATAATAGCTTCGTCATCTTTGCTCGAGTCGAACTCTTCAATGCATTCAGTATCGATGAGAGGGTGTTAAGGCTCCCCTCGTGGATCTCTAGCTCTGCTCTACTATTTTGGTAACCGAATGCTCTATGTTTTGTTTGCCCGCCAATCCTCCATGACAACCTCTTGAAATTTAAATGGTGGGAAAATAATTTTCAGATGACTCAAAGAATTTTGATCGGAAGGGTCAAAACCGTTTATCACAATATAGAGAAAATTATTCCAATACAATACAAATTTTAATTTCTTAAAATTTATTCAAATATGGTAAATATTTTAATATTTTTCAAAAGAAAGGTGGATGCTATGTTTAGTTTGCAAATCACTTTATATTTTTATGCTTTTTGTTTTTTTCATTGTATATGATTAATTTAGGTTTATTTTAATTTCGAATTTATCAAGTGTCTAGAGATCGAATCTAAATAGGTTTGCAGCTCAAGAGATTTCATTCTTACCTCTCGACCCCCTTGGTAGATCTAGAGTTAAGATAGATCTAAATTGATTTAATTATTAATTTTATGTTTTTAATTTTTATTTTATTTTGACGGACTCAAAATGTTAAAGAGAACATTACAACATCTTTACCATAGGAGAAGAATTAAACACTAGAGAAACCCTAGAGGCCCATAGAAAAATTGTAGGTGACGAAAGGGTCGTAGTTTTGACAAAGAGTGAACAGGTTCTAGACAATGCCAGGCTCTGATATCATTGTCAAATTGCAAGATAAGATTAAATGCTAACCATGAGTTTCTTATCCACATGATATATATTTTGTAGAGAGATGGTCATCATGATAAACCCTTTAAAGGCACACAACTACTCGTCAAATATGATTTTCATATAAGATGTTGATTTCTTACTATTAGACCCACATGGAGGAGGAGGAATCGGTGGATTATGAACTAGAGGAGGGGGGTTCTCAACAAATTTGGTCTAGTCCCAAGGATTTTATCCATTCGCATTTCAAAGTCAACTTAGAAGGTCACCATACCACAGTTTCTAGGCCTATCGGATCTTTAGAAAGCAAAGTTAAGAATTCAATAGGAAACTATCTAGCGGTTCGAAGGCCCTAACCCTTGCTCCAACCACGCACTATTCAGGTCCTTTAGTTTCGGCTAGCCCGAGGCCTGAGGACGTTTGTCAAGGGCTAGAGAACTCTTCTAGGTGTGTTTGGCTCTAAGTTTAGTTTCCCTATTGTCCCAGATATTGGAGGAAAACATACAATGTGTTACTGCTTCCTTAGGGTTTTCAGAATTTTTTGAACACAATGGGGGTTGTTCACTCTTAGAAGCCTCTCCAAATTTTTTTCATGTATATCCTTAATCTCAAGTGCCATCAGCCTCGACCTCCATCGATGAATTAGTGAAGGAGAGCCTTGCCTCGACAATGTAAGAAGGTCAAACTAACATCATGAATGGTCTTGTGGTTTTCAGGGAGAAACACTCTTGTGAATAAGAAGGAATTATGATTCAAAAGGAGTATGAGAAATAAAGGAAGAGGAAAATACATTGTAGTGTCAAGAAGAAGAACAAAGTCCTCCTTTCTCTATTTTCGGGAGTCAACTTCACCATTCAAAATACTGAGGAAATGTCCCAAAAATCCTTGGTGGGGCAAGTAAGGGGTTTAAAATTCAAGTCCTCAACCCTAAACTTGTCGGCGGACAAGGAAATCTTACCTATTGTAAAATTTTCTCCAGAGGTGTCACTGTTAGCCCAAGGTTGGATTCATTTGTGCTTCAAAGATGTAGCAGGCACCCATAAACCCATAAGGTACAACAAATGGTTTAGAAAATTGATCCATATCCTATCCTTTTCAATTTCTAGATGTCCCTCTTCGATGCAAAGTAGGAGAGACTAGATATGGCCCCAATCTAGGTTCATCTTCTAAGTCTCCCTCCTAACTATTGGGATGCCCTAATTTTCAAAGATATAGGTAACTCATTGGGATCTTATCTAGCTCATGAATCTGCATATTTAGAGATGGGGATTAAGACATACACCCATATTTTGGTTAATATGAACCTCAAAGAAGGGCTTATTGAAGGCATGGATATCGAGATTGGGGTGGAGTGTATTCAGATATTGGGTTATGAAGGAATACCTTTTAGGTGTAGGCAGGGCCATAGGTATGGGCACTTGGCTAAAAACTATAAGCTTCCATTTTCTTACTTAGGACTATCCATCTAGAGGAAAGTACATATTAGGTTAGAAAAGGGTTCTGGATTGGAGATTTTGGGCACCAAGGAAAAGCTAGATGGTGCAACTCCTCTCTGCAAAACATCCTCTAATTCATTGGTGACAATTGTCAAGATATGGTGTTTATGTTGTCAGTTGTCTAGAAGCCCTACTAAAGGGGTGAGTTTCATTTCCTTGGATGCTAATGGAAGGTTGGGGGGTTTAGCATTTGGATGGAAAGCCATAAATATTTTGGTATCCAATTCTCGGGGTTTGGATTCTAGTTTTTCCATTGAAAAAAAAGAGGGAGAAGTGGAGGGAGATATGGAGAGGGAGGTAGGGAGAAGGAAAGAAAGGGAGAGAGGGAGGGAGTGAGAGGGAGAGAAAGGGAGAGCTAGAGAGTAAGAATTATGCACACTATATATTTTTCATTATTAGAACGAAGGTTTGAGATTGTATTTTGTTGAGGAAAAGGAGAGAGGAAACCCTAATTTTTGGGGATGAAGTGGTTATGGTAGCAAGGAATATTTTAAATGAAACATTTATTTTTCATGTTATAAAATGCCACCTATGTCAGCAAACTACAAATGAAGTTCAAACCAAGTTGTAAAAATCTAGAATCTTTATTAAATGTAAAAGCATTTTATTGTTCAAGACTATCTAGGCTAGGAATGAAACTCCAACACCTTCCATTGACCAATTTTCAATACACACTTCATTAGAGGCCTATTTTATACTCAATTTAATATCAATTTTATGCTTAAATGCTAGGACTGCCACACAACTTCCCTCATTCCATGATTTACTATATGCCTCTTATATATTCATAGCTTATTTATCATGTAGGAACCTCTAGGACATATGAATCCAACACATGACTCAACCCCTAAAAAATACATTTTATGCTTCCTCATAATGAAGGGGTTTATTATAACTCTTAAAGGAAGTTTAGGTTATTGGTTGTGCGCCAATCCAAACCTTTCTATCGAAGATATAGTTATGATGATGAACCTTAGAAACTTAGCCTAAATCCCATCGAATGCTCTATCTCCAATCCATAGCTAGGTTTATTACTCATATTTTCTTATCATTAATACCTTGTTTAGAATGAGATAGGTTCAGTATCGTACCTAGCCTAGTCGTTAGCCCATGTGATTCTCTAAAACTATGCTCCATGCATTGATTATCGTAGTCCTTAAAGGTTGGTTTTGCAAGTGTGGTTTTTTTATCTTTGACATCCCATCTCGTACAATTATCCCATAAATTAGCTTTATTTCCAGTGCAAAAGTATTTAAGTGTATATATGCTTCGTTCAGTTACAGAATTTGGGTGTTTAACC